>ML779373.1:82313-118334 GCA_009831015.1 Picea engelmannii
GTGAATGAGAAGGACCTGTGGATCGGGTATTTGAACAGTGATTCCTGAGAGGAATCAAAAGAGCTGATTCGGCTCAGAAGAAAGGGAATTTAAACGATCCTGAGAGCAGACGAGATGGAGGTGTAGGAGCACCCACGTTTGCGCCAATTTACAAAAAATTAATGTTTGTTATAGAATAGAATAGTAATTACATTTTCTCGAATTAGCTTGCTTTAAAACTAAGGCTTTTCTTGGACAAAAAAGATATAGCATTGTCGAATTAGTTTTCTTTGTACACGTTTTATAGAGCATGCAGGGAGGGGTCATTGCATACTTCGCCAGTTTTTGGACTGCGAGTTCTCGGATTGGTGGTTTCAAAAATGGGTCTCTGTTGTTCCATGCCCTACAAACAACATCGATAGTTCCGCGATATACAAATTGAGAAGCGACATTGTGAACTATACAAACTTATTATAAAACAAATAATGTATGTTACATATCTCTGGAAATTACATCAACATTTAAAACATCAACGTCGTTGAAGACCAAAAAATTAGCATACAATATGAGACAAGAAATGTAGCATATCCGAATTAGTTTTATTTAGAACAAACAAGAAAGGTTCCTGGAAACCCAAAATTTAGTATAGAATAAGGGCATTGTCGAATCAGTTTTATTTGGAATTTATCAAAAATTAATAATGTTTGTTACATGTAGACTGGGATTAGGGCTCTCGTGAACCATAAAAATAAATAAGTACAAGAATTAGGAACGTTGAAAGAAGTGCGCGACGGTAGAGAGGAAGACCTGAAAAGAAGAAATTGGAAGGTAAGAGTGTTTGGTTACAGTTTTCTATTGAAAGGGGACATGAGTGGATTGATAAAGAAGAGAAGATGATAGCATAGACTTAAACTGGATTGATAAACAAAACAAGATGGAAGTATAAACTTACTATGAAGCCGATGCGTTTTTGTTGCTGTCGTCGATGGGCTTTGTAGTCATATTGACCGGTTGTTGCCCTTCCTGGATGAGGCCGTCCATTCTCTCTTGGAACCATTCTTTGATGTAGCTTTTCTTGGGGGATGTGTTGGTTTCATCCTGGATTTCTATGTCGTAAAGTTCATTTTCTAATTTCCTTAGATCCATTGAAATACTATGCAAAGTCTGTTCAATTTCTTCATTGTGTGAGGCATAGTCCAGTACCTAGTGCTCGTGCTCATCTAGACGATGTTCAAGTATGCTGTAAAACTTTTCGAAAGACAACCCCTTTAAAATATCAACTTGTTCCTTGAAGGATTATTTGGTGACTGAAAAGGATTTGAGAATTAAGTTAGGATCTTGAACCTCGTTGGTAGTTCCGTCTAAGTCCAGTTGGAGCAGGCTTGTGAATAAATCTTCCTTTTTTTATATGAATTGTTTACATGACTTGACAATGAGCTGTAGGTTGTCAACTTTCTTTTGCCAGCATGATTTTACTTTTTTGGTGCGCTTTGGTGAGGGGAGTTTCTCCTTTCTTCTTTTCAGTTCCGATGTGTTGTCGGCATATTTGGAAAAAGGGGTCAGTACCTGATCACAGAAAAGATGTTCATTTTTTAAATCCGTCTCCAATTGTTCCAGCAAATCATTGGCCTTCTTTCCGAAGGAAACTAAATTTTGCGATGTTTCCCAATCTTCAGTAACTACCAACATTATTTTGTTGATGTTATTCTCTACAAGGGCTCTAGAGCATGCAAGGAGGGTAGAGGATACTTTCATCTTCACTGCAGTGGTAGCAGGCACGATTTTTTCCAAAGGACTGGCAAATTATGGAGTTGCAAGGAAAGCCTGCTCAAATTCGTTGAGGCATTGTTTCATATTGGCATTTTCTGTCTCAATTCCTCGAATCGAATCACGAAGAATGTCACCGGTTCCTTGGTGAAATTGGCAAATTTGGGACGGTGACATTTCACTAAAGTTAATATTTGCGCAAGATTTTCCTTTCATGTTTGTTACATCTCTCTTTTCAATGACCAGAATTTTAGATTGGTTGTCAAAAATAGCGCTCTGGATTACGAAGGATTCATCTATGTCAAAAAAGTTGGCGTTCGATATTTCCACCGCGGACGACCCAATTTTCTACATGTGCTCAGCTTCAATTTCAAGTTGCAGTTTTCCACTTTCAATTTGGGGTTCCACCGACTACCCTTCATTGTTTTTTCTCTTCTTCGTCAGTGGAATTTTGTGAGAACTATCAATATTTATGTGAGGAGGGTTCTTATCTCCTTCTTCGTTCAAATATTTCTGGGTTGCTTTCTTACTGGGGTGGACCATCGAAACAATGCTCTGTGATGTCGTGCTCTTGGGAGTGTTGGCGAGGGACTGGGTACTCTTCTCACCGGATACTTTTCCATGTTGTTTGTACAATTCAGTGGCGCTTTGCAATCTCTCTGTGTCGCAATCGGTAGAAGCAGGATTGTTGTCGACATTGTTCTTGTCTTGGGTCAGGTGTGTATGTATAAAAGAGGTGTTAAATCCAACACCTAGTAAATGTTCTCAAAAAATGCCATTAGGGTTGAACCCTTTTAGCCTTTCAACGTACGTTAGGTTCAATTTCTTGAAATGGGCAGCAAACTCGTCAATCTTGTTGATGTTTCTTCACACGAAGTCTCCGACTTTCCAGGGCAGAGGAATGAACTATTTTTTTTTCTTGTCATGGAAAAAATGCAACCAATGGTTGTATTACCTTGCTATTTCTGCAACAAACATCTTGTCCGTGATGTGGCATGGAAGGAAGGCAGGATTTTCCTTAGAGCCAAAGACCATGAGGACACTGTGATTTTCCTCTTGCTCAAGTGTGCCCTTCCTATTCAAAAACTTGGTTGCCTAGCCAGACATCCGCGGAGCATCATTGCCTAACAGTAAATATTTGAAAACTGATACAAAGCCATTAAAAACTTCATAGAAACAATGGGAGGCCTTGTGTCTCCATAGGGCCTCATGCCAGAATGTTACTAGGTCGAATCCACAATTTATTTTATTGGAAAGAGAAATTTTTGGAAACAGACAACAATACACAATTGCGAAAATCAAGTAGGATGACATAAAATTTATTCAATTCTTTGAATCGTGACAACTGGGAGCAGATCTCAATCGAAATTAGCTTCCCCCAATCAAAAATGTATTTTTCCTTGACTGTGAAATACAAAATATAAATAATTATATGGGAAATGCTTGTTGTGGATGTCTGTCTCGTTATTCTTGTAACCAACCAAGAAATTTCCCTAAATGGATTTCTAAAGGAACTTACCTGTAGCCTTGTGATATATTCAGGAACTGTTGTTGGGTCTTCGAGGAAGTCCACTAAGATTTCCAACCCGTTATGATGTTTTTCTAGAAACTGTTTGCAGTCTTGTCCTCTGAATGTCAATGTTGGGTTCCACAATTTTAACATCTCGCAGAAGAGCCGAGGTGACAAAGAAAGAGGAGAATGGTCATGCAGTGGAATAATTATTTGGCCTGGAATATATTTTTTGTTGCACCAAGAGACCACCTCCTTAGAGTCAAAAACCTCAGGAACACAACCTGCACGAGCGATTCCAGAGGTCCAAATCACTTCACTTTGGGCAGAATAGGATGAATAGTAAAAGTATGCCCTGGACCACTGAAATCTTTGGTCCTCTTGTGAGAACATATTTACTATATCTCCACAAAACTATTGTCAACCTGGTGCCATAAGTCTACAAGAACGTTTATTTGTTCCAACTGATGAATGAAATGAAAAGTTGGAAAGGATAATATAACCCTACGCAAATTTTGGTCGAAAGCATGTGAATGGGAGATGTCCCCGAGACTTTCGTTAATTTATGACAATTTGGGTGGTTGTTGCATGATGCGTTGTTAACATTAAACAATACTAATTGCATACATAGAAATGCCAACACGTTGAATATTGCAATGAGAGATTAAGAATTGTAGAATTATTGAGCGGCCCAACACGAGGATGCGTGTTGGAGATGAACAATCGGAAGGGACAAAATAACTCTCTGCACATCTTGGTTTAATGCATAATAATGGGAGATATCCTCGAGGTTTTCGGCCATTAATAACAATGTTAAGGGTTCCTGCATGGTCAACTGTTATCATGAAAGGTTTCTAATCGCATAGTAAGAAAGTACGAAGGTTGCGGGCAGGGGAAAAAAGACAGCTACAAAACAAGGTTGCAACGTACAAGCGTTGACAGTGAGGGCGCGAGGGTCAAATTGTATGTCTCAGAACATTTTGAGTGCAATACGCGTAACAGTGAAGATGATATTGTAGGACAGCCTGAAGCACAGGAAGTTAGTGGGGATGGAAGGCAACGAGAGATACTTTGAAACATTTGTGAGCAGTGGTAGAGTGACCGCGCTGGAATTGTATATTTTGTGAACCCAACAACAGGAGAATCCAAAATAGGTTGAGAAGGTTTCTACAAAAGAGGTGAGGCCCAGACCTTCTAATTCTATCGCTCCGAACATTTGAATGCATAATCTGTAACATGGAAGAGCGCGATGTCGGAATCCGGTAGTCAATTTTTATATTGCGGAGAGTGAAATCCCAATTGTTTCGTACCTCTGTGTCCAATTGTCAGTACTAAGAGATAATTTGGTATTCAAAATAATTTTTTAGATACTGTGATAGTTCATAGGGACTAGCATCCATAAACAATGACAATCTCCACCCCGCCAGTCCTGCATTCCGTGTGTCAATTTGTATATCACGGAACTGTGAGAACTGTTTGGAGGAAACAAAACAATGGAAGTGAAATGTTGAGTCAGCCACTCCATAGGTTCGCTTGTCAATTTGTATGTCGCGGAACTGTGGGTGCTATTTGTAGGCCACAAAACAATGGAGGTCCAAGTTTGAGGTCGCCCGCCCGAGAACCCGTGATCCAAAATGTCGCTAGATATCGAATGCGGAATTTGTACATGCTCTATAAAATATCATGGGAATTAGTACATGCTCTATAAGATATCATGTGCATACTTTATAGTCCCATAATACACGGGAAGAAAAAAGAGGGAAAAAGAACGGAGTAGTTAGCAGTGGAATTGTAGATCACAGAAATTTAGAGTGGAATATGTATATAACAGAAAAACATATCGAAAGAATCAAAAGAAACAACGGTCGGTCAGATTCGTTGTCTGATTATATAGATGGAGATAAACATATGTCAACCTGCCAACACTGGAGTTGCATATTTCGTGAACCGGGAAACAGGAGGATCCAAAACAGGCTAAGAAAGTGTCTACAAAAAAAGCGAGGTCGACACCTTCTAATTCTATCGCTCCGAACATTGGAATGCATAATATGAAACATGGAAGAGAGGACGATGTCGAAATCCAGTAGTCAATTTGTATATTGCTGAGAGTGAAATCCCAACTGATTCGTACCTCTGTGTCCAATTGTCACTACTAAGAGCTATTTTAGTATTCAAAATAAATTTTTAGATACTGTTATACAAGGAAAAAATAAAAACTAAAATATGTTTTTAGATACTGTTAGATACTTCATAGGGATTAGCATCTGTAAACAATGGGAATCTCCACCCCACCAGTCCTGCACTCTATGTGTCAATTTCTGTTTCGCGGAACTGGGAGCGTTGTTTGGAGGACACGAAACAATAGAAGTGCAATGTTGAGTTAGCGAGTCTACAAGTGCGCTTGTCAATTTGTATATCGCGGAACTCAAAGTGCTATTTGTAGGGCATGAAACAATGGAGGCCCAATTTTGAGCCTGCTCGCCTGGCCAAGAACCTACGATCCAAAATGTCGCTAGGTATGGAATGTAGAATTTGTACATGTTCTATAAAATATCATGTCAATATTTTATAGTCCCATAATACATAGAAAGAAAATAAGGGGAAAAGGACGGAGAAGTTCGCAGTGGAATTCTAGATAATACACGGGAAGAAGAGAAGGGAAAAAGAACCAAGTATCTCGCAGAAGAACATCTAGTGTTTTCTTATTAATGCAAATGCTTGCGAATGCATGCTGAGTTCTCACCAGTTAACGCATAAAGTGCAGATCACAAAAGTATTTTTCGCATCATTGTGTCCACTTGCCACTATTAAGAGCATTGTTGATGTATATCAGGAAGGACGCGAAGTTGTTGGGCATGGAAATCAACAACATATACTTTGAATGAACTTAATGTATACAAGGAACACAAAGTGGAATTGTAGATCACGGATGTTTTGAGTGCAAGATGTATATAGCAGAACGATAAGCAACTCGTTTCACAAGCGCCATCCTCGCAGTAGTGGGCAAAAAATTGGCTAAGTATGAAAAGGAACAGCAGTTGGTCAGATCCTTCATGTGAGGATATAGATGGAGATGTTAAGACATGAATTGCAGATCACGGAAGTATCTTTCGTACCACTGTGTCCACTTATCACTTGTAAGACCATTGTTGATGTATGTCAGGAAGGACGCGAAGTTGTTAGGGATGAAAATCAGCAACATATACTTTGAACGAAGTTAATGTATACAAGGAACCCATAGTATAATTGTAGATCACAGATGTTTTCAGTGCAAGGTGTATATAGCGGAACAATAAGCAGTTGGGCTTGCAAGCGCCGACCCCGCAGCGACGGGCATAAAATTGGCTAAGTATGGAATGGAACAACGGTCAGTCGGATCCGTCTTGCGAGGATATAGATGGAGATGAAGACATGTCAGCCCACCATACATAGAAATATGAATAAGTATAAAACCAGAAAGCCATAATGGATGGGAAAAGAGATAAGTATATGAGAGTCGGGAAAACCTTTTTTTCGTTTATTAATGGCAATGTTTTCGAACCTCTGTTGGCTTCTCACTAGTAAAAGAATTAAGTTCACGTCACTGAAGTTCTTTTTCTGCAACATGTATATGACGAAACAGGGGACATAGGTGCTGGATACCGCAACCTTGGGCCCGGTGTCTAGATAACTAGCTAAGTATTGGCCAAGATGAAGTTTTGATATCTATTTCAATAGTATTCATACTAGTATCTATCAATGGAGAAAGTTTTTGTATTTATCTGAATAGTATTCATACTAATATATATTAATGGATTGTTTATATTTCAAATGCAAATGATCTCCCAATTTGCAAGATTCTCTTTGGCTCGCAAATTTTGTTGAAACCGGGAAAATTTTGACTGCAATATGTACATAGCGCAACAAGAAACATGAATTTGAATTGTGGTCTCAACGACATAAATTCCTTATCATCTATTCATCTTGTATTCATTTCAATGACATCACAAATGGAGGCTCTCCATAAACATCAATATCTAAATTAAATTAAAGGCAATCAAAATTTGTTGTGACTTTAAGTAATTACAACATAAATTGCAAACTATGAAAGTTCCTAGGCTGCAAGATGTATATGACGGAACAGTGGACATATTTGTTTAAGACCGAAAACCCAAACATAACTGCCTAAGCTTTGCCGAAAAGGAAGTTTTCTGTATTTTTTCCAATAGTACTGATATTAGTATATATGCACAGATATTATCAAATAGAACAAGCTGCAATATATCCAACATACTTAACAGGAACATTGCGTCAACAGTTCAGTTGCCTTGTTGTAACTCATGAATTCATTCTATTTACAGAACCCGAAGAATGGGAGCAGAAATTTCTTTCTTTAAATACAGAGCCAGCACCACATAAGTATGGCCTATGAAAAAGTATTTTTAAATGTAAAATGTAAAGAAAGAACAGACTAGGTTTTATTTAGATTGAAGTAGTGATCAACACAAACAAAATCTTGTCCTTCATGTTTAACGACACAGGGGAAGAAGGTACAAAATACAATTAAAACAAATACCAGAAATTGGAAAATACTATTAAGAAATAAACCGAAATTATTCTATATTCAAACAAGATGTGTTACAAAATACAGTTGAGGCTATTTGCGACAGTGATTGCTATTTCGCCTATCATCGACCAATTAAAGATATGTACATTGATAAAGCTTCTTCACGCTTTTCTTGGCATTCAAACTCTTTATTCGTAAAAAACGAGTTGAATATCAAATTTGGGTTTTGTACTTAATCGGTGATGCGAAGTACATCTATCCCAGTTTTTTGAATACCTTGTTTCTTCCAGATGTGGCATGCTTGCAATGGATGCTTATTCAACATTCCATTATTTGTCAAGTATTAATTTCCTTCTGCCGTCGAAAAGTTGGGGTTTAATGTGTTTTATTTGCAATGTTCCTGAGCATTCACATCCGAGACAACTTAGAAATGTGATTCAGGCCAATTTCAAAGTGAACAAAGTCGTTTTATGTCACAACAGCTAAGGTGGGGGGAAAAATTCAAGTATATAGTGACTGGTATTCTCCCTGTATTCGATCGTCTATTTGGTTGAGAATCCTGCCTAAGGACTTGTATGTGGAACTTCTTTTCTTTATTGCAGTAAATTGGAAGAAACGTCCAACCCAGATGCAAAATGAAAATCTGTTGAGGTACATAACTTCTTCGGGTAGCTGAGGTGTGGCAAGTGCATCAAATGTTGTAGAATGCACCAACATAGGTCTGGAAAGTGTATCAAATGTTACAGATGGCATCATAATATATATTTCCTCATAGTAGGGGAGGTATGGCAGCCCACAGAAAGGTCTGGAATGTTCGGAGGTGACGCCTAATATGTGGAATCTGCAACTAAATCCAGAGGAAATCGAACAAACTTTGACAAAGAACATGGCTTTCTGTCAAGTCGGCTACCAGAGCCACATGCAGGTCATCAAACTATGAAATATAAACTCTTGTAGTGATAATATGTCATTTTATCCACCCATACAAATTCTGTTACCAGCCTCTGAGGAAGACAAATACTTGTGTGATCTCTACAATTCGATACAGTGGCCAAATTTGTGTTGTTGGAAGAAGATATATACTTAAACGAAGAACTATATTGCAGGTGACCTAAAAATCCATTACAATTCCCAACAATAAAACAAATAAGTTCAACAAATAAATTTTTAGGCAACCTTTTCAACCAACCAAAGCATCGAACACATGGAGAACACCAAACATACTTGTTCTTTTTTTTTCATCCTCTCTGAGTTTCTCTTGTATAACAGAGTTTTTTTATACTCAAAGCTCACGGACCACATAAAACTAGTCTCTCTTCTTTCATCTACCCCTCAATCACATCTCTAAGTTTTCTTACATGTCCATGACTAGGAACATTAGAACGAAGGCACCCTAAAGCGCAACTCTTTGATGATAGAGAGAAATGGCAATAAGTATTTAAAATCAAGGATGGATGGTCTTCCGTACATTTTGTGTTGTTTCCATTTAATGACATATGTTCTCAATATTTTCAGTTATTGATGCCAATCTTTTTTAATATGTACGTTGAATAGTGACTAGCAGCACGTATTAAAATTCCCATATCCGAGCAGATTCTCAAATCTGACATCTAAGATATGCACAATATTAAAGAGGGACATGACATGAAGGCCTCTGTAGGTCACACATTCATGAACTATGCTGAAGCTTTTAAGAAAACTAAAATTGCACAAGTAAAAAAATAAAAATAAAAAGTATTTTCGCAAATTCAAAATGCAGGCAAAAATAAATTACCAGATCCCATAATATTCGACTGTCTATTCATTTTAATGGCAGATGTCCTTGAGCTTTCCAGTTATTAAATCCCATCATTTCTAAATGCACAATATTAAAGAGGGACATGACGTGAAGGACTCTGTGGGAAACACGTTCATGAACTATGCTGAAGCTTTTAAGAAAACTAAAACTGCAGAAAAAAAAACAAAACAAAAAAAAACCACTATTTTCGCAACTTCAAAATGCAGGCAAAAAGAAATTACCAGATCCCATAATATTCGCCTATCTATTCATTTTAATGGTAAATGTCCTTGATCTTTTCAGTTATTAAAGCCCATCATTTCGAAATGCACAATATTAAAGAGGGATATGACGTCAAGCCCTCTATGGGCGACACGTTCGTGAACTATGTTGAAGCTTTTAAGAGAACTAAAACTGCAGAAGCAAAAAAATAAAAAATAAAAATAAAAAATCGCAAATTCAAAATGCAAGAAAAAACATGCTTTCATAGGTAAGGCACTTTAGTACTCAATGTTATTCAAATTCAATGAATTTTTTATTATTTGAGTAAAGGGGAAAAAACATCTGACAACCTAGAAGGAAGGTCATATATGATGGACAACTCATTGGCAGAAGCCATAGCGAGAATACGAATTGAGTATCTAATAACCACGGAACTACGTTGCGTTTGAGTCTTCAACTTTCCCTGCCTGTTCAAAATAAAAAACAAGGGTTGAATATCAACCTGTCTATTTATTTTAATGGGAAATGTCCTCGAGCTTTCCAGTTATTAAAGCCCATCTTTTCGAACCTGTCTGGTCGATTCTGACTTTTGAAAGCATATTTAATGTGTATTGGGAAGCGTTGAATGTAGCGGGGATGGAGCCCTATGTAACAGACGTTACTACTATTTTTCAGTTTTTGTCGACGAGCGTATGTAGAACGTACGTAAAGAAAAGTAATTTGAGAATGTTATTTTTTTTGCACATGAGCCCTTGAAATTCAAATAGTTCGCAAGTCTGATTGTCTATTTGTATATCGCGGAACTATCTGTGCTATTTGTAGGACACAGGACAACAATGGTCGATGTTAGAGCCTGCCACCCTGAGAACCTGTGATCCAAAAAATGCTTACTATTTTTTTTTTTGTGTTTTGTCCACCAAGGTATGTAAAACGACGTACATAAAGTAAACTATTTCGACAATGCTAATTTTTGTGGACATGACGGCATTCAAATTCAAATAGTCCGCAAGTCCGATGCTCAATTTTTATATCGGGGAACTCTTCGATTCTCAATTTTCAACCGCCCACCCCGAGAACCCGCGATGCAAAAACTGGCTAAGTATGGGATGAGAGCTCTATGCATGCTTTATATATCTACTTTACAAAATTACATATTTTCTATGCTTAATTTATGTTGTCCAGGAAACCTATAATTTAATAAATTTTAATGTCTTCTGTCCAGGAGCCCTTCCTTTAAAGAAAACTAATTTGGAAATGCTAATGTATACACCATAGTTCGATACCACCTATCCGCCAAGCCGCGTCCATAAAACTGGCTAAGTATGCAACCGAATGACGGTCGGTCGGAATGATCGCAGAAATCTCCCTGCTATTTGCAGGGCACGGAAGAACAGAAGCCCAATTTTGAGCCCGCCACCCTGAGAACCCGTGATCATTAACCTATGTTGTTCAGGAAACCTATAACTTCATAAATTGCATTCTCTTCTATCCAGGAGGCTTTTTTTTAAATAAAACTAATTCAGGAAAGCTAATGTATACACCACACACGACCTGTCATAGTATGCAACTAAACTGCAGTCACTTGGAATGACCACAGAAGTGCGAGAAACTAGAGTCAAATGAAGTTTACAATAGAAAAGTAAAAGGAAGAGAACAACTATATCTCCTACACAGCAAAAGGCAATTTCATAACTATGAAACCATAGTAACACAGAATCCATGGAAAAAGCATCGACAACTATGAAATATATTTTGAGCTTGACAAACTCTACTTCAAAGCGTAACAGATGCAATTGACACCGTCTGCAATTCTTTACTCTATTATTTTATCTTAATAAGCCCAATTTTCAGCTCGCCACCCCCAAAAGTCGCGATCATTAACATATGATGTCCAGGAAACCTATAATTTCATAAATTGCATTCTCTTCTATCCAGGAGGCCTTCTTTTAAAGAAAACTAATTCGAAAAAGCTAATGTATACACCGAACACGACCTGTCATAGTTCGATAGAACCTATTCGTGAAGCCGCGTCCATAAACCTGGCTAAGTACGCAACCGAATGGCGGTCGCTCGGAATGGCGACAGAAATGCGACAAACTAGAGTCAAACGTAGTTTACAAAAGGAAAGTAGAAGGCAAAGAACAACTATATCTCCCACACGGCAAAAGGCACTCTCATAACTATGAAACCATAGTAACACAAAATCCATGGAAAATGCAACGACATCTATGAAATATATTTTGAGGCCGACAAACTCTGTTTCAATGCGTAACAGATGCAATTTACATCGCCTACAATTCTTTAGTATGTTATTTTATCTTAATAGTATTCTATGCAAACCGAAGTGCAAAAAAATGTAACCAGCGATCCAACCGCAGATGCAGCATCCCAACATTGCAAACCCTGGGCAAACAAGAGAAATCAACAAATAAGAACCCAACCAAGAAGCACCAAAAGGCCCAAGTGCAAGTACAAGACCAGAGCCCTGCAAAGTCGAATAAAGCAACAATAAACAACATACAGTGAAGAAAGGAACAAGCAACAACCACCCCCCCAGGAATGAGGCTCTTCCAATCGTGACTATAGAAACCCAAACGTGCAAACTGCAACAACATGAACATGCAAGCAAGGACAATGAGAACATGCAAATAAGAAATCAGTGCCATGAAAAAAGAAAGCATGGATTAGTGAACCAACAATGTCGCTGGAGCATATAAATTTTAAAAATGGAAGAAAATGTCTTGTAACAAGCTTTTTAAGTAACCATTCAACACTACCAAGCCTGTTAGGTAATCATTTAAGTCTGTTAGAAATGCACTGTAAACATTTAAGAAAAAAATTCAATGTGGCAGGTCTTTGACGTATCCCAAATAAATTCATATATTTTTTGTAACAATAGTTCGAACACCAGAGAATTTTTTGCAAAGCCAAACTTTGGATATGCCACCATATCAAACATTGCCATAAATTTACCTAGCATAAAATGATAAACCAAACATTTGAATTAATGGTAGCATTAATCCACCTTCGACGAATGCATAACAAAATTTATGATTCAAAAATGACCATATACTACCAAATACTTTGGAAATGCAAACATATTTTACATTGGGAATAGTGAAGGCAGCAATAAGACCTCCAATCCTTTGTCCAATCAAATCTTAACAAACATGATACTTTTTATTATATAAAAATCAATGTTTTCACTTCCCTTGTTCCAACAATAGACAATAGGCAAATATTTATAGTCAACGCACAAGCTAGTGCCAGGTCAATGATTTATCGATCGCTATACTCCCTCTATGCCTACGGAAGGGACTAATAACACTATTAAATATACAATATGATTTATTGACAAAATACACTACTACATTGGAAAGATATACACCAAAGAGAAAAAATTTAAGAAATAAAAAAAGGAGCATATAGTTTGTCTTTATTTTCACTATATAGTACTAGTTTATCTTTATTTTTAATAATATAATAATAAGGAGTAAGCTAACGCTTCTACCTTTTGGAGCCCGATGGGATGTCTCGGGCACCAGGCACCAAAAGGTAGAATGCCTAGTTGGTCATCATACCCCACCGCCGCCCAACGCCCCTCTGCCCCGTTCCATCCCTCCGTCCCCAACTCCCCATTTCGCCCGACATCCCCTCGCATTTGAATTTTGAAATTTAAATTCAGGGAATGGATACCCTGCCAATTACCCATCTATCAGGTTCATTTTCGAAAGAAACCCCATTTATTTTTTGATGTTCTTAGCCATCTGTTTTCGACAAGGTGTTCTATAATGGGAGCAGTAAGAGGGCATTCAATAGCAATCCTAGCAAGTCTGTGTGTAGTGTTTGTTATGTGTCTCATCCTGCTGAGTGATGCGATGAATGGCCAAATGAGTTCCAACTAGGTTTTCGAGTTGGGATCATCCGAGGATGGATGGCTTGATCACGATATCGCATTCTCCTCTGCAACCAAAACGTGCGATGATGGAAGTTGGGGAGAATGTGGTGCTAATGTTGATGAGGAGAATGAAAATGAAGTAGGCCATGGGAAGCTTTTGAAGTGACTATGATACTACATCAGTTACGGTGCCTTGGTCACGAATCGAATCCCATGCCCCCCACGTTCTGGGAGATCATATTACACTCGCAACTGTTACAGAGCCACAGATCCCGTCAGACCTTATCACAGATCATGCACTGCAATCACTCGTTGCCTTAGAGACACTAGCTAATAAGATAAGCTAAATAAGGCCCTCGGTCATTTGCTTGGCTAGCTTCTTGGGTTGTATGCTCTGAACCAAAATATATACATATATTTTCTCTCTAGTTTTCTTTATATATCATTTCTACGCAAAATGATTGTTTTGTTTATATAATTTTATGCTTAGGTATAAATCACAATGGATAATATTGCTTCTTTCTTTATGTAGTTGAAAGGGTCTGAAACTTTGCATTACGATTTTGAATTGAAGTGCTGGATAATATTGCTTCCTCGGATGACATTACAGGCAGCGACAATTATTCACGCAGTTTCTCGCCTCCACCGATGCCCAATGGCAATGGCAGCCCCCTCTTCCATATGAATTCTCTCAGTGCCAGCCTCCCTTCTCGCAAGTAAGTCTAATGGCGACCATATATTCATTTAGAAAATCGTCGTATCTTTATTTCGAATTGGGGTTGCATCAATCGTTTTTCTGGAATCTAAGGACAAGTTTTGTCAACCTTCTAAGGAAACCTTCACCGCTGAGGGTTTGTCCGAGACCCCCGATCTCAAATGCCAGGGTGAAAATTGGGATTCTGTAGACGAATTTCAAAATTATCAAGAGTTTTCTTAGTTGGAAGATGTGTGGGACACGAACCAAGTGCAGGTTTATATGAACAAATATTTTATCAGCCAAGACATGTTATTTGAGGGGGATTTTTCTGTGGCATGGACATTGGAAACTACCGGTTCCATGTAATCAACGCGTCGCTCACAACATTTATGTGTCGAAAAAATCCGTTCTTTGAATTAGTTGGCAAAGTTTACAACAAAATTTCCAGAATTTTATGATATATTGATTGCAGAAGAGATTTAACGCCACCCTTTTCTTGGTTCATGCGGCCATACCATACTACTGTCGAGGGAGAATATGGGAATCTAACCCGCTGCTGATAAAAAAAAAATCAGTGCTTTTGAAAGCCAACATAATCCTTCCAACTTCACCCTGCCATGTCATGTAGAAAAGGAAAGTAGTACACCAAAAGTTCAGTTGTTTGTCAAAGAAACAACCAAAGTTTATGTTGTAAAGCCACCCTATATGAAACTTGGTGTTAAATTTTACTAAGTAGGCACATCCATCGGACCTAAAATAACTATGTTCCCATCAACTAAAATGGTATATTTAAATTATTTTGTCATATTCTTTGTTCCATTTTTCAATGTGGTGTCCATTTACATTTCTTGGCGTACATAGATTTTCTTTCTGGCTTTGCTAAAGTGCCTCAATTTAATTGCAGTTTCTAATTCTAATTTGCAAATCTATATCGTGTCTTCTTTTTTCAGCTACAATGGGGAGATTTTATGTAGATAAAGGCTACATCAAAAACACATTAGAGTTTAAAGTCAAAATTTTCAACAAAATTTAAAATAGAATCACTAACTTAACTACTACACTCATCTAATTTTTTAAGTATTACATCAGAGTGGTTATGTGAAGTATAAATAAAATAAAATAAAAATCCTAAAATCCTAATGATTTTGCAAAACATGTTACATCAGAGTGAGTATGTGAAGTATAAATACAATAAAAAAATTCTTAAAATCCTAATGATCTTTCAAAACATGTTACTTGACAAAAGGTATGGCAGTTGGCAGCTTCATCCATTGCTGCATTCACAAGATTTGAATTTGTTTTGACCATTTCCATGCCATATGCTAACAAATGCATTGTTTCGTCTTCCCTTAATCCTTCACAATTAAAGTTGATTGATTAGACTTGGTTGGAGGTTCCATAATTATCATCCTTGCTCAAGATTATTACCATATGTTTAAGCATAAAGACTATTATTTGACAATTCAACTACACCAGAGTACCCATCACTATTTCATTTTGAGTCGTAACTTGTTGATCAATTTCATGTGTTTTTGCAATGGCAGTGAAAATGGAAGTTCTATTCCCTTGAATAGATTCCTCGTGAGTTCTTAAATCTCACCTTATCTCTTGCAACTCATGGTAGTCCATTGGAAATCTAAAACTGTCCAAACTCCCATACAAAGATGGAGGTTGAGGACCATCTTCAATCACAAACCTACATTTCCTTGAGACACCCCTTAATATTCAAAAATGATTCAAACAAGGCTCTAAACTAGCCAAGCCCTTGCACACCTGAGATGAATTTGGGAGGTCCAACAAAGAGAACAGAGAAACTTGAGAGAGGACTTCAATGGCTGGTACTATAATAGACCAAATGAAACCTGAATCCCTTGAATGAAGGAGGAACAAACAAAACCTCTACCCCTTCTATTTGACCTAGAAATTGCTCAATTGGGTATTAAAAATAATAGAACAAACATCCAATGAAAGATAATTTCTCCAAGAAGAGGCCACTTCTCTAAAGAAAATGAGCAATGCCAACGAAAAGCAACAAAAACACCAACAAAATTGCTTGAAGAACAATTTTTCATTACTTTCCTTTCTAATTGAGAGAGACGTCGAGGGGGAGGCTTACTAGAGTTCCAATATAGGAATAATAACAAAAACACCAACCAAACTATAAATGTTGGACAGATCCCTCTAACGCATAAGATTGAAACCCATCGTCTCCATTGATAATTGTTGAGTTGAAATGCCATTATCCCATTAGGTCGAGGAGATTTATCATCCAAAATTTCAAAAATGTGCAAGAATAAATACATAATCATGTGTGAGGTGGCTTATGTCGTATCTCATTACTCGTCCTACTATACACCAATCTTGCCTTGCGATGTGGCATGTGACTTCATAAATGCTTGAAAAGTGCATTTCTTGCCATTGCAACTCAAGGGATGGATTGGTTATGAACCTTATCATTGAAAACAATATCCCCCATTTTCATAGTTGTGGCTTGGTTTGTGAGATCATTTGCTAGAAAATTATGCTCCCTTAGCACATGATAAAAATTGACAAATGGGATTTAAATTGATTCTTGTCTTGCTCGAACTATCATTGATGCTAGTGAATAATCATCTCGCGCAGATTTCTTCACCATTTGACTTATCACTGCATTTGATTCCCCTATCACAATTAGGGTCTAAATGCAAGAGTTGACAACTATATTTAGACCTTGTAGTAGAGCATAGACTTCTACAAGATTATTAGTAGCAATACCAAGTCCCCAAACGTAGGATGTTTCAATTGTTCCTCTGGGGCTACAAAATTATCCTTCCAACCAACTAGGATCCTAGCCAACTTCCTAGCATTGCAAATGAATCTCATTGTTGAGGAAATACTTGAGACTATGATGATCAGTTTTGATTTGGAATCGTTGACCCAATAAATAAGGATGCCAAAGATCCACAACATGTAGAATAGATAACATTTTCTTTCCATAAATGGATTGGCCCAAATGTCGCTCTAAAAGTTGTTTTCTAGTGAAGGCCAAAGACCTACCATCTTGCATGAGGATGGCTCCAATTCCTTTCCCGGAAGCATCACATTCTAATACGAATGTCTTTGTGAAGTCTGGAAGTTCTAGGACAAGGGTTGAGCACATAGAATATTTCAAGGATTGGAAGGCATGATCCACAATTGAAGTCCAAGTGAAAGCATTCTTTTTAAGGAGAGAAGTGAGAGGAGATGCAATTTTCCCATAATTCCGAAAAAAAATCCTATAATAGCACGTTAAACCCACAAAACCACGAAACCTATAATTAGTCCTATTTTAACCAATTTGCATGGAATTATTCTGAAATCTAAAAATATCAACACATGGCTAAAAAGGGATAGAAAAAGAGGTAAAGGCCAAGCCAGATTTAGATGTTACCATTCAATTATGGACCACCTTGTTACACTTAGGATCATTGTGTAGGATTTTTTCAATAATAATACCAATCCCCTGTGTCGCTTCATTGAATTTAGAAAAGCATTTGACACACTGCTTAAAACTAATAGATTTGGAAAATCTGAAAGTTCTTTTCAAGTTAATAACTATTGAGTTAAGGAAAGATGAGAACATTATTGCCAATTTTAAGAACATTGAGGGCTCATAGGAAGATTTTATTTGTAATATAAAAATGACAGCCTTATCTCAATCAATTCGGTTATTCAGGTCCTCCAGGAACAATTTTCCTACATCAAAGACCTCAAAGCCACTTTGAACACTTCATGGGTCGTTCCCATAACCCTTCCTCTTCTGAACAACCATCTTATCAGGATGATCATGACTCTTCCCATTACCAAGGTCCTCATACTACCCACTTTTCTCACAACCTCCCCCCTCCCAGAATTGAGGTGAAAAAATTCGATGGATCGGATCCCATAGGCTGGGTCATATAAATGGAACATTATTTCTCTTTACATGGAATTACTGATGATTTGTCCAAGCTTCATTTTGGTATCCTACATCTGGATCCAAAACGATGGCAATGGTGGCAATGGCGAAAAAAATCACGCCAAGGGTATGTTGCTTGGACACAATTTGTGGCTAAACTTTATGACCACTTTGAATCTGAAACCCACCATTTAGGATTTTTGACCAAGTTATAGCAGTATGGGACAACAAAAGACTTTATTTCTACATTTTAGCACTTATCTTTTAGAACAAAGGGCATGTTAGATGCTTTCTTTAGGCAATGTTTTATCGGTGACCTCGAAGATGAAATTCGTGCCCATGTTCTCATGGCACACCCCCAGACTTGGTTGAAATCTACTCAATGAGCCAAGGAAGCACGACAGATTGTATCCTCCCATACCCACAAACCCTTATTTCCTCCTCGCCCTAAACCCACCAATTATACCCCTCCTGTAACTCCCCTCAAGATCCAGAAATTAACTACGACTAAAATGGATGAGCGTCAACTCAAGGGTCTTTGTTATAATTGTGATGACAAATATTTTCCTAGGAACAAGTGTAAGGAACTACCACAAATATTTTTGTTCCACCTGTGGACGAACTACCACCACCATTTGATCTAACCCCACCCTCTGATCCATGAGATGTTGACCTGGTGATTTCACTTAATGCCCTCACTGGCTTCTCTGCTCCCTAGACACTCAAATTAATTGGTTACATAAAAAATAGGAAATTCATCATCCTTGTGGACAATGGTAGCACCCATAGTTTTATTCATTGCTACATTTCCCAAAAAGTCAATTGTTACATCTGTGTCGTCAATAATTTTCAAATCATGATTTCCAATGGCGGTTCCATGAAATGTGGGGGATGATGTGAAAATGTGTGACTCCAAATTGGTCAGTATCAGGTGAAATCCAATATGTTTGCTATTGACATGGGTAGTTGTGACATTTTTCTTGGTGTTGAATGGTTACGCACTCTAGGCCCCATTCTCATGGATTTCAAGGAATTAAACATGCAATTCCAATAGGAGGGACAATAGTATAAGTTCCAAGGCATCACAACAAGCTCCCTTGAGTTCATCAGTTCCCATTGCATGGAAAATCTCCTCAAAAAAGGTCATTCTGGAATTATATCCCAACTCCACTCCATTCATGTTGTTGAGACACCTTATGTGCATCCTGACCTCCAATCTCTCCTATTTCGCCACCAAGTTGTTTTTACTACTCCCAAACAACTTCCCCCTTCCTGTGGAGTCCATGATCATTCCATCCCTCTCATCGTGGGAAGTCTTCCTCCCAATATTTGGCCTTATCGTCATCCCTTTTCCCAGAAGAATGAAATTGAGAAAATCGTTCATGAATTTCTAGAAGCCGGTGTTATCCGTCCCAGTACTAGCCCCTATTCTTCCCCTATGGTCATGGTACTCAAGAAAGAAGGTACTTGGCGCACATGTCTTGATTTTTACACCCTCGACAAACTCACAATCAAAGAAAAAAAGCCCATTCCTGTCATTAATGACCCCTTGGATGAATTGAGTTGTGCTCAGTACTTCACCAAATTGGACCTACGTTATGGCTACCACCAGATCTGTATGAAAGAAGAAGACATTCCCAAGACTTCATTCTGCACTCATCATGGTCATTATGAATTCTTGGTAATGCCCTTTGGATTGTGTAATGCTCCTTTCACTTTCCAAAGTCTTATGAATCATGTCTTATGTCCTTTTCTCTGTCATTTTGTCTTATTTTTCTTTGATGATATTCTCATCTATAGTAAAACTTGGCCATCCCATCTCTCCCATGTGAATCAAGTTCTCCATCTACTCTCTAAGCGCCAACTTTTCCTCAAACAATATAAATGTGTCTTTGGTGCCTCAGAAGTGGAATACCTGGGTCATATTGTTGCCAAGGATAGTGTTCGAGTGGATCCTAAGAAAATTGAATCTATGTAGGATTGGCCTTGCCCTAAAAATCTTCAGAGATTTCATGGTTTTCTAGGTTTAACGTGCTATCGTAGGAAGTTTTTTTTGGAATTATGGAAAAAATGCAGCTCCTCTCACTTCTCTCCTTAAAAAGAACTCTTTCACTCAGAATTAACTTGTGGATCATGCCTTCCAATCCTTGAAAGATGCTATGTGCTCAACCCCTGTCCTAGAACTTCCAAACTTCACAAAGACATTCATATTGGAATGTGATGCTTCCGGGAAAGGAATTGGAGTCGTCCTCATGCAAGATGGCAAGCCTTTGGCCTTCACTAGAAAACAACTTTCAGAGAGACATTTGGGCAAATCCATTTATGGAAAGAAAATGTTATCTATTCTACATGTTGTGGATCTTTGGAATCCTTATTTATTAGGTCAACGATTCCAAATCAAAACTGATCATCAGAGTCTCAAGTATATCCTCAAACAATGAATTTCATCCTCAGTGTTAGGAAGTTGTCTAGGATCCTCGTTGGTTGGAAGGATAATTTTGTAGCCCCAGAGGAACAATTGAAACATCCTACGCTTGGGGACTTGGTATTGCTACTAATAATCTTGCAGAAGTTTATGCTCTACTACAAGGTCTAAATATAGTTGTCAATTCTTGCATTCATACCCTAATTGTGATAGGGGACTCAAATGCAGTGATAAGTCAAATGGTGAAGAAATCTACTCAAGATGATTATTCACTAGCATCAATGATAGTTCGAGCAAGACAAGAATCAATTTAAATCCCATTTGTCAATTTTTATCATGTGCTAAGGGAGCATAATTTTCTAGCAAATGATCTCACAAACCAAGCCACGACTATGAAAATGGGGGAAATTGTTTTCAATGATAATGTTCATAACCAACCCATCCCTTGAGTTGCAATGGCAAGAAAGGCACTTTTCAAGCATTTATGAAGTCACATGGCACATCGTAAGGCAAGCTTGGTGTATAATAGGACAAGTAATGAGATATGACATAAGTCACCTCACACATGATTATGTATTTATTCTCGCACATTTTTGAAATTTTGGATAATAAATCTCCTCGACCTAGTGGGATAATGGCATTTCAACTCAACAATTATCAATGGAGATGATGGGTTTCAATATTCTGCGTTAGAGGGATCTGTCCAACATTTCTAGTTTGGTTGGTGTTTTTTGTTCTTATTCCTATATTGGAACTCTAGTAAGCCTCCCCCTTGACGTCTCTCTCGATTGAAAAGGGAAGTAGTGAAAAATTGTTCTTCAAGCAATTTTGTTGGTGTTTTTGCTGATTTTCATTGGCATTGCTCATTTTATTTAGAGAAGTGGCCTCTTCTTGGAGAAATTATCTTTCATTGGATGTTTGTTCTATTATTTTTAATACCCAAATGAGCAGTTTCTAGGTCAAGAATTAGGGGTAGAGGTTTTCTTTGTTCCTCCTTCATTCAATGGATTCAGGTTTCATTTGGTCTATTCAAGTACTAGCCACTGAAGTCCTCTCTCAAGTTTCTATGTTCTCTTTGTTGGACCTCCCAAATTCATCTCAGGTGTTCAAGGGCTTGGCTAGTTTAGAGCCTTGTTTGAATCATTTCTGAATATTAAGGGGTGTGTCAAGGAAATGTAGGTTTGTGATTGAAGATGGTCCTCAACCTCCATCATTGTATGGGAGTTTGGACAATTTTAGATTTCCAATGGACTACCATAAGTTGCAAGAGATAAGGTGAGCTTTAAGAACTCACGAGGAATCTATTCAAGGGAATAGAACTTCCATTTTCACTGCCATTGCAAAAACACATGAAATTGATCAACAAGTTACCAATCAAAATGAAATAGTGATGGGTACTCTGATGTAGCTGAATTTTCAAATAGTAGTCTTTATGCTTAAACATATGGTAATAATCTTGAGCAAGGATGATAATTATGGAACCTCCAACCAAGTCTAATCAATCAACTTTAATTGTGAAGGATTAAGGGAAGACGAAACAATGCATTTGTTAGCAGATGGCATGGAAATGGTCAAAGCATATTCAAATCTTGTGAATGCAGCAATGGATGAAGCTGCCAACTGCCATACCTTTTTTCAAGTAACATGTTTTACAAAATCATTAGGATTTTAGGAATTTTTTTTATTGTATTTATACTTCACATACCCACTCTGATGTAACATGTTTTGCAAAATCATTAGGATTTTAGGATTTATTTTTTTATTGTATTTATACTTCACATAACCACTCTGATGTAATACTTAAAAAACTAGATGAGTGTAGTAGTTAAGTTACTGATTCTATTTTAAATTTTGTTGAAAATTTTGACTTTAAAAAACTAGATGAGTGTAGTAGTGAAGTTACTGATTCTATTTTAAATTTTGTTGAAAATTTTGACTTTAAACTCTAATGTGTTTTTTATGCAACCTTTATCTACATAAAATCTCCCCATTGTAGACAAAAAAAGAAGACACGATATAGATTTGCAAATTAGAATTAGAAACTGCAATTAAATTGAGGCACTTTAATAGATTTGCAAATTATAATTAGAAGTTGCAATTAAATTGAGCCACTTTAGCAAAGCCAGAAAGAAAACCTATGTACGCCAAGCAAAGTAAATGGACACCACATTGAAAAATGGAACAAATAACATGACAAAATAATTTAAATATACCATTTTAGTGGATGGGAACGGAGTTATTTTAGGTCCGATGGATCTACTTAGTAAACTTTAACACCAAGTTTAATATAGGGTGGCTTTACAACATAAAATTTGGATGTTGTTTTGACAAACAACTGAACTTTTGGTGTACTACTTTCATTTTCTGCATGACATGGCAGAGTGAAGTTGGAAAGATTCTGTTGGCCTTCAAAAGCGTTGATTTTTTTTATCAGCAGTGGGTTAGATTCCCATATTCTCCCCTAGAAGTAGTATAGTATGGCCTCATGAACCAAGCAAAGGGTGGTGTTAAATCTCTTCTACAATCAATATATCATACAATTATGGAAAGTTTGTTGTAAGCTTTGCCAACCGATTCAAAGAATGGATTTTTTTGACACAAAAAATTTGCGAGCAACACGTTGATTACATGCAATCGATAGTTTCCAATGCCCATGCCACAGAAAAATTCTACTCAAATAACATGTCTTGGGTGATAAAATCTTTGTTCATATAATCCTGCACATGGTTCGCGTCCCACGCATCTTCCAACCAAGCAAATTGTTGATAATTTCGAAATTTGTCGACTAAATCCCAAATTTCACCCTGGCATTTGAGATCGGGGGTCTGGTACAAACCCTCGGCAATGAAGGTTTACGTAGAAGGTTGACAAAACTAGTCCTTAGAGTCCATAAAAATGATTAAAGCAACCCCAATTTGAAATAAAGATACGATGATTTTCTAAATGAACATATGGTCGCCATTAGACTTACTTACGAGAAGGGAGGCTCACACTGAGAGACTTCATATGGCAGAGGGGGACACCATTTCCATCGGGCATTAGTGGAGGCAAGAAACTGCGTGAAGAATTGTCGATGTTTGTGATGTCATCCGAGGAAGCCGAAGAGGTCATCGAATCAGGTGAAGAAATAGAAAAAGAAGAATAAGATAGATGGGTAATTGGCGGGGTATCCATTCCCTCCATTTAAATTTAAAAATTCAAATGTGAGGAGACGTCGGGCAAAACAGGGAGCTAGGCAGCGGAGGGACGGAACGGCGCAGAGGAGCGTTGGGCAGTGAACGGGTATGAACGAGGCGGAGGGGCGTTGGGCGGTGGAGGGGTATGACGGTTGGCTGGGTGTTCTACCTTTTGGATCCCGGTGCCTGATGCCCGAGACGTCCCATCGGGCTCCAAAAGGTAAAAGTGTTAGCTTAACCCTATCTTCACATCCAACTAGGATAAAATTGTTTAAAAATAATAGCTCCTATTTTTTACGTTTATTTTGTTTAATTGTATTTGGAAATATGTGAGGGTAATTCTAATGGCATTTTCATGTTTTTTTCTATTAAATTTCAAATTTGTAAATATTTGAAATTTTTAAACAAATGAAAATCTCATTCCACAAAGAGATAATGGAAATTATGCCCTATATAATCATTTATTTTGGTCCCAAAAACTCAAAGTTTATGTTGGCACAGGGGAAAACCTAGGGTTCAGCTCCAAGAGCGCACCAACAAGCCCTAGCCACTGGCCCTTTCGGCATCACCTGTGAAGCAGATGCAGTCTCACCCGAAGCAACTATGAGGGGGTTGCAGGATAGAGATGTCTACAACCAGGGGAATATCAAGTGGTTCTTATTACAACAACAACCTAACATGCATCTACCATTCAACTAGCTAGATCTATCCTTCACAGCTATAATAAAATAATGCAGATAACATTATAACAACAACAGAGCTCAAAGCATCAATCACACAGACAACAACAGATGTACGTGGTTCACCCTCTCTCTAGGGCTATGTCCACAGAACTGTGCTTATGATATATTAAGATAAAGCTTATAGTTCTGATCTGTGCTCTTGGCCAGTAGATCCTCTCTCTTCATATCTCTTTCTCTCTCCCTTCCTATGCACCTAGCTGCAAGACTTGATCTTCACACCCAACTAAAGATATTACAATACCATAAGGCTCTCTCTCTCAGCAGTTCTCTTATTCACAGTACAACATTCTATCAATGAACAATCAACCAATAATAAGGCTTAACAATAGTACCGCACCGACCTAGGTCCTCTCAACCTCTATTTATACATTGCAATCTCTCACTGATAGCCTCAGGTCGAACCCTAGGTGTCAAAACCCTAATTACCAAAACCCTAGGTGTCTACAACCCTAGCTCAACTTGACCCATTCTTTTCGGGCTTCACCAGCCTGTCTTTCCTTCTTCATCTCACGGTTCTCTAAGGCATCTAATGTTGGCTTTTTCCACTTCCTAAGTCATCCTCGGTCCATCTTCCTTGTTGATCTATCATCCTCGATCTCTTCATCCAACGGATTTCTTTTTCCCACCTCGCTCCATATTTTCTGTTCTTTTGCTCACTTCGACCCAGTGACAATCACTGTGTCTCCTGTGAAGCTCGATTTTTACCTTTTCTTCCTCATTCTTCGCTTCCTTCCATAACCAAGGGCCAACAGGCCCCCAACACTCACCTATGACTTGTCCCGAGGCACTTGAGGTCTATTCCTCTTGTTTTATTTCGACTTTCAACTGCGCAGTGTAGCCCTTGCTTTATGATTTATGCCTCCTTTCCATCCTTGTGCAGATTGTCTTTTCTGTGTCTAGTACCCAGTTTCAACTGCACCTTGTACCTGGACCCTTGTATTCTTGATTCTACTGAGATCTTCGAGGCAGCTGGTTGTCATAGTACAACTTCAGCTGACTCCCATTCACCAAGCCTTCCTTCCAGTCTCCTTTCAATGTCTTCAGTTGCACAACTCCTCCTTATGTAACATAGGCAATCTCATAGGTTTCATGCCAATGCGTTCTGAATTTCCTAGGGTGTTTGATAAACTTATTGTCATATACCAGTACTAAATCACCTTGCTTGAATATCTTCTTCTTGATGTGTCTGTCAGGATAGGCCTTTTCTCGTTCCTTCTGAATTTGTTGACGGAAGCCTGCAATGAATCTGTCTTCTTCTAGTTCGACCAACTGTGCTAGCCTCTCATGTATAGCACCAGTATCATCCATGTATATAAATGCAACAATTCTTAAGCTTGGTACCAAGTGCTCCATTGGGACAACAACTTCAAGACCATAAACCAACTTGAAAGGGGTCTGCATTGTTAATTTCTTGCAAGTGGTTCTATAAGCCCAGAGTATTGCTAGTACTCTTAAATCCCAGTCATCCCTGTTCACACTGCAAATCTTTGTCAATGCTATCTCCAAGATCTTGTTGAATGCTTCAACTGTTCTATTTTTTTGTGGATGATAAGGTGTACTCTTCTAATGGTGGACTGCAAATTCTTCAGTCAAGGCTTCAACTATCTTATTGATGAAGTGTGTACCTTGATCACTCATAAGGACCTTAGGGCATCCAAACCTGGTTATTATGTCATTAAATATAAAACGTGCAGCTATAGCTGCACTGCAGTCCTTGACTACTCTTGCGTCGGTCCATCTAGTTAGGTATTTTGTCGCAGTGATAATATACCTTGCTCATGTGCGCTTTCCTGGTGGGTTTATAGGTCCCACGAAGTCAATGGCCCATTTTTCAAATGCTTGTACGGTCATCTGCGGTGCTAATGGCATCTCATCTCTTTGGGATTGTTTTCTAACTCGCTGGCATACATCGCATGCTCTAGTATATTCTTTAGCATCTCTGTGTAACGTAGGCCACCAAAGGCCAACTCACAGAACCTTCTGGTCAGTTGCTTTTCCTGCGTAATGTCCTCCTGCAATGCCTTCATGAGCTTCTTCGAGGATCATAGGGAATTCTGCCTCCATCACACATCTTCTTAGGATCTCATCAGGTCCCATTTTATATAGCTGACCAACTATCAGTGAAAAATCTGCAGCGCGCACCACTAGTTGTTTCTTCTATGGAATTGTGTACTCGGTTGGAGCCATTCCTGTCGACAAGAACTGGCCATTCCTGTTGACAGGAACTGGACAATGTCTATGAAATGGTCATCAATCTTTCTAATGGTGAGAAGTTGTGCATCCAGTAGTGTATCCTCCAGACTGGTAGGTTCTTCTCCATGCTCCAACCTTGACAAGTGGTCTGGGCCCTTATTCATTCTTCCTGGCTTAACTATGGTCTCAAAATCATATTCTTGAAATAGGAGAATCCATCTACATATTCTCCCCCCCAACACTGGCTTGTTGACTAGGTACTTCAACGCGGAGTGATCTGTAAACATTTTAAAGTGTCCTCCCAACAAGTAGTGGTGGAATTTCTGCAATGCATACACCATGGCTAGTCCCTCTCTCTCTGTAGTAGTGTAATTGATTTCAGTTGTGGATAGATTTATGCTGGCAAATGATAATGGATGATTAATGTCTCCTTCTCCAGGTTGTGTCAGTACTGCTCCTAATGCAATAGAAGATGCATCAACATGTACATGAAATTCCTTGCTCCATTTGGGAAAGACTAGAATAGGCGCAATGACCATCTTTTGTTTCAGTGTGTCGAAGCTCTGCTGGCATTCGTCTGTCCAACCAAACTGACAGTCTTTCTTTAATAACTTCTCCATTGGCATAGTAATCTGAGCATATCCTTTGATAAATTTCCTGTAATAGCCAGTATTTCCTATCACAGTTTGCAGTTGTTTGACTGATGTAGGTGGTGGTAAATCAACTATAATTGCAATTTTGGATGGATCCACCAACAATCCTTGCTTGCATACAATATGACCTAATAATACTCCAAATTGTGAGAAGAAGATGCACTTATTCAAATTCAAATAAATTTGACACTGCCTGCATTTATCCAGCATTAGCCTTAGACATTCAATATGATTTTTCAACAAACTAAAAACAGTGCAGTCGTCAAATTATGCTTCTAAAAACTTATGCAAAAATTCTTTGAACTCTTCAACCACCACCTTGGAAAAGATGGTTGGGGAATTCTTCAATCCAAATGGCATTACTGTATATTGGTAGCATCCCCACTCTGTGGCAAACATAGTCTTATGAGGGTCCTCCTTGGAAATGTGGATCTGATGGTATCCTGAAAAACCCATCTGTAAAAGAATACACTTCTTGGCCTCCCATGTTATCCAGCACTTAGTCTGTGAAAGGTGTAGGGAAAGGATCATGTAGAAAAGCATTATTCGGCTTCTTGAGATCTACGCAAATCCTGATCTCATCTGTCTTCTTATCTTGCACTACCATGGGGCTAATCCACTCTGACTCTTCGACAGGTTCAATAATCCCTACTTCCAGCATTCTGTCGAGCTTAATCTTCACTTTTTCCTTATATTTCGGGTTCAATTTGTAGGGTCTTTGCTTGACTAGCTTCGCATCTGGTTTCAAAGGTATTCTCATTTCTCCCATAGGTCCTTTGATTACCTTCATATTAGTGAACTTGGTCGGGAACAAGTCCTGATACTCGTGCAATAATTCTATGATTTTGTCAATGGTAGCAGCGTCCCAGTAATCTCCGACATTGGAAATCTTTGGTGTCTCCTTTGTTCTGATATTGAATTTCTTTATCTTTATCGGCTATCCAATGAATGGCAGTTCAACTCTTGGTCCTTCCACATCTCTCTAACCTTATGTTTCTGCGATAGTCACCTTCATTGGATCATCGTCTTCGTCAGCATTAATGTTGTAGCAGGTCTGCAGTTTCTGGAGGGGCGCATTCCATTCATCCTCTTCTTGCTCCAAAGGGAGGCCAGATGCCTCCTTAAATACTTTATGTCTCACCATCTGTAGTGCTTGATCTATATAAGGAAATTCACTGTCAAACAAAAAGATGATTATAAAATTTTGGATCATACCTTCCCATTCTGAAGTGACAAGGCGCATCTCTACTTGAAGGTACCAGTTAATCAGGGTGGTATCCAGCGTATTGACAAATCTGTGTACCCATTGTTCTCTAGGAATGTCACTCCAGGCCTCTTCGCAGCTTCTTGCATGGTTCTTTGGGTAGCTTCGACCTGTGTACCGTGCTTCGCAGCTTTCTACTTGTGTTGAAAATCGCGCTGTCATCAAAGTTGGGCATTGTGTCCAACCTATAATATTGCTTTTATGTGTCCCCCACCATCTTGTTGGTGTGGCTTTCATGGCCTCATCCATTGCCAACAACCTCTGTTGTTTTGGTACACTTGTCTCAAATTTTGATAAGAAGTTTTCTAAGGGGTTTAGCCCATCAAATGTGGGTAGATTACTCACTATTGTGCCAATCCAGTGAACTTCTCTAGTTAGCCTAGCACATCTTCTTGTAGATACTTCATACATCTGGTTCTGCCATTTCTCCAACGCTTCTTTTTGAGTCGGATGAACATGTGTTGTCACTTCACCAGCTCAGATTCCCGTCAGCTATAAGGTTGATATAATCCTGTTGTCTGGTTGTTAATTTGTAGATGTTTTCCAGTTCAAATGCGTGGTCCTCTTCTCTGATGGGTTATGTGTATCGTGGACCCTCATCTGGATCTAAAGGTGCAACGACCCTAAGGCCAACTTTCTCAAATGTCATGCGTATTTTCTTTAGATCAACAACAGTGGAATTGTCGAAGGCCTAATCAATTCCTAACAATGCAAGGTAAGGGAAGATATCATCAACAATTTCAATTACCTCAAAATATGCAAAGGTTCTTACTCCATCGATGTCCACTGGGACATGCTCTAATCGTCCAAATGGGCTGACAACTTGCTGGTTAGCCATGTGAAGCCTGATAGGGGAATATATCAGCTTGGGTTTTTCCATTAGTGCCCAAGTCTGCTTCGTCATGACATTGACCTCTGACCCTAAGTCGAGGACCACATAGTCTATCTCATACTCTCCTATCTGAGCATTCAAGTGTAATTCTTTATTTGTCCTTATCCTTTTTCCAATTTGGTGCATTGCTTTATTCATTAAGAGGCCTTCTTTTCCTACTTCATACTGCTTGATTAAATCTTGTAATTATTGTACAATGCCTTTATCTTGAATCAACTTAACACAAGTGTAAAAGAATTCCATGAGTTTTCTTACCTCTTTCCCTTTTGTTGGTGATGCAGACGGATCAAACGCCTGAGGCATGCCAGATTCTTTGATTTTTGGTTGTCTCTTTGATGAAGATCCTTGATCTCCTTTGAACTCTTTTCTTGCCTCCTTGAATATCTGTCTTTCTTTCTGAGCATCGAACGTTGGGGTATTTTTTGTAGCTTTCTTGACTCCGTGGTCATTTTCAGTCTTTCATTGGGCTACTCTGTCCTATCCTGTAGCTACGCCTCCTCGAGTGATAACAACGACTCTAGGGTCTGCTCCACGAGGTTCAACATATATCAGTTGTACTTGTGGGTTATGTTGGGGTCCTCCTGTTTCCCGAAGTTTAGCCAATAGCACAGGGCATTCCTCTATGACATGCTCGAAGGAGTTACAGTAACTACAGGTTGTGCAGGGATTTTGACAATCCCTTGCTAAATGTCCTGGTTGTGCGCACTTGTAACAGATTATTTGTCCTCAGCCTCGGCCCATACCTCCTCCTCCTATGTAGCCACTGTGAGGAGTGAAATTTCCTCTCCCCGGAGAGTTGTACTTCAGAGTATTTCCCTCTTGTTGTACTTCGCCTTGAATCTTGTATATGTCCCTCGACCTTTCATGCATGAGATCATAATCTCTACAATCCCGATCATCATGCCCCACGGATTTACAGAATGTACAATACAAGTTTGTGGGCGTCTGGACATACTTCTGCATGTAGTAGCACTCACCTGGGCGATGCCTATTTCTGCATACATCGCACCAGGGTAGGTTAACTTGTTTTAAGGGGCCCGGTGCCCCTGATGCCAAGTACTCATGAAATAAGGGACAGTGTTCCTTATCATGGCCTTCATATCTGCATCTTACACACCAGATATCTTCCCTTTTGTCTTTTCCCTTATCTTTCTTCATATCCTCGACCTGTAAAGACAAACTAGTTAGCTGGCTCATGATTTGGCTAATTCCTGAGCTAGATTCTCCCATCGGTGTTGATTCAAGCTTCATGGCGATCTCCAAAGCTTCTGCCTGAGATGCAATCTTTTGTTGCATTAGAGGGATTCTTATGTGTGGTAACAACGCAGCAATGAACCATTCTTTGTTCTGTTCATCGAGGATCTGGAAAGTTAATCGGCCTGTCAGGGTCTTGAATCTTTGGTCAAACTCCCAAATAGGTTATGCTACCTTTTGTTTAATCTCTTTTAGTTCTGTAATACATTGTGACTCTGACTTAGGTTTCTTAAACTTTGCAATCAACGCATTTTTGATATTATTTAGGGGCTTAGGCTATGCCAGTCCTTGGACAAGTTTCATGTACCAGCTTAGTGTGTGGTCCCTTACCGTAGTGCTGAACTGGGTTCTCTTGATGGCTTCATCAGTGATACTTTTAATATTCCATACAACCTCACACAGAAACCAATGTTGATTTGGATCTTCAGATCCATCTCCTCTAAAGATAGGGAGTCTCATTTCATCTACCATAAAGCTAACTAGGGTTCTTGTCTGAGTAGATGTTGAGCTACTAGTAACAGTACTCTTAAGACTCTGGTGGTTCTGACTATTCTGACTGGTAAGTATTGTTGGGACAACAGGAGGATTAATGTTACTTACTCTAGTAGTTTGCGCAGTTCCTGGGGTTTCTCGCCCGCTTTCGCATAGTTCTTCAGCTTCCCCTTCTTCTGTTCTGGTGGGCTTTGGATGCTCTTCATCGGTTAGATCTACCTATTCCCCACTATAGAAAGCTTCTCCCCCGTAGTTTTTCTTAAACAAGTTCTCAAGGTGAACTCCTCGGAATACTTTCCAATTGCACGTATGTCCTGCTTCTGTGTCGATGTCGTTGTCCAAGATCTTGAACATTAGCCTTTTCAGGTCCGATTAATCTACTGTATCTTCAAGATGTGGTTTTCATGCAAGAGCATCTTGATTCTTAGCTTCAGGAAGTGCAAAACTTTTCCTTTGGGTCCTTTGAAAAAGTATCTCTCGGCTTGGCTATATGATTATGTTCTGTCAACAACAAACTCGATGATATATCCTCCGATCGTACTATCAAACTAGTGATCCAATACTCTGGATACAGCGTTGTCGACTCTCTTGACCTTCTGGATCAATGTTGATGTCCAAACCACATGAGGTCTAAATCTGATTTCAAACTGTGTGTTAACTAACCTAGCCAACCACTCGTGTAGCTCCTGATGAATTCCTCCAAAGAAGATCTTGTGGATGTCGGTGAAGATGTATTTTTGTAGCCAATCTTCAGTGCTTATTTTAGGGTTCTTGTTCTAGGCTTCAACAAAGTCCTTCTCTTGATCCTCTATCCACTTCTGAATCTCTGTCTTAGAAGGGAACCACCTTGACATTCCCTTAAAAAGATTCATGTCCTGACAACTGAACCATTTGTTGGCACAGGGGCAGACCCAGGGTTCAACTCCAAGAGCGCACCAACAAGCCCTAACTACTGGCCCTTTTGGCAGCACCTACGAAGCAGATGCAGTCTCACCTGAAGTAGCTATGAGGGGGTTGCAGGACAAAGATGTCTACAACCAGGGGAATATCAAGTGGTTCTTATTACAATAGCAACTTAACATGCATATACTATTCAACTAGCTAGATCTATCCTTCACAGTTATAGATCTGATCTAATACAATAATGCATATAACAATATAACAACAACAGAGCTCAAAGCATCAATCACACACACAAAAATAGATGTATGTGGTTCACCCTCTCTCTAGGGATATGTCCACAGAACTATGCTTATAATATATTAAGATAAAGCTTACAGTTCTGATATGCACTCTTGGCCAGGAGATCCTCTTTCTCTGTCTCTCTTTCTCTCTCCCTTCCTGCGCACCCAGCTGCAGGACTTGATCTTCGCACCCAGCTGAAGATCTTACAATACCAGAAGGCTCTCTCTCTCAGCACTTCTCTTACTCACAGTACAACATTCTCTCAATGAACAATCAACCAATAACAAGGCTTAACAATAGTACCGCCCCGACCTAGGTCCTCTCGACCTCTATTTATACATTACAATCCCTCACCGATAGACTCAGGTCGAAACCTAGGTGTCAAAACCCTAATTACCAAAAACCTAGGTGTCTACAACCCTAGCTCAACTTGACCCATTATTTTCGGGCTTCGCCAGCCTGTCTTTCCTTCTTCATCTCGCGGTGCTCCAAGGCATCTAATGCTGGATTTTTCTACTTCCTGAGTCATCATCGATCCATCTTCCTTTCTGATCTGTCATCCTCGATCTCTTCATCCAACGGCTTGCTTTTCCGCACCTTGCTCCATATTTTATGTGCTTTTGCTCACTTCAACCCAGTGACAGTCACTGTGTCTCCTGCGAAGCTCGCTTTTTATCTTTTCTTCTTCATTCTTCGTTTCCTTCCATAACCAAGGGCCAATAGTTTACAAGACATAAATGTTAAAATGCAAATTTCTAAAATATTTGAAGTTTATTAAACAAAAGATATTGAATATTAAAATCCAATTTTTTAAAACATTTGAAGTTTACTACACAAGAGATATCGAATATTAAAATGCAAACGAATATTAAATTCCAATTTGTAGAGCCTACAATAAAACCAATGTATTTTCCAAGGTTATCACATGATTTTGGTAAATTTCACTGACAAATTTCCAACACTTCAATTCAAAATCGTAATGCAAAGTTTCAGACCCTGACAACTATAGACAGGAAGAAGAAATATTATCCATTGTGATTCATACCTAAGCATCAAATTATATAAACAAAATAATCATTCCGTGTAGAAATGATATATAAAACAAACCAGAGAGAAAATGTCTGTATATATTTTGGTGCACAACATACAACCCAAGAAGCTAGCCAAGCAAATGATCGAGGGCCTTATTTATCTTGGCTTATTAGCTAGTATCTCTAAGGCAGCGAGTGATTGCAGCATGATATGTGATAAGGTCTGACGGGCTCTGTGGCTCTGTAACAGTTGCAAGTGTAATATGATCTCCCAGAAGGTGGGGGCCACGAGATTCGATTCACGACCAAGGCACCGTAACTGATGTAGTATCGTATTCGCCTTAGAAGCCTCCCATGGCCTACTTCATTTTCATTCTCTTCATCAAATTTAGCACCACATTCTCCCCAGCTTCCATCATCACACATTTTGGTTGCGAAGGAGGATTTGATCTCGTGATCAAAGCCATTCATCCCCAGATGATCCCATATCGGAAACCCAGTTGGAACTCAATTGGCCATTCACTCCATCACTCAGCAGGACGAGACACACAACAAACACCACACACAGACTCTCTAGGACTGTTGTTGAATGCCCTCTTACTACCCCCATTATAGAATACCCTGTCGAAAACAGATGGCTAAGCACATCAAAAAATAAACAGGGTTTCTTTCGAAAATGAACCCGATAGATGGGTAATTGGCATGGTATCCATTCCCTCCATTTAAATTTCAAAATTCAAATGCGAGGGGACGTCGGGTGGAACAGGGCACTGGGCGGCGGAGGGGCGTTGGACGACAGAGGGGTATGATGGATAGCTAGGCGTTCTACCTTTTGGTTCCCGGTGCCCGAAACGTCCCATCAAGCTCTAAAAGATAGAAGCATTAGCTTACTCCTAATAATAATAATAATAATTTATTTGTAAGATTACTATTAAATTAAACACTAAATTAGTATTTGAAACCCTCATATTTAAATATGAGGGAAAACTCCAAAATATATATATATATGTTAAAATATGAAATTTAGTTCATTGATATAAATAAATAATTGTAATTGAAGATAATTTCATTACAATTACTATGCAAACTTTACTGACAGCACAATAATGTTTTTTATTTATGCAAACTTTACTGACAACACAATAATGTTATGAATCTGAGTTGTAAGTCTTGATCGGAAGCGATTATAGATAAGAATCAGAGTTGTAAGTCTTGACAGTCTTGAAAAGTTTTCAGGCGTTTTTGCATTTCTTCCAAAGAGAGCAACCTGCCATGTGATCGATCCATGTAAAATTTTATATCCTTTTGAATATAAAGAGTATTTTTCTAGTGAAAAAAAAATAATGCTTTTTATTTCTCATCTTAAAGATCCCATTAACCCGTTGAAAAAGCATGCTAGTTTAACTTTAAGTTGAGCCATTGGTATCACTCAAATCCAATATTTCTGTACTGCAGCATCATTTACAGGCGGTTGCAGACCTGGATGATCATGCCAATTGGTTTACAGCAATGACTACAAAATATCAAATATGTAGAGATTATCGTTACATTAACCACACGGGATTAAATATACAACATTCAATCTACAGGAAACGTGATTGGATTAAATACACTTCCCTATCTTGTTTATCTGTTTTTTTTTCTTGCCGGCTGCATTTGAACTCAGAATTTCATAGAACATAACACTTCATAGGGAAATGACAATTTCATAGAACATAACACTTCATAGGGCATTTGTCAATGGAGCTCTCTCGGGCTTACTTATCTATAACATGTTTGGATTTATCTTTTTTTTTTTTACCTATCTTATCAGCGACATTTAACTCAAAACCTCATCAAACATAACACTTTATACTTCATATTAGGACACTTTCCAATTAAACATAACACTTTATACTTCATATTAGGACACTTTCCAATTGAACTCCCCAAATACTTATTATTTGTTTTGAATCAATACCAATTTTACAAAATATATGATTTGATAAACTATGTTTGATACAAATTATAGCAGTGTAACGAAATCGAAAAAAGAAGCAGATAATTGAACATGAGATCCGACGCTCAGAAACACAAGAATATTTTGGGCAAAAATGAAGATATATATTCACAAAATTGAGATGACCATTTTTGGGGTTGAGAATGACGACACTCAGCTACTTCTCTGCTAATTACGAGTTACAGATTCAGGTTGTGGATGTTAGACGAATAAGTTGCTCCGCGATTCTCCGCGATTTGCTCCTTTGATTGAGCAAATATCTTCTTTGATTGTTTAGTTAACTGCAAGCGTTTGGTTTCTTGTTTTCATCACCGTGTTAGACTGTTAGCCGCTTCGTTATTTACGAAGCAATTCCTGCATGTAATTTCCTTTAAATATCAATTCAATAATGAGATCAGAGCG
>ML779373.1:134086-146612 GCA_009831015.1 Picea engelmannii
TGTTTAACTGGAGAAAGTTCCTTCACCACGTGAAGGAACATATTACGAGATGCAGATCAAGGCAGCAGAATCAGTTCAGATATGGTTCATTCTTGGTTTCTATCTTATTAGAACGCATTCCTAGGATGCAACCTCAGATTTCATTACCGGTACGACCAGCGAGAGAACCACGTATGGAGCGGTGGACCAGCCTATCTCCGAGACTAGGCCCAGATTCAGAGTTTAGATTCACCGGTGATTTCTTTGCTTGGCTGAGATGCCAATTGATCATGATAGAAGACTTTCCGTACACTGGAGTATATTTCCAGGGCAGCATGGACTTGGTTCTTCCAGAAGACGAGGATTGGGTTGCGTCAGGTAAGAAACCAAACTGATCTTGTCAAGTGTTTTTAATTTTTGAATGTTATAAGATTTTTTTAGAGTACATAGAAGAGTCTTTAACAGACGTATCGTTTCATCATGAACATAGAGGAGCAACACATCTAGCAGAGATGTCAGCACTGGGGCATCGCGGGGATGCTCAGATAGTGGTAGATCAAGGGGTAGCGGTAGGAGGTCTCTTGGAGGTTGAAAGAAACCTCCAAGGTCTCGCGATGGGTATCCCTCCTCTCAGGAGGAGGGAAGTGCCACTACATCTACAAAGACACATTGTGGGAGTGTCTGAGAGTCTTAACTCTCTACTGAAGTGAATATCCCATGCAGTGATATGTTACTTGCAACATAATGTGATGTAGGGAGATTAGAATCTTCCTGATGATTGGATAGTCTGTATGATGATGTTTATGGGTGTTAGGACCCACATTTTTCCTATCTATGTACCATTTTTAATGTAATCAAACATTTTCAGCCACGCCATATATATATACATTTCCGAGTTTTTTTAGTGCCAAATGATTTTCAAATGATTATGTTTTTTATGCGATGTGTTTTAATTTACATGATGATATGTGATGTGATTCATTTCCTTTATCAAAACTTATCTATGTGTGAGATATCTATCCATAATGTAATTTGCTAATGAATCTGAAATGGTATTGAGTTCTCTTAGTATGTTTCGGTATTCGATAAAATCAAATTTTCGTTCAAGACAACGAACTCGTAGGTGGAGTTGTAGCAAGATAGGATTGTGAATAACGTAGATTCGATTGAGTTGACAGTCCACGAGTTGAGAGCTAAGATTGGAAATTATGTGAGAAATTCCTAGGGAGGATGCTTTAGTTAAAAGTCCGATGACAGCATGATATTCTGCCATGTTATTAGTTGTTGATCCTAAGCAATTACCTCTGGAACTCACCAACTCGTCGGAGTGGTAAATGACCCAAGTTGCGAAAGCAACGTTTTGGGTGTGTCGAATAGCACCATCCAAAAACCTGACAAAGATAGGAAAGGGAGATGTCATCTGCACATGAAAACACAAGACACAACATAAGCGGCTAAGGAAAAATCTTGAGCACGCAAAAGAAAAAGACACACCAAACTAAAATACAATAGTGTACAAAGCACGTCTGTTAGATGTCCTAAGCATAGTACTTCTTAAGGTAAAGCCCATTCTGAGGCTCACCCAGGGAGATTCCGTCATAGTCCACTAACTCGTAGGTACCTCTATGTAGAACATGTTTCACGATGTAAGGACCATGCCATAGAGGTTCTAACTTACCCATCCCTAACTTGTCATGAGCCTGGTCATAAACGAGGACTAGGTCTCCTTATGCAAAAGTGCGAGGATGGACAAACTTGTCGTATTGATTCTTGATTCGTTTTTTATATGTCTCATTGACGAGAGAAACATCATGACGTGTTTCATCCAACTTAGTCAAGTGTAAGAAACTTTCTTCTTCAGCATAAGTTTGGGGCAGGAGTTCTACTTTGAGTTTTAACAAAGTAATTTCACACTCGATTGGTAAAACAACTTCTATGCCATATACTAATTGGAAAGGAGTGAAATGAGTAGCAGTTTTTACTGAGGTCCGGTAGGCCCAGAGAGCAGAGAAAAGTTGTAGATGCTAGGATGTCTTGTTGTTCCCTACCATTCATTGGATCATAGTTTTGAGGACTTTGTTGATGGCTTCAACTTGTCCATTCACTTGAGGATAGTGCGGGGATGAGTTCTCATGGCGAAAACCCAACTTGGCATGCAACTCACTCATCATTTGGTTTTTAAAGTGTGAACCATGATTAGTGACAATGGCATGTGGAACACCAAAATGAGTGATGATGTGGTTAAAAAGGAAAAGATTTGCAATACGGTCATCATTCAGAAAGGTAGGCATAGCCTCAACCCAGTTTGTAAAGTAATCGACGGCAACGATTATATAACCGTGCCCCCCAGCTGAGGTAGGATTACATTGCATGAAATTAGTGCCCCATTTGGCAAAGGGGTCGATGGCAGCAATGGGATGCAGCAGAGCAGGGTGGGTTCATGCCTTTTTGTGAAAAACTTGGCAGGGTGGTCATTTTTTGACTGCCTCAATACAATCTTTGAAAATTGAGGGCCAAAAGTAGTCATCACGTAAAATTTTCTGAGCGGTAGCCATCCCGAAAAGATGACCACCACATGCTCCAAGGTGACAGTCATTAAGCATGTGTTCATCCTCTTCATGAGTTAGACAGCGTCACAGGATAGTGTCAATGTCACAGTGGTATGAAGTGTCGTCAATAATAAGGTAACGACGAGAATGGTGGCAGATACGACAACGTTCTTCCCGAGAGATATCGAGCTGAAAACGTTGGGTCTGGAGATAAAGAAGGATATCTCCATACCAAGGATCGAACGTGCTAATGAGGAACAGAGTTTCCTCTGGGAGAGAATCTATGGGCTTAGTATCTTCATCAGCATGGGGAAAGTCGCAAATAATCTCGGCAAACACCAGGGACTTTTTAACTTTGGATTTAGTGAACTCGAGATCGAATTCCTGAAGGATAATGATCCATTTGGAATATTTTCCCCTAAGAAATTGACGTGTCAAAATGTGGTACATGGGGTTCGAGTCCGCAATAACTGTGGTGGTGCGTAGCAATGTAGTGTCGGAATCTCTGGATAGCGATGACAGCTACCAGAGCCAACTTTTCAACATGTGAATATCTAAGTTCTGGACTAGATAGACTTTTGCTTAAATAATATATCACGTGTTCCTCGTCATTAGGGTCCTCTTGAACTAACACCATGGAAATAGTGGAAGTGGAGGCTGCTAAGTAAAGGATATAGTCCTTTGTGTAATTCGGAGGATGTAACAAAGGAGCGTTGGTTAATGCATGCTTAAGAGCAGTAAACAAGCATTCAACAGTGTCATCCCAAATGAAAGGGGTGTCTTTCTATAACAAGTGCATAAATCCTTTTGTAATCTCAGCATAGTTATAAATGAAATGGCGAAGAAAGTTTTCTTTCCCCTGCAAACTTTGGAGTTGTGTCAAATTGTTAGGTGGAGGTAAAGCCAAGATAGCCTTAATTTTTAAGGGATCCACCCGAATCCCATCCTTGGAAGCAACGAAGCCGAGGAGTCAGCCTGATTCGACAGCAAAAATACACTTATGTGGGTTCAAACGAATACGGTAGAACCGACATCGAAGAAAAATAGCCAGTAGATGCCAAAAATGGTCTAATCGATTAGATGAGTGCGCAGGTAAGTCATCAAGGTAAGGTTCCGCAATATGTTTTATATCGTGGAAATCGTAGGACATCACTCGTTGGAATGTAGAACCATCATTTTTAAGGCCAAATGGTAGCTTTCGATAGGCGAAATTTCCCCACGGGCAGATGAAGATTGTCTTATGCTGATCAGCCAATAAAATGTCAATCTGGTTATACCCCGAGAAACCATCCATGAAAGAGAAAATTACACTACCAACGCAATTATCAATGATCTAGTTGATAAAGGGCATAGGGTAGTTGTCTTTCAGACAAGACTTATTGAAATCCCTATAATCAACATAGACACGAATGGTTCCTTCCTTCTTAGTAACCGGAACAATGTTCGAAACCCATTCTGTTAATAATTTCTCAACTTCTGCCTTAATAGTTGCAGTCTTCTTAGGATGGACCAGGTGGAGTTTCTGTCGAACAGGTTTTACACCTGGGTAGGTTTTAATCTCATGCACAACGATCGAAGGATCGATCCCTGACATCTCTTCATAGCTCGAAGCGAAGACATCGCGAAATTCTTTAAACAAAGCGGTATATGAAACCACTTCCTCAGGTGTACAATTAATGCCGAGATTAATATTTTCTACGATACCTTCCTTGATCGAAATATCTATTTCGACCGTAGAGGTAATGTTGCCTAAATTCCCTTCAGAAATAGCGTCTTGCGTAAGTATAGGTGATTGGGGAAATTGGACAACATCAGGGGGGAAGATAGAATGTATATCTTCCTGGATTTCTTCGAGAGGTGGAAGAAAAGAGGATCGATGATGGTTATCATCCCAAGGTACGTCGTCGATGCTAACCATTTCCGTTATTGATTCATCAGAAGAAAAAATTTGGGAAATGTAGTCGAACGCAGACGTCAAGGAATTTAACCACGATGGCATCAAGTAAGTGTCGGGTGCCAAGAGATGTTGGTCATCCGAGGAGGTAGAGGTGGATTGGATGGAAACGTATGAGGTTTCGGCTGGACTAAGTGGCATGGTGTCACCTAGTGCATCGAATTCCAATGGACTAGGTACAATCCAAGGGTCAGATGATTCCAAGGATTAGTAAACCATAGTCGAAATCATATTGATTGTGGCAACATGATGTGTGGTGGGTGGAAGTGGTGTAGGGAAGGTACCCATAAGGCTAGAGTCTTTCAACAAGCCAACACCAATTCTTTCATATGTGATCTTGTGATCTCCCAGAAATGGAATATTGTTGGTAGCAGGAGTGCGAGTGTCAAGTGTATAGAAATCTAACTGATCGACGGTGACAATTTTGCCTTGATAAGGAAATTGCACACATCAAAATACTGACGAAGCAACGACAAACATAGCATAGAACCAACTTATTCCAAGCAATAATTTGTAATCGAGGGGAGCATCGACCACCTCAACATCAACAAAGATGGATTTGTTGCCCAATTGGATGAACAAGGACTGCAAAAGTCCATGGGGATGAAAACCTCGCCCGTCGAATGCACATAGCATCATTGCGGATTTGTTAAGTGCGGGCGATTTTAAGCTTTTCCAACATGCTAAAGACACGACACAAGTAGAGGGTCCCTCATCCAAGATAGTTCAGTGGATTTGTTGATTATGAACAACAATGTCGACTTAGAAAGCAAGTTGATGAGAGAGTCGAGGCGATAAATTATTCGGGTTAAGCATGATAGTGTTGGATGACTCAGGATCAAAAGCGCCAATAGAGGCCAAGAGTGTTCTACGTTGACTGGGGCAGTGTTGTAGAACTTCTAACGCAGACATAGCACACGATGCTTGTGCCATATCTTCAACAATGTTGTAGTTATGGGCGGCATGTGAACTAGGATTAAAGGTAGATTTACGGATAGTTCTCTTAGGAGGGCGTAAGATAGAGTCGAACACAGGTTTCTCAATCTGAAGTGGTCTAGACAGAGGACTAACGGAGGATGGTGATGGATCCGGTAACGTATCGTTGGTGACTTTTACTTTGTCAGGTTTAACTGGAGTGTCGTAAGTCGTAGAGCGAGTGGTTAAATCAATCCCATTGAAGAGATAGATATGGGCACTTGTTGAGGCTTCATCATGAGAAGGGTGGTTGGAACTACCCCCTGGAGAGGGGGTTTGAGCAACCATAGATTGTTGCTAAGGAAAAGGCTAAGTAAGCACGGTGGGTTGGGAATTCCCTTTGAAAAGTTTGGCCACTTCATCACAATGTGGATAGTCTCGAGTGTAGTGACCATCACCACAAAGAAGACATGAGAATTCCAGCTTCCGTTGTGGTTTCTTTTCGTTAGAAGGTGGTGGGTTTTGAGCTTTGGGTTGTTCATTATTGTTCTTTTTGGTTTTTTTCTTTATTTTCTTCTTACCTCCGGTTTGTTGTAAAGGGGTAGATTGAACTGCATTCACCTCATATATTTGAGTTTGGGGGGAGGTAGAGGAGGGTGCGGTCAAACTAGAGGTGGATGCTGGAGTAGATCGATTAGTTGTTCTAGTCTACTGGGATGAACATTATGTTTTGACGAAGCCAATAATGCCATCCGGATGTGATGAAGACGAAGGTTTGGATGGATTAGTAGTGGCACGAGTAGCATTTGGGATTAACTCGTACAGAGTATTAGACTGTGAGTAAACCACATCCAAGTACTGTGCCCTGGCAATGGCTTCCTCTTCTGTGACTACACCACCCATGGAAACATCGCAAGCGATCGGGGGTAACAGTAATTTAGTGAACCATCAGCCAATAATTGGTCAGGAATGACTGCTTCGATCAACCTTCGTCATCGTCTCCACTCATGAATATGATTAGAGATATGAACGGAGTTTGTCTGACGAAGGGAGGTCAAGAGTTAGGTACCCATTTCATATCGAATGGGTAGTTGAAAGTGTGTGAGAAAGGACATGGCAAGGGAGTTAAAATCTTGGAAAGAACTGCGTGGAAGTTCAATATACCACTTGGTTGTTGAGCTCGTAAGTGTTCGATGGAAAATATGTAAACGGATAGAGTCATCCATTGAGGATTTCGATGAACACCATAAATGGAAAGTCATCACATGGTTATTTGGGTCTTCTCCGGGTTTACCGTCAAATTTTGGAATATCATAAGGTAGTTTAGCCGAAATCACTAGCCAGAAAGGATAATGACGTATAGGATCATTGGTCAACCGAGACAAGTCTGGGAGATCCAGAGTAGCAAGGAACAATAGATGTCGGTTAACCTGAGGGTGATACTGGTGTGTCATAGGAACACCAGTAGGACCATAAACTGGATTAGGTGGATAATTGTAACTAGTAGGTCCTCCTACATACGGTGGTTGCTGACCAAAGTAGAGAGGATTTGAAGAGGGTTGAGAAGCATTTGGGAGAAGAGGATAACCTGATGGGTTATGAGGATTATAATTCGATTGATGGGTTTGTCCATAAAGTGGATACACATTTTGTCCATAAGGAGGATAAGTTTGTTGTTTTCCTTGAGGCTGTTGCCCCCAGGGAATAATGGATTTCCTGGAAAAGGAGTGTGCCAAGGATTGGGCGTTGTAGACGCATTATATCCAAAAGGTTGATGATGGGCTCCAGTTTGAGGTTGCCCCCCCCAGCGTGAGGTTTCCCTCCAAACAGAGGTTGTCCTCCCAACAGAGGTTTCCCTCCAAAAGGAGGTAGCCCTCCAAAAGGAGGTTGTCCCCCGAATGGAGGTTTCCCTCCGAAAGGAGGTTTCCCCCTAGCATGAGGTTGAGTCCCTAGAATTTGGAAACCAGACATAAATGACTGACCAGTGCCACTTGATGGATTAGAGCCACCAAGACCAGTTCCTTCGAGTTGTTGTAAAGGTATCGAGATTACAGGTATAACCTGGGTAGTGTTGACAACGGAAGGATTCAGTGCTCTGTACCCAAGGGGAAGTGACGAAGAAGGCCTAGATGAAATTGGCGTACTAATGGGAGCTTGGCTAACCACCACATTACCGGTGGTAATAGTCACAACGTGAGGGACCATCGTGGAATGGGCCATCTGGAGAGAAATAGTGGAACTTGGACCAATAGACTGCATGTTCGGACCAACGGACGGTGTGGTTGAAATGATGGTCGTACCAGTAAAATGATCTAAAGCTATGGTATAGGTAATAGATGTTTCAGTTAATTGATATATAACAGGTACATCGTCACCTATGCCTAATCCGTAAATGTCTCGCACTGTGCGAGGTGGGCTTCAAATTATATCAGTCCAAAGTGGGTCTCCGACTTGCGGGCTTGAAAGAGACCCAGTCGGGATTTCAGAAGGATCAATGACAACAAGTTCTCTGGATGAATTCATCTGGAGAAAATGCCTTTCATATCCCACAGGAATGCGGAAAGCCTCCATAGGATCTGTAACAATCCGAAAATTTTCTAAAGAAGTAGAAACTTCCTCCTGTGAGTTTATAACATCGTGGACCTCGCTCTGTTGAGGAGAGCCCTCCATATAATAAAGGGGTAAAGGGGTAGAATCTTCCATATTTTCTGGGGGAAGGCCCTGTACCATAACGCGAACAACGTGGAGGTTCGATTTTGGCAGAAAAAATTCGACGAAAAAAATCTATGGCCAACTAACGACAAAGAAACAACATACACTAATCAAATCTAGGAATCAAACCAAGCAAACAAAACTTCTCTCGATGATCGTACTAGTTGGTGATGAAATACAACGTCGCATGATCAAGTCAAGAAGGGGCTAGGATATAGTGGAACAGTTACAATGGCGACCTGCTTAACGGACTTTCACCTTGGTGCAAGCTTCCATGCAGTAATTGTGGATTTACCCTCCAAGGAGCCCGAGTGAGTTTGACCAATGTTTGTTCCGGGTACAGTGAGACTTCCCTTCACCATCACCTCGTGTAAGTACCTAAATATTATGGCAACTAAGGACACCAACTCATAGTCATCCCCTAGGCGAGTACAGTCGGTAGTCCGGTTTGAACGTATGAGCAAGATAACAAGTCTGAAATCCTTCGAGAGAACTCAGGACAAGTGGACCGATAGAACTCCAGAGGACCCCGAACGGATTCAGAGTTCACAGAGCACCGAGACCAAATGAAACCAGTTGAGCCTCAAGAAGAACCCTCAATATACAATCCGACCAGTACAAACAGTTGAACCATGGAGGGATAATCTCTATAATTCTCTCAAATGCGACCTCGTGCGTAACATGTGTGTGAGAGGAGGATCCCAGAAAGCCTATACGACAGTTGGATTTTTCTCTCCCTATCGCAAGATGCTAATGTTTGTTTTGAATACTTTGGAGAGTTGTACTCACTGCCTAATCCAAAGTTCTAATCCTAGTCTAATGTTGGTGGAAGATTCTAAAAACAAAATGTTCTAGATAAATTTTAATTAGCGTTAATTTTGCAATTGTTCTTTACTCAAAGGGTGTATGACAATGAAACTGATGGTATTATGACTCAAATCCCAAAAAAATGCATAAGAAATGATAATCAGTCCTTTCTTTCAATGAATGCCTATTTAAGGGAAAGAGAAAGATGTTATTTTCACTATCAAGCAGTAAGATGCAGAATCCTTAATCAATTTGTTTCTCAATCAAATCCAATGTAATACTAAAACTCACAGCAATCGTTTCTAAAATTCAAAAACAATCATAGAAAAATATCATTTTGCTTTATGTGTGAATGATAATCAATCTGATATAAAACTTCCTATGCAATCCAGTTTGCAAAGTCAACAACGTTCAGACAATCTGAAGAAAATTACACATAAACAATGCACTCTCGTTGTGATAAAACAAGAAAGACAAAGATGACAAAAATTTGCAAAAAGAAAACCAAAAGCTCAAAAATATTGAAAAAAAACTTGGATAAGATGACTTCAAAGATCAAATGGAAAGGTGCATAGATCTTTGAATCTCCTCATGAATGCTTCTACTCAGTCAAATAAATGAGAAGAAAAAAACAAGTTAACCCTGAATCAACAAAGATAAAGAGTGACTTGGAGGCAAGGAAAGAAAATGTCAAAATTCCAAACAAAAGATGATCGATTCTTAGCAAATGAAGTGTTGAAGGCAAAAACAAGATGAATTGAGATTGTAAAACTTTTGAGCCAATGCCAAAATCAATAAATGAATTCCGAGAGTGAAAATCCTGAAAAAATCTCATAGAAAAGGGGCAGCGCTCTGGTATAAAGGGAACCATAGCATTCCAACGCTCTGTGATAGGCCAATGGGGAGCGCTAGCGCTCTGATAGAAAGGGCAGGGGAGCGTTGGACTCTCAAAACTCAGAAAAATACTCAGAAAGTCAAAATTCCAAGCAAACTCAGTCAATCAGGGTGAGTATGATGAAAGAAAGAGGAAATCAATCAGATCTAAGAATCAGAAACACAATGTGGAGAGAGGTCAAAGAGTGGGAAAAAGGCCAAAACAAGATCTAGGAAAGAAAACAAAAATCAGAGATCCTCCCCAGTGGAGTCGCCAATTTTTGTTACAGGTGAATCCTCTTATGGACAAGCAGATTCCCTCTTGGTCTCTAGACTCCTAAGGCCAAGACAGAAAAGTGCTTAACGTGGACACTGACATCCTTTTTAGATCTAATTAAGCTAATATATGAAGAGGAATAAGAACGATGTGTACCTTGTTAACGGCGTTTGTCCTCGCAAAGTTTGAGCTGAGCTCCAATCCTGAGCTCCTCGATAGGTCATGTAGAACAAACAAAGATACAACGAACTTCCTATTCTACTGAGATTAGCTCAAATATAGATCCATCTACTGAAGACAAGTTCATGTGAATCAAACTTAAACTTGAAAGAAACATGCCAAGCATATATGTGTATTAATGAGAACAAATGAAGAGTACTTACAATCCTTTGTTGAAGGTGCAACAACTTCTTCCATCTCTCCTTGTCCAACCCCTTTGCTCAAGTAATCTACACTGATTATGATTCAATGACATCTCACTTATGGGATCATAAGTTTGGTGTAATTCTCAATCTCCATCTATCCTTTCACCATGAGAAGGCCTCCTTATATACGCTTGGAGAGGCCTAACCACTTGAGATATCTTTGGGATAAGTTGAGGATTCCTCTCCTTCAGTTGTGGATATCCCCTAAGATCATGCCTCGACCTCAGATTCGAATCCAACCACCTTCAGATATTGAGGGGATTCTTCCCTGATTTCCTCCAACAAACCAAATTTCACCCAAAAAAGGCCAGCGCTCCCTCAAAAAGGGACACAGAGTGTTGGAATGCTCCCCTAGAAGAGGGTACAGAGCGCCAGCACTCCCTGACAATATGTAGGGGAGCATTGCCTTCCAAATTTGACTTTTGAGTGGCTTTTTCAGTGACAAGAGGCTTGTACTCCTTGTCAATTCATTTCTCTTCTTCAAGACTAGTCTTTGAGGTGTCTTAAGTGTTTTTACAATGTCGTTAGAGAGACGACATAGACAAGATAATGTTTGCGACACTTGCGATATTTATAACAACGACACTAGCCATCATTTCAATGAGTGATTTTGATGTGTAACACTCCAATGCATGGAGTTGGCCCACTAGGATTTCCCTCCCCCAGATGGGGTGACAAGTGAACAGAGCCAGAGGAAAGATGGAATGGAGTGGAAATGGGAATTAATAACCCCTGCCACCAACCTCCCATCCATTATTTCAGAATGACCCACACTCATTGGAAAGTTAAGGTAGTGCGCCTGGACAACTTCGCAGGTTTAATGGCCCCCTGTGTGAGCTAGACCAGGCGTACTTTGCTAGGCACCAGGCCTAGGGAATTCGTCACCTCGGATTTTATAGCAAGCTTCCCTATCAACTCGAGCTGCACTATGAAGGAAAATGCCTTGGTGAATTCTCTCATTTTCACTCTATAATTTCTCTTGCTCCTGGGCTCTCTCAGACTTTCTCATTGCAATCTTTCCCCACCAGTTCCTCTGCCCTTCTCCCTCACTCCACCGCAGGCCAGCCTCCGCAATACCTCCACCATTTCAAGAGAGAGGGGGATGTCCAGAAGAGGATCATTGTATTACAACACCCTCTCCAGACACAACAAACTCACCCTCTCCCAGGTAGCTCTCATCGCAATTCGCACCTCTAGCCCTAGGCATAATAACCAGGAATCGCCTCAGCTTCCCTCATCACCCCATCACATACCTCCTTTGATCCCTAGTAGCCTCCTAGTCGAAGAGGAGGTGTCGCCTCCAAAATATAGCACTCCTCTACTCAATTATCCTCTCCCCCCCCAAAAAAATCCACCCACAGGATCATGTGTTTGGCATAGGAAGTTGAATTGTGTAGGAAGAAATCCCCCCAAGCAAGAAGGTGGAGGACCATACGAAGAGCACTGGTGAGGAAATGGAGGTGGAGACACCTATACTCTCCCCAAACCAACTATCAGACGAGCACCTCCAAATCATTTTCGAAATTCGACAAAATTTTGATGACCAACTGCGCATCCTCGACCAGAGAATGGATATCCTGTTTGATGCATTGGCGAACGCTCCAGCGCGGAATCGTTGTCCAACATGCAGCCAGAAATTTGTCTGTGCCTACAACATCCATGGAAGCATGAGCTCGCACAGGGAATAACACCTCCAGGTTTTTTGTTTTCTCTCCTTCTAGCTTTGTCACCTCTCTAAAGATGGGCAAAATCTTTGCCTCTCAACGCAAACTAGATGGTCATGGTGACCAGTTTCTGGTCATTGTTTTGTTCATTATGTTTTGTTTAAGCTGTGATGCGTCAAACTCTAAGTTTTTTGTGAAAGCTACCTGTTCTAGTTTCCCTTTTGTGGCAAAACAGGTGGCTAATAGATGGCATTGTATAGATATAAGCAGAAATTAATATAAGGATCTTACTTCAATTTATATATATATATATATATATATATATATATATATATATATATATATATATATATATATATACTCCAAAAAAA
>ML779373.1:146754-157494 GCA_009831015.1 Picea engelmannii
TATATATATATATATATATATATATATATATATATATATATATATATATATATATATATATATATATATATATATATATATATATATATATATATATATATATATACTCCAAAAAAATGTTGTTAAAAACTCACTTATGTGAGTGGTATTCTCTATAGCTAACACAATAGTTCATCCATATTAAATTTAGTCAAAGTTAAATAACTCAACCAAAATTAATGAAACTTGTATTTTGCACCATGATTAGAATTTGGAAACAATTCTTATTGTCAATTTGAAACATTTAGCTAATCATACAACATATTTAAGAGATACTTGTTTAAAGAAAAAATCACAATCTATGTTCCATTATAAAATGAAAATCACAATTTTCAATGCCCAAAGTATGATACAAATAAAAGAAAGTATAGGGACATACTACACTTATAAGAGTATAAATGATACAAATAAAAGAAAGTATAGGGACATACTACACTTATAAGAGTATAGGTGTATATTGAACTTATTAAAGTTGCATTAATAATATATATTCATTTCTTTCCTTTTATAATACAATTTTGTATCTTTTAGTTTTTCCCCTTCTTCTTTTTGACTTATTGCTACATCACTAAAGTAGGAGTCACAATACTCCAAGTGGGATGGCTAGAGATCAAAGTTCTTGAAAAGAAACATTTCATTTTCTAAATCCAAGGTATATGTTTTATGATATCTTTTTGTTCCACATAAAGGAGTGTTGGTTGCCATGTCCTCTCTTGAGGAAAAAATTCATATATGCATTTCTTCTACTTGGATTTCCCAATCAACACTTGTGAGTCCTAATTTACTTCATTTTGATCAAGATTGATATCCAAAATTGATTCTTCTAAAAAGGTCCATCTCTTTGGTTTTGATTTGGTTCCTTTTTTCCTAAGAGGGTGACCATGAGCATGGGGACAAGTAGCTTGTAAATGTCCTAGAATATGATATATCCTGCACCTAAATGTTGTATTATCATAATCCAAGACCTTTGTATATTTAAAATTATTCCATGTCAGAATCATTTTGTTTGGAAGACCCTTACTAAGGTCTATCTCAACACAAATGCGTGCATGTGTTCATTAACCCACTACAGCACACATAATATCTGAYTTTATGCAAGTGCCTAAGCATTCCCAATATCCTCAAAAACTTATTAATACCAAAAATATAATGACAAATTGGGAAGATGAAGTCGAACTAACATTCTACTAACTGACATAGTGTTAGGATCAAATTTAGGAAACCAAAATATTATAAAAAATCTCACACTTTTCAAAACCAAGAATTTCTCAAACACTTAATAATAATCAACAGAAAAAAAAAAAAATCTTTAAAGCACAAAGAAATCTCACATTTCTTTGTCTAAGTCAAATGAATCTACTAAATTATATTGATATAACACATCAATACTCATTAAACCTCCAAATAATCAAATCTAATAAACATAAATAGATTACCTCTAATATTGTGAGTTCCACCATAACACCTTCATCATATATATATATATATATATGAATGAAAGCTTCGAAACATTTAGAATAATAAAGTCCTCTTTTATAGTATACTCAAATGACACGGATTTCTAAATTCAGAAATATTTGTTATATTTAACATGTTAAATATTTTGAATACGTTTTACAATAACAAAAAATTTCAATAAGACCTTTATTTTGGATTTCATATCAAGGTGTAGACAAAAAAAATTCCTGCTCTCAATTATGAGTGTTCGAATTGTTTATTAAAATTTTATAAAGTTAATCTTTTATAGAAATGACCTTTTTATTAATGATAAAATTTCGTTGAATTTCAAACATAAATAATGATCCAAATTATACTCATAGAAGTTTTTTTTAATTACAAAATTTTTTTAAATGTTATTTAGTAATTTTCTAAGGTTTAATGGTTAAAAACATGTGTGTCCTTTTAAGAGATCACGAGTTCAAATCCAGAGAGGGTAGGGTATGTATACCTTCATAGACTTTACCAGTCAAATCATTGGGCGAAGGAGGGTCCCTTGTCCCACAAACTAGGGGGTCTCATATACCAATTTGGTGTGGCTTGACCATGACCTTAAAGATAGATTATTATTGTTATTATTAAGATCATACTCTTCAAATTGTCATTGAGGAAAGGTTTAAGGTTTGCACATCTAGAGATTTGATCCCTCTTGACGCTTCATAGATCCAGGGTTAAGACGGTTAAGACAGATCTATACAAGTGCTACTATATACATGTTTTGATTATTGTGTCGATTAATTAATTGAGCCCACTTGTTTATATGTGTTTATTTATTTTTATATATTTTAAAAAAAATTATTATTTTATTATTATTTTAATATTGATTTATAATTTTGTGATTTTTTTACTATTATTTTAATGTGTTATGTTACATGGACATCTCTCTCATACAGTGTAAAGCATCTTTCGAGACAATATATATATAACTTGTGATCAAGAGATACTTGGAAGCCTACATGTATTACCATTACATAGCTTTAATATAACCTTTAATTGTATAATAAAATGATAGATAATCAATGAACAAAAATGTTACTAAGGTTACAATTTAGAAAAGAAAATTAAGGAAAATAATAATGTTGTTAATCACTATGAAAATTGTGCTTGCATTATTGAACTTTAAGAAAGCAAGTGAAAATGTTTTAATATTTCTATAGATTTTTACTTTCCTTAAATTTATTAAATAGGGAGAATTCGACATAATTTTATTGAGTTTAATAGATAGAGAATTTTTTTTATAACTAAAATTGAATTATATTAGTACAAAAGGGTTGGGTTGGGTTGCAGCAAATAACAAAGTAAAAAGTAAGTACAAAATTTGGCACTAAGTTTATAAATATTTATGCTACTAACAAACTTCCCAATCAATATACAACAAACTTCTTTTACATATTGACCTTGTAAAAAGACTACTTTAAAGTACATTTAGTGGTGCTCAGATACATTACCTTGAAACTCCTACTCTTTATCAAGTGGTGATGAGTTTTCTTCGACATCCATGGGTGCTAAATCAATATCTCCAAGGTTTCCATCTGAAATTTCTCCAAGGAGGGATGTTATTGAGGCTTGGTTAGAAGCCGAATGAGAATGTTCTGAAAGAACCAAGGATATGAGATAATAACACTATGTTTCAAGACCATCAATTCTTCATACCTAGGCCCATAGAAGATTCGAAATGGATGCAATTGTCTACTCCACATCTGCCATTTTAGTCGAGATATATGGAAGTGTTGAGCAGTTTTCTTGAGAAATGTCTCCATGTCATCTTAGAACTCTTTTAATATCGCTCCAGTTAGGATCCATTTGTTTACTAATAAGGTGACATCCAAGGTTCCTAAAAAAAATTGACCCACTCCAATTTTCAAATCCAAAATTAACGTAGGCATAGATAAGAAGACAACCTTCAGACCATATGATTAAATCAAGGACTTTTTCACCATTAACAGTAGAGGAAATGAACTTGAGGACCAGGGGTTCCTAGTCAAAAACCCAACTGAAAGTGGCATTGAGCGATATTTGGCTTCCATGAGCACCCGGCACCAACCAAACTTGGAGACAAACACTTCGAACCTCTAAACACCAGCAGGGAACCTCTACACCACACTATCAGGAGAAAGGCCAAAGCACCTCGCTACGAATCACCTAGAAATGAAGCCTCCTTCACATATTATTCCTTGAATGCATCCATCAAACCTCCTATCGACCATATGTTCAAGCCATTTGACAACACGACCTCCAAAACCATCAATCTTCCACTTGTCCCCATTTATAAATGCCATAACACTTAATTAAGGGATGGAATGAACCCCCTCCACTCTATTTAAAATAATTTGACCCTCTCTTAGCCTAGAACCGAGATTGGCCCATGTTGACAGGTGGGAAATTCCCTCCTGTAATAAGGGACAACTATCCAATCACAAGCCCCAATTAGGCGAGTTTTCGTTTGGGATGGTAGTTTCCAACCGATTCAGTGGGCTCAATTTTCCACTTAACAAGTTTTCTCTTCAAAAATAGACTTGAATCATTTAAGCTTCAATTTAAATGATCTTAGACTTGCAGAAAATAAATCCTAACTACATAATCATATCTCAAATTGAGAGAAAAAATTAATTATGTGTATATGAAGAAGATGCATTCTCAGAACCTTTAGAAATAATTCTTTGTTTTAAGAATAGTCAAGATATACTAATGACTCTTCTAGAAATAGATACAGACTATTAGCATCTACACTTGAATGATAATCATAAATGATCTTAATAGTTTTGAATAAAAAAATGTAATGCAAAAGCTTATATAAACAGATTATCATATTTCAACAATTTATAAACAACCTTCAATTGTTAAATAAACAAACTAGATCAGTTAACATATATGAAGAATAATATGAAGAATAGATAAAAGATCATTGACAAATATGTGAGAAAGAATTCTCACCATCTGTCATTGTTTTAAGATTATATAATTATTTCATGAAAAAACATAAAAATAATTGTCCATAAAATAACAAGTATTATACTTGATATGATGAGAAAATTATGAGAGGATATAAAATAACTAGAATATGGAAAATTAAAGAACATTAAAAAAGAATGCAACTATGTAACATTTTTTCTTAATTCAATACGAAAGATAACAACTTTGTTTTAATCAAGATTGAAACCAAAATTTGTTGAGAACAACAAATTCCAATTCAAAACAAGATCATTTCCAAAAGAGAGAGATAGAGATAATAAAATATATTTGAATAATAATACCAAATGTACTTCAATATCCTGGTCTTTGGTGTAGAAAGAACTTAGCAGTGTTTAGGTAAGAAGAATTGGCTTGCTAACTTCAACATTTCTCTATTGGTTCGTTGTCCGTTCATTGTCCTCTTGACTATTTATTCTCAAAATATAATAACTAACTATCCTACAACTACTCCATATATTTATTACAATTTATTTCTTTCCTTAAAGTCTCAATTTGAGATCTGAGAAAAATCTTCATCTGAAATTTTCAAATAAAAATAAAATTCATGTTGTTGTTGTTGTGAAACATCTATGCTTGACATCTAGTTTAACTGCTTCATTGATTGGAATTTTGTATAACAAATCAACTAGAGTCTCGAGAAAAATATCATGTCTTGATTCAAAGGAATAGAACTCATATTGTCGATTTCCTGTGAGTTGTCATCACATATGATAGAAAATAAACCATTACAAAATTATCGTTGATCTGGTAACAAAAAGTAATAGAATCAAATTTGAATCATTAAATATAGGACATCAAGGTTATAAGCATTAATACCTTGTGATTTTAGCATCATTACAGTGCGGGATTTTGGGAAAAGGTAAAGGGATATTCGTTATCAAAATCTTTACACAAAGAAGGCAAGTCAATGGAGAAAAATTGTATGGAGCTTTGACAAAAATTATAACAAAAAGTTATCTTTCCTTTAATCCTCAATTTTTATTCTTGTTCTTATTAATATGCCTTCTTGGTTTGCACATAAGGATCTTTACTTGCAAATTCGTATTCCTATTCTTGAGTCTTTTGGTCTGTTTGAGCCATTTGTGTGCATACTTCACCAGTAGATCATTTTACTTTCTCAATTGTTCATTCTCCTCTAGAATCTTAATGCTATGAAATTTGATAGATTCACTTTGATATTTAATAACTTTCTCAAAAAAAATCATTTCTTGCATTTCATTTTTCAATTTTGTTGTAACATCCCCACTATGATCCCCATTTTAATTAATACTTATGTAGATATAATGTGTGGCTATGGCCAAAGCGATGTAATATGTGAATTGTATTTCAATGTTTTAATATAAAATGTGATGCCAGCTGCTAAGGGAACATGGACAAGAGATGGGGGGCTGAATCAATCCACAAGAGAGGGGAGTGTCTAGGATAATGTCCAAGAGGGGTCCAAGGGGGAAATTAATGATGTATATTAATTTAACCAATTTTCCTAAATTTGTTATTTGTATATGAACCTTCCCATTTCTTATTGAGTGTTCCCAAATCCAATTATTTAATACATGTAAGAGGGTGGGTGTGAGTGGTCACATCCCAAATTTATTGGGCACATGGGGGTTGAGTAAAATCAGCTTGGGGAAGAGTGTGAGTCAAGAAAGGCAAGACAAAGAGAGGAAATGCTTATGGTTTGGGACATGAGTTTTTAGCGAGTCATTTTTTGTGCATGGGAGGTAAATAGAGAGCAAGAAATAGAGCTTGAAGTTGATGCAACCATGGAGGTTGAATTCTAGAGCAAGCTGGAGAAAATTGGAGCTAGAAAACTGAAGAGCTAGGTTGTTAGGCTTGAAGAGTGAACTCCTGGGTGAGTTGCACTGAAACAGAAAGTGGTTGTTGTTGGTTTGTTGATAGTTTCCCTAGCATCGATTTGCCCTTGATTTCTCAGCTGAGATATTCCTAGTTGTATGTGCTAGAGAGACCCTGATAAATGAATGGGATGTCTGAGGGACTGAGAACAATGAAGGGGTGCATTCCTTGGGTTGGACATGTCAAGAGGAAGAAAGATGATGGAAAATCAAGGTAGTTGTAGGAAAATATCAGTTGGGTTGAGAGTCTTATGCATTGTGAGTAGACTGTGAGAGACCACCCTCTTTTGTCTATTGTTAGCCTCAGCTCGGGGGTGACTGGCTGTTGAGATTTTGAACAATCAGTCTATGGTTGGGTGGATCATTCGTCCCAAGCACCTGGTTACACAATTGTTGTGAAAATATAAGTGTTTTATCTTGTTATTATGTTAAATTATGTGTTTAATTCTTGTGCATGAACTCTGTGTATTTGGAAGTGATTTATATTATGTTGTAATGAGTTGTTTAGCTGCATTTCATGTTGATTATTATCATGTGGTAGATGAATCTATTTTTTGGTTGTAGAAAGAAGTTAAATATGTTTTAATTCATAGTTGTAAGCTATAGGAAATCACTAATTGTAAATGAATTAGTTTAGTTATCAGAAATTTCATTTTTAAGGGTATTTCGCATCGTAATGTCACCCAGATGGGCCGAGGGATGTTACATTATGTTATCATATCTTTTGGTTCAAACATCAGGCTTGTATGCGCCAAGATGGCTACAAATTCATGAAATTCATTGTAGCATATTTTGTCTATTATTGATTTGGGGGGGGGAATGAATATTTTAGAGATAAATCCCCAATTTTGTGAGTGAAATCTGAGTTTTAATGACTTCGGACGGTTTGAGAGGGTTAATGGAGTAGAGAGGTGAAGTTATAGATCAAAATTCGACCTGAAATGGTCAAAATTCAAGTTTTAATGGTCGCCTTTAGAGTTACAAGCAATTGGAGAATCAACAATTGAGATCGTGTTTGATATCATGATTGACGATCGAGATTCATCATGATAAATTTAAAAATCCTAAGGATTCAACCATTTGAAAGGTTGACAGGATCAACGACTAGGATTAAATAGATAGTTGTGAAAGGGAGCTAAGCCTTCCAGGCCTCGGGACTTCGAGATGTTGGAACTTCACAACATCCAAAACTCCCCGAAGAAAACCGGCCGAAACGGTGATCGGACAGTTGACCAAAAACTGGTGGTTTCCTATCCATTGTCGTGGGATCCACTTTATCGTTAAACCCTAACCAAATTTTTAGTTGTGAACTAACGTGAGCCGTAGATCTAAGGATCTTTGGAATCCTTCCTAACTGTTGGATATACACTACGATCAAATTCAGTGTTAACCCACTCCAAGAGTAAAGGTGTTAAACGACCAGAATCCCCAAATTTCGAAGTTGTGAAGTAACTATGGTCGTAGATCTAAGGATATTCAGGATCTTTATTAACCATTGGATATGTGCTACGCTCAAATTCAGTGTTGACTCACTGCAAGAGTAAAAAGGTGTTAAATGACCGAAATCCCTGAAGGTCGAAGTCGTGAAGTAACGTGGGTCGTATATCTAAGTACCTTCGGGATATTTCCTAAACGTTGGATATACGCTACGGTCAAATTCGCGTTAACCCACTCTGGGAGTAAAAAGGTGTTAAGCAGCCGGAATCCCCAAATGTGGAAGTCGCAAAGTAACGTGGGCCTTATATCTAAGGATCTTTGGGACTCTTCTCTATCGTTAGATCGAGTATAGTGGAAGGATAGAGTAAGTGGTACCAACCGACAACAAATAGTCATCCTTGATTTATGACCTCTACGGTAGGTAACTCTTCGAGAATTATTGGTTAAGGACTATAAGGGACGCATAGTCGCGAAATCTTGGAGAGGCAAAATCCCACCGACCATTAGATTGTGGGGAAGAATTCAAGAGTGATGTGAGTCGTTGATTTGAGGGCTTGTTGGGATCATTTCTCAATCGTTCGATCTATTAATGAAAGGAAAATGTAAATACTTCGATGAAGTCTTACTCTGGGAAACATAAGGTACAAGGGATACGAATATCCTGAAAGTTGAAGGCCGGAGTACATGGCGAGGAATTCAGGAACTTCGGAACTCTGGAACTCTAGGACTCCGGGAGATTCGAAGAAATAGGAAGATGTGTTAAATGTCGAAGTGTCAAAGCGCCAAAGTACCAAAGTGTCGAAGCACCAAATTTTCCCATGTTGAAGTGCCAAACTCCGATTTGATAGACCCACATATGCTATGGTGATGCGGCGTACCTGGATGGTTCCATGTGGCATCGTGGGATTTGTCACGAGTTAAGTGTGGGACCCCCTGCCAAGTCTAAACCTTGTGTTAAGTGCAAACAAATATAAACCGTTGGATCTAAGGGTGGATCGATCCCCACCATATATTTTGGAGCGAAAGGAGACTTTGGCACTTCAGGTCTACAAAGATGTTGTAGACTTGTACAAGAATGATAGAGGGTTGAAGGCCCAGTATTCACGAAGACCGGGAGATATTTCCTGCAAAAAGAAGCCACGTCATCATCAAGGGATGATGACCCAGGTCACGATCGTGCCATGTCAAATGGCATGAGAGAGGTGAAGCTACGTGGCTGTCATGTGGCGAAGGAGATGGGCATTGGCCAAAGACGCCCCGAAAAACCTCAGAAGGCTATAACTTTCAAACCAGAGCTTGATTTTGGGCAAGGTTTCAGTCGTTGGAAAGCTATTTCATAGAAGAATGCATCTAGGGAATAATGGTGTGAATGATTAAATGTGTCCTTCATAAATTGATGAGGAAACAACATGTATTTCAATTAATGAAATGTTATATAATACACATGTTCTAACATTAATTATTACATGCACATTTCTTGCAGAATTAGATGTACAGAAAGAAACTTTACTTCTTATATGAGGACTGGATTTATGGAAGATGCTCAAGGATATTATAACCATGAGGAAGAGATCAGAGATCTGCATGTTAGCATGGGGAATGCTGAGACATAGTCAAATGGAAGAAGAGATAGGCAAGATCTTGTCACTATGAGAATTTTTCATAGGGAAGTGCAGAGCTACGGAGATGATAATGAAAGGATTATGAAGGATCAAGAAGAGATACTTTAGAGCTTAAATATGGTGCATAAGAAAGTCAACAAGGATTCTAGCACCAAGCAAGCAGCTAGTTCTAGAAAAGTATCAGCATCGATATCCCATAGAAAAAGGAATGATCATGGAAATAATAGGCATTCAAGAAGCATGAGCAGGCACCATCATTCTCCAAGCCAGTCCACTAGAAGAACTAATGCAAGCTTAGGGCTAGGGAGCATCCCAAGTGTGTCTCCTATTTGGATAAAAAGAAGAAGACTTGAGGCAAACATCTTGCAAGGTGAACTTAGGAAAATCAAGCCACCTACTTTCAGTGGTGAGGACAGGAAAGGACAAGAGGTAAAGGCCTGGCTATTAGAAATGAAGAAATATTTCCAGATGCATGATTACCCATCCCGGGTAGAAGCTAGAATTGCCACATACCACTTGCAAGGAAAGGAAGCCATGTTGTGGGATCAACTTAAGCAAGCCAAGAACCTCGATGAGAAAAGGATCTCATGGAGGCATTTCAAAGGATATTTCCAAGAGAAATTTATGTCTGAACATTACTATGAGAGAAAGATGAAAGAGTTCTTTGAACTCAAGTTGGGAACCATGGAAATGGAGGAATATGAGAAGTGGTTGTTTGAATTGTTGAAGTATTTTGACTTCATCAAGGATGAGAAGGTTAAAATCTAGTGGTTTACCCTCCTTATATAGTGACAAGATTCAATACGATAACCCCAATACCTTGGAAGAAACCATAAGGAAAGCAAGGCACCTTTATGAACAAAGAAAAGGAAGGCGAATGTTCCAAAAGAATTGGAATGACAAGATGAAAGGGAAAAAGGATCAAAGATGGAAAGGTTTTAAGCCACCCTTTTTTAGAAATAACTTCCATGCAAATCAGCAAGGCCAGGAAGCCCAAAATGAGCAAAATAATGCAGATTCATTTGGGAAAAATCCAAGGAAACAACCTGTTCAATGTTGGGGATGTGAGGGGAATCAATTATATAGGGACTTCCCTCATAAAGGAGAAATAATGAGGATTATCCACAACATTCAGGAGGCTGAAACAGTGAAATACATGGGAGGAAGCATGGCAAGGATTTATGCAACCTTGGACAACAAGCAGGCAGAATACCAATCTCCCATTATCGAAGTGGAAGGTAAGATTGATAACCAAACCATAACAATTTTAATTGATTCCAGATCTAGCCATAGTTTCATAAATGTTAACATTGTCGAAA
>ML779373.1:176688-198887 GCA_009831015.1 Picea engelmannii
GGTTCTCTCATAGTGCATGTCGTATCATAATTATTTTTTAAAATAATGCCATAAACAAATAATCCTACCAGCTGGATTCCACACATTGAAATTAGACCAAAAGTGGAGCTCCCTCCAATTCCACCTACGACGCTCCAGTGAGATCCACGATGAGTTGTTGGAAGATCCATCCGCTGCCAGGTGGTTACACATTTCATACAACAAATGTTTTCCAGATGGTTCACTGGTTTTCTAGGGCAATCCAGGCAACAAATCAATGGTCAAGATCTTCATAGGAGCATGACAAATCTACTCGGTAAATATCGGGCAGCTTCCACATTGCTAAGGAGGTAGGCGCTTCTGCCATAGATTATCAGGCGAGGTTTCCACCATTTCTCATATTTCAATTCTGTATTCGAATGTTTTTGGGTGTTCTAACTTACTTATATTCTGAGGCAGATTCGGATTCGGATTGACACATCCTTAATTTATATGGGTCATGTGTTTTGAGTTGGGTTCTATTCGAGACATCCTTCATATTGATTTGGGATGTTCGAGACATCCGTCATACAGACGGGTCATTTGTTTTGAGGTGGGCTCGTGGAATAAGCTTTTGAAAGCGGTTGGGCAACTTCTATAAGCTTCTATGGAATCAGTAATGCTATTGTGTAATCGACAGCTTCAAGCATGCTAATGTAATTGCAACCCCATAGTTCTACATTGAACTATGTCTCCGAAGGAAATTTCTCCAAAACAGATTCATCATTGGAATGGAAAATAAAAATTCATCATTGGAATGGAAAACAAAAATAGGGTTCTATGTCTCCGAAGGAAATATTTCCAAAACAAATTCATCAATATCACTCAAATGGAAAATAGATATTCATCATTGGAATGGAAAACAAAAACAGGGTTCACCAAGTTCTTGATAGAAGAAAGGATATTTCTCTATTTCTTCGTAACTATGTTTAGCTCTCCAATTTCCATTGTTCCATCAATTTTTCAATAATTGAAATAAGCTAGTTGAGGTGGTTTCTACACTACATCTGATAGCAAAGGCACTGATGAGAGCTGAAATTGCATAGCAAAGGAAGTGATTAAAGCAGAAGCTGCATATCCAGAAGATGGGAAGGCATGGATGAAAGTGGAAGGTTGCATATCCTAGCAAAGGTAGTCATGAAAGCGAAAGATGCAGATCTAGATGGAAAGGAACAGATGAAAGCAGAAGGATGCATAGCCATGAGATGGGAAGGAACAGATGAAAGCAGAAGGATGCATAGTCATGATATGGGAAGACACAAATGAAAGTGAAAGGCGGTGACGAAGATAGAATGGCATGGCAGTGCAAGATAAGGTTTTGGCAAGAAAACTGACATTTGAGTGTTAATGCAGGCAGATTGACATGTGAGCACGACAGTGCAGGATAAGGTTTTGGCAGGAACATTGACATTTGAGTGTTAATGTAGGCAGATTGACATGTGACAGATTGTGGTCAATTCATAAACAACTTCATTAAACTTTGGGTTATAGGTTATCTAACATTGCAGAAAACAGAAAATGCACTGTGTTGGAGCAAAGCCCATTTAAAGACTGAAAACTTAGGATAAATCCTATTTAAAGACTGAAAACTTAGGATATCTTATGAAGTTTTGCAATAAGACTCCCATTCTATTAACCAATAGAATGGTCGATAAAATCGATTTAAATATTAAAAAAAAAATCTTTATTTTTTTCCTATGTATAAGTTTGAAACAACAAAAAAATATTTGCAGTCAAACTAAACTAATTGACTGTCAACGCCGAACTAAATGCTATAGTCCCCATGCCTTCGGCAGGGACTAATAAATAATATTGATTAAGTATATTATGTTTTCAATTAATTAAGTATTATTAATTATACTATTATTTAATAATTGTTTTATTATTTTTTATTAACTATATTATTATTTAATAATTATTATTGATTAACTAATTTCTTAGCTTTAAAATTTAACCTTTTAATATATTTTTATCTTTATAATAATAATAAAATAACTCCTCTTTTTTTCACAACTACTAATTTATTTTCAAAAACTTCATACACAGTGTATTTCCATAATTACAAACAACATTATGAGGAACCCCTATATTTTGTTTCAAGTGGACCTTCACCTATTGACATCAACACATTTATTATAGGGGCTTGGTCCAGAGGTGTTGTGTACCTAGGCCCCATTTTTCTCCTTGATTGGCCTCGGACTAGGAAGTGAGAGCCCTTATTGCTCCTTAACTTAGTAGTTTCCCCTGTGTTCGACTTTATCACATTATCACACTATTGAGAATCATAAATATTATTGGTTTGGGGGTTGTGAGAGCCATGTATGATATTATAAACCACAAATACACAATCCCTAATGGATGAATCTTTTCCCGGACTTGATTTATCAAGTGTAATTAGAATAGTTCTTTAATTTGTCAAAGTCAAGTTTTGGCGCCAAAGCTAGGGATTAAGTCTCTAATTACCATTAAGTGGAATCATTACCATATGGGAGGAATCTAAGGTTAAAAACAAGAGAGTTAGATCCTAATCCATGATGTGAGTGTTTAGAAGCCATCTATGAGGCCTTGAACCCGGATACAAAACCTTTGTGTAGAATATTTTCCATGTTGATTTAAATGGGACAAATTTTAACAATTAGATGCAACAAGGATAGTTCTCATGGACTAATCCATGGTTTGGGACCAAAACCTGTATGTGACGTGCAAAGTTGAAGGTTGCGAGGGGCAGATTCAAGGACTTTGGTGAGATGAAGATGAAATGTATTGATTTCTATTACTCTTTCTGTATTGATAGAAATTATATGCCCCGCCTTTCAAATTTTTTTATGGAATATGGCATAATGTATCGGGCATAGTCTACTTATTCTAAGTTTTTTACTTATCAATCATTGGGGTGTCCCGTCTCCGGTGCTCGAAATCTATGCCGCATCCTGCCAACGAATGGCAGACAGGCCTGGAATTTGACAGTCTACAACCCGTCTTTTGTCCCTCAACCCGTATTTGACACATGGTTATAAAAATCAAACGTCATCACTCACTAACATTAAAATTATCTACCTGTCAATTTGACGTGTGACCGCCTCTAATACCCGTCAAAAACTCTAATGGGTATACAGTAGAACATAGGGCTAGGTAGTAGGGCCTAAGAGTCGGACATGGAAGTTGGGTTATACGCACTTGCAGGGAAGTAGGCGAAAGTAGTTGTGTATAATTAAATGCAATAAATTAATCCTTGCTCGTGTGTCACCACAATATACATTAACTAATAATTTTTTTATCACGTTGCATCCCGAGCGCCGAATCTCGATGGTAGCTACTAGCGCAGCTCCAATGCATTGATCAAAATTCAGTGTTAATAGTTATGATGTTATCTGTTACAGTCTGCAACCTGCTCATATCCAGTGGTCAGTGAGGGAGACGACAAAGTTCTTTGATTCTCATCACACCCAAGTTTATCGTTCATCTCATCAGTGGACTGTGGAGCGGCGAGCCTACCCTTTAGCCCATCAGAGCATTAAATATACCCAGTCTCTGTGGGAGGGTGAAACACTATTGGTGCTCAGGGAAGAAAGAAGTCAACTTCAATTAGCACTCGAACGACTTATACTTTCACAGGGGAGAGGATATTACACTCTTCGCTTGATTGGTAAGCCTCACATTATAAAGAACTAGTTAAACACTTTTGTGTTAGGTTCTAATATAAGCTTCCACAGGTTGTGTCGCTGAAAGAGGCATGTCTTCTGTTTTATTTTCACCCTCTATAACTTATTCATCCTGCCTTCGAAAGCTAGCATTGTGCATAACCATTTGTAACCCATCTTAGGCTTCTATTTGGTGAAGGAGATGGCACACCCCCACTTCTAGTCTCTTGGAGGCCCAATTTTAGCCACATCTCATCTGGTATAAAGTTGTGGATTCTATCCGCCACAAACTTTTCTAAGCACACCAAACAAAATTTCTGGTGAATCTCTAGCCAAGACAGCCCGAAGCAAGTCTATCCATTAAAAAGGTCATTGTCCGTCCATAGGCCCTGACGAAAGACCCTGTAGGAGGAGATCCACGCCGTCTCTACCAACAGATTGCTAGGATGGAATCTGGATGCCTCATATAATTACTTTGTGATTTAAAGTGCATAATACATATCCTCTTCGACATTGTCGTCTGTTATATCCATCCAATATTTCTCTAGTTGTAATGAAGTTTTCTTTGGGTTTTGGAAATATTTCTCTTGGTATCATCTTGCAATGTTTTTCTTGGATCTTTTTGATATTAGGAACGGCAGTGATGCGAAGGAATTCTAGATCAAATTCTCTAAGATGAATAATAGAATAGCTTGCTAGCTTTTGCGCTGGTAGGTCCGGCAATTGAACGATGCATATCGTACTAGTTGGGAATGAAATAACCAGTAACAAGAGGACGGCTCCACCACCTTACTTCTAGAGTGAAAAAACAAATAATTGACCTACCTTTCTGAGTGAACCTGAGTATTTTGCATAAGGAGTACAATGGTTATATCACGGTATGAAATAGGATTCCATCTATAGGGCGTATTCAGTCTAAAGGAGGAAAAATACAACCCCTATTTAATCCCACCCGTGGGCAATTCCCTCCTATCGGCCTACTTTTTTCATATGGTTTCACACCCTTAATCTACCACTGCCGAAGAAATATTGATTTCTTGGTCAGTCAGCGAGGCAATAAGAAAGAAAGCTTCACGTTATCAATGGGGCATCGGGGAATCCTTTGATCCTTGGATAGAATGGACTAGCCCTTTCGATGCTTGAAGGCCAGACCATAAGGCCTACCTATTCTATTATTTGGAACGAATAATGGTGAGCTATTAATAGATCTCAGATTTAAGGCGGGTCTCTCTTATTCTAAACCTTGTTATCCTTTATTTCCCTGTTATCTATTCTTCTCCTGTAGGGGTGGTAGGCAAGCCTAGAATTACAACCCGTCTTTTGTCCCTCAACCCGTAAAATGACAGGTATGAAAAACAAACACCTATCATCAAACTTGCACTTGACGGGTAAGGTAAAATTGAAATTCCAGACCTGATGGCAGGCAAACGAAGGAAGCAGACGACAGGAAAACGGACAAAGGAAGGAGACGACAGGAAAACGGACAAAGGAAGGAGACGACAGGATGGGCATCAGATTTCAAGCGCCGGAGATGGAACACCTTAGGTGGTTCAAAAACGTAGAATAAGTAGAGGAGTAGGCTAACTCGGGAACAAACAGACCTGCTTTTAAGGCAAAAAAAAAATGGACCTGAATCAGGGCAAATTTTCAGGGCAAATTTTCAAGGGTGAATGCTCAAAAAATCTACAAGAGTTCTGAATTGGTCAGAAATTTAATCCAGCCGAAAGACCTACCGGAAAGATAACTCTGGAGGAAAGATTGCTACCAAGATTCCTCCCGAGTTAGCCCACTCCGGAGGAGACTACGCGTAATGTATATGAATGTACGGTGAGTGTATGCCAGGTAGGCCATGAGATATATGTGTACGGCTATATTATGTTTTTAAGGTGCGTTGTGAGACCAAATTGACGACCTCCCGTCTCGGTGACCGTATTACACCCATATGAATACGGTTATGTAGAGCCTTTAATTCCAAAACCAGGAYCGCCACACTCCTTTAGCCCGTRTACGATTACAGTAACATTTAAGATAGAAAGCATACAGRAAAGTTGCATTCATAGAGCATGAATTTCTACATATAATCCYCTCTGTGAATGCGGCGATCTGAAAATGGTGAGAAAATTGGGCGAAAAATAGTCGATATGGATATTTCCCCAAATTGATCGATATATGCAGGGCAGAAATATCACTGAGATGATGAATTCATTGCCTCGTTCATGCGAAATTCAGAACAGAATCAGAATCCAATCAAATGACATGGATTTAATTCGCAACACAGGCTTACAATATTCTCTGTCCTGTAATGTCATGTGAGCATCGCTTTTACAAAAATCGTCTCCGAAAACTTTTATATTTTTTGGAAGCGAAACTTCGCGATTTTTTGAATCTTTATAACATAGCATATGGATGGAGGGCGGGTAGTTATTACACAAACGACTGGTGAATAATCTAAAGAGACTTAATCGGCTCTGAACCTGTGATTTATCAATTAACAACATAACTTGGATGAATAATTTAATTATCTGAACTCACCCTTAAAACCCTAATCATAAAATCACAGAATATGTATAATACTGGAACAAGCTTTGGATTGGATTAGAAACAAGTAATTTTGACACATGGATAAGCTTGAATTTTATTAGAAATCGCAGTTACCTCTTCCCGTGCCCGTCTGATCTGAATCAATGGTACTGATTTGCAATATAGGCTTTAAATCAAATATTGTTTGATAAATCATCTCAAAGCAACGAAGCCAAAGGAAAAGCAGATAGTTCAACATTCCAGAAAACAAGCACAAACGCATACGAATAGTTAAGGGAAAATGAATATTTGCTCACAAAATTGAGTTTACAATTTTTTCGATTCAGAATGAAGACATTCTACTTCTCTGCTATTCCGAGCTGTAGATGAAGGAACTGTGGATTATGGATTGAAATAATTGAAAAGTATGTCCTCCTTGAAGCTGCTGCTATGACTATGACTTGTAGAAGCAGAGATCATCATCATCTTATCGCCTGAAGGCAGCTGGAACTTCTTCTCGTTCGCGGCCACGATGTCGTTGAAAGAAACTCGGCCATCTCGTTTCTGCATCGACATATTTGGCTTGTAGCGCCTTCTCACATAATCTTCTGGAATATAAACATCCATAGCGAGATCCATGGAAAACCTGCAAGCTGAAGCTGTTTCTGCTGCTGCTAGAGCTGATCACAAATAATGAAAAGGGCCAAGCTATGATAAAAGTTTATTTAAATCGAATGCAGGAAGACTGAAAAACGGAGTGAAATATCAATGAGCTCAATCAGAATCTGATGATGAAATCGAATGAAGTTCAACTGAAAATGTGTAGGGAAACGATATGGCGCAAAGTATAAGTAGAGAAAGTAAAAGCAGTGGGCGTTGGGCGTGGATTGGAAAAGGCAGGGTGCGGATATTATTATGGAAGCTCTAGACTTTGGGAACAAGTAATTGATTGGAACCATTCTTGAAATCTGAGTGGCTGTACAAGGTTTTAGTGGCCGTGGATTGTGATGTAAACCGTGGGTTTTAGTGGTCGCGGAGGGTAGATTAAACGGTGGGCCTCATTGTTTTGGCAACAACGGAAAGCAGTATTGTGTGAAAAAAACAACGGAAAGCAGTAGGTAAAAGGTGAGCGTAGCTGGTAAATTCATTTCATATCGCGTGCGCATCAATTCCAACATAGAGTGAATTCCATTGATGAGGAAAGAAACGTGTGCCTTCCGTGCCAAACAGGAAGTCTCAAATAAACAACAATTTACAATTTATCATGGCATCAACATCTACCCTGATTTGAGACCCATTACTAACTTTCCAAGCTAGAAGGTTCCAATTATTAGCTGTTTTCGCGATCCTAAGCTAATCTTATTTTCAAGAATAATCTCATACATTAATAATTTCAGATGGCTCATCACCTCACCTGGGGAAGAGACCTCCCCTCTCAATGTTGATTCTCCCATTGCTCTGGATCCGACTGTTCCCACCTCCCATGGATCGACTCAGCCCACTGTCAACACTTCTCTCATCCCTAATTCGTCTGCTAGCTCTCTCCGTTTGCCCCCTAATTCGTCTGAGCCTCCCAGCTCTATTTTTACTCCGTTGCCTACACTCTCTGCCTCACAAGAGCTCCCTGGAGTTAGTCAGCCAATTGAGGAGGAGGAAGCTATTCTGGACACTCTCAGGTCCACTTCTCCCTCGCCTTTATACCTAAACTCCATCTCTCCTCTTCCTACTTTTCGAGGTAAAGAGATCATGTCGGCCCCTTCCGATGCTGGCACTTCAAACACCAAACAGGGGGATACAAAGACTTTTGCTTGGTCTAGAGGGATTGCTTCTGAGATTTCCCCACTTCAAACTCGGAGCTCCAGGAAAAAAAAGGAGGTTCTTATTTCTCAGCAACCGGACACAATCTTGCCCACTCAGGATGGCAAGGCCCTTAGAGCAATGAAGGCCTTGGCAAGATCAAAGTAATGATCGTGCTCTCTTTGAATATTAGAGGGATCGGAGGCACCCTAAAGACTGCCTCCTTCCGCAGATTGCTGGCGCGTACGAAGCCCGATCTCATCCTCCTACAAGAGACACTCTCAGCAGACCACCTAGCTAGAGATTTTATTCATCAGTTCCGTCCTTCCTGGTTTTCAGCTGCGGTAAGCTCCATTGGTACTTCTGGAGGCTTGTTGGTGGCCTGGGATCCCAGTCTCTATACACTAACTCTTGCCCTGTCTTGTGGAGGTTTACTGTTACGAGGCATCTGTTTAGCTACAACAGTGGAGTTCGCCCTACTCAACATTTATGGGCCCTGTTCTGGAAAATCATCCTTTTGGTCACAGCTGGAGGATAGTGGACTCCTCTCTTTGACCAATCTCATTATCGGAGGCGACCTGAACCTATTCTTTGAGATAGAAGAATCATGGGGTGATGTACATTTGTCGGAGCCTTCTGGAATCCGTTTCAAAGAGATCTTTACAAACAATTATCTCCTGGACATTCGTCCGACTGTCCTCTCTCCTACCTGGCGGAATGGCAGGTCTGGTCTGAATGCCATTGCAAGAAGGCTGGACCGTTTTTTTGTGTCTGCTAATTTATTGACCTCCATTGGACAGGCCTCTTCGTGGGTGGTGTTCCCCTATTTATCTGACCACGCCCCGGTGCTTTTACAGCTGAAACTTTCCGAGCTTCCTATTCCCTCCCCTTTCAAATTTAATCATTCTTGGCTATCAAGGGATGACTATGTAGAGCTGGTCAAAGAGACCTGGACGGATCCTCTTTTAAATTCATATATTAATCCACAGACTCGGCTGGTTGGGAAACTAAAGGCACTCAAGCATAAGACAAAACATTGGTTCCATTTAAAGCAGATTGAAGACCAGGGCCGCATGCTCACGCTGGAGGCGGAGATATCCATTCTCACACATAGATTTAATAACACTTCCATGCGGGTGGAGGAATCTGAAATGTTAAAGAGACTGGACGTCAACAGGGACGCCCTATTAAGGACAGAGGAATTTGCTTGGCGGCTCCGTAGCCGAGCTACATGGCTAAAATGCGGAGATTCAAACACCAAGTACTTCCATAGGGTTGCAAGTCACAACAGACATAAAAAGTTGATTTGGGCTTTAAAAAAGGGCGTTTCTGAGATAAGGGGACAGGTTGATATAAAGAATGAGGCGGTCTCTCATTTTTCTCAACAGTTTAAAGCTACAGGTGCGCTCAATCTTCAGGACAAAGGTACAACAGCTGGTCTCTATTCTAGATTGGTTTCCGGTGATGAAGATGAAGCTCTGTTCAACCCTGTCACTATTGCTGAGATTAAAGATATACTTTTTCATTTCAATTCTGAGCGAAGCCCAGGCCCTGACAGATGGACTTCAGAATTCTTCTGCTTCTTTTTTGATCTGGTAGGTGAGGAGCTCTTACAAATGGTGGAGGACACCCGCTTAAATGGAAAAATAGTTGGTGGTATCAATTCAACCTTCCTGGTCCTGATTCCGAAAGATAGTAGCCCTAAAACATTCAACGACTTCCGTCCAATCTCACTTTGTAATCTTATTTACAAGATTATCTCCAAGGTTATATCCAACAGATTAAAACCCATCCTCGGTAGGAGCCTCTCAGCGGAACAACTTGGATTTTTGAAGGGCCGAAGAATTCATGATGCCATTGGAGTTGCTCATGAATGTTTACACAGTATAAAACAGAAAAAACTAAAGGCACTAATCATGAAGCTGGACCTCAAAAAAGCTTTCGACTGTATTGATTGGGATTTCCTGAGGCTCGTCCTCCACGCGGTGGGTTTTGGAGAAAAGTTCATTAACTGGACTCTTTCTTGTGTTACTAGTGCTAATATTGCGGTGCTGATCAATGGCGATCCCACTACTTTCTTCAAAAGCGAGAGAGGTCTCCGACAGGGATGTCCTCTCTCCCCTTATCTCTTCATCTTGATAATGGAAGGACTCAACATTCTTCTTTCAAGAAGCTTCTCTGAGCATAAAATTTCGGGCATTAAGGTATCAAAACTGATTAAGATGGTCCATCTGATGTTCGTCGATGACGTTCTGCTTATGTCCATAGCAGATCCTGTGGAATGGCATTGTATACTTGAAGTGCTTCAGAGATTCTGTTTGGTTTCGGGCCTATCCATTAACCTTACTAAGTCTACAGTCCATTATTGGGGTGTTTCTGATTCCGAACTGCAACTACTCAAAGCCACTATTCCGCTCAATTTTATGAATCTGAGTGAAGGCTTAAACTATCTGGGCTTCCATTTGAAGATGGGAGCCTCTTCCTCAAGTGATTGGAGCTGGTTAGTGGCCTCCTTAAAAAAGAGAATAGACTTCTGGTGCAATAAGTGGCTGTCTTTGGGTGGAAGGCTTATCCTGGTTCAATCTGTCCTCCAGAGCAAGGCTGTTTATTGGATGATGTTGGAGCGGGCTCCTTCTTTGATTATCACTACACTGCGTAGAATGGCGTTCAATTTTCTGTGGGGAAGGAACGCTGATACTAATAGATTACATCTGTGTAATTGGCAGTCTGTTTCAAGATCAAAAAGTGATGGGGGATGGGGTCTCAAGGACCTTTCCACATTCAACGTAGCTCTCTTGGCCAGTTCTTTTTGGAGAGCTGTCTCCATAGACAGCATCTGGCACCATATAATCATGGATAAGTATTTAAATTCAAAACCGCTTCTACATTGGCTCCGAAAATCTTCTGTACAGTTGTCGAGTGCCTCATCTTTTTGGAAGGGACTGGTAAAATCTTCTCCTATAATCATTCACTGGCTTCGCTAGAAGCCTGGGGAGGGCCGGGATATCCTTCTGGGCAGAGATCTTATTCTTGGGCTGGGAGAACGCTCGCTTCTTTCTACTGCAATGAGACTCCATCTCCGGGCCTTAAACATTTCAACACTGGATCAGGTTTGTCTTTTGACAGGGGCGACTCCGCTGCCAGCTGATTGGTTGTCCACCGGTGACCTTTTGCTGAGTGAACCTCTTACAACTGAATGGATCTGTTTTACAACAACACTTAAAAGCGCTGGGATCTCCCTAAGGGCCGAGACGGACGTCTTGATTTGGGCTGGCGGTGATGAGTCGGGATCGATCACTGCAAAAAACATCTATTTCGCCCTACAGAACCGTTTCTCCACCGCTCGGGGCTTGCCATGGACCAACAAGATTTGGAAGTTACAGCTGCCACTGAAACTCAAATTATTCTCCTGGTTAGTTGGTTATGACAAGCTTCTCACCTGGGAAGCTTTAAAAAGACGCGGCTGGGTGGGGCCGAGTATTTGTTCTCTTTGTAAATCTGCTCCTGAGGATCTCCTTCATATTCTGATGCTTTGCCCCTTTTCAAAAGCAGTCTGGCTCCGAATTACAAGGCACTTTTCTCTACAGTCAACCTGGTGCGGTTCCTCCATCTTGGAAAGTTTCCCTCGTTTGATCACCAGTAATTCGGGTCCGCCCTGCCTGGTGGTCCATTATTGCTGGCAGACTTGGTTAGAAAGAAATAGAGTGCTTTTCGAGGATGCCAAGCCTTCTTTGCCAAGGGTGTTCTACAAGGTTCTGGCTTCGTTCAACTGGCAATCGAACTCGATCAGAGATCACCCACAACGTGCTATGACCCTTGACTTGGCAGAGGGACACACTTTAGCTTTTTTTGACGGAGCTTCTCAGTCGAATGGATCCAGATGCGGAGCTGGAGGTTTTTTCAAATCACATCAGTCCAGAACCACTAACTGGTTCATCAACGGTGGCTCTGGCACAAATACAAAAGATGAGCTTTTGGGTTTATGGTCCACGCTCACACTTGCTGCTCTTTGGTCTATCGATGATCTCCACGTCCAGGGTGACTCGAGAGTGATAATTGACTGGATCACAAACAGGAGCAAGCTCAACTCCATTCATTTAGAAGGTTGGATGCAGAAAACGAGAGATCTTCTTCAGCGTTTCTCCAATATCAATTTCCTTCATGTGCCTCGTTCCCACAATAAGGCTGTTGACGTTCTCTCCAAGAGAGCCTTATCAGAGGTGGTTGGGAGGCTCTCGATCTATCACTGTGATAAAGGGATTGAGAGTCCCATCACCACTATTGACATTTTTGAATGATGCGGCCAGTCCCTTTTCGCAGCACTGAATCCAGCGCTGGAATTGATCTTGACTGAGATGTTATCGGTCTTGTATGGAATATGGCTCATGCTTGAAATGTTTTTTAACTTCGGTGTTTTGCTGGTCTGGATCGGCACTGTCAGTGCATTTGATCAAACAGTCTACCGCTCACTATTTGTAAATGAATTTATATGCAATATAAATTTGAGTTAATTTTTTTTGGAAAAAAAAAGAATAATCTCATACAACATGGCTAAAAGAGGGATAGTCTAAAAGAGGGATAATCATTATGGTCTTATCATTTTAAGGGTTATATTTATTAACACTTTTAAAAATACCCACAAGGATTATTTTAGTCCAGGGAAATCCTATTTGAATGTTAAACACAAAATCCTATGAATATGAGGGATAGGTACAAAACTTCCAATTTTTAGAATTTGAGCGGTATATTTTTTAATGTTTTTAGCTTTTTCTTTTGCTCAGAGTTATTGGTTATACATATAATAATTCATCATTGCTTAGTAAAACAACTCGGAGTAATAACACACATGCCTTCCTCCTTGAATAAGGACTCATGGTATACCCACTTGCATAAGTCTTGTTCTCAAATGGTTGCTACATATTAGGAATAGCCAAAAATGGTGAATGACTATTTTTTTTTAATCATCAAAATATCTCTATTGTTGTTTTCCTCAATGTAAACTCTTCTTTGTGGTCGTTATCAAACATATTATGTTTCTCCCATAAAGCTTTATACCTTTGTTACACTAGTAGGATTCCCGCCCTTATTAATGGCTTCAACTTTGTTGGATTTTTTTTTACTTTTCCATGACCAATTACATGTATAAGGTAAACCGATGATTGTTTATCAAATTTCACACTTCTTGTGAATAGACAACATTCATGGTGTCTATTACATGGTTGAGATCTTAAACATGCTCTTCCCAAGTAAAGTTGATTAAAATGTCATCCAAATAAATTGTAATACCCCAAGGTCGAGCCCCTGTTGAATTGTAATTATGTTTATAGGTTGGTGAGCCAAGTGTTTATAAGTTAGGAGGCTTATGTGAATATTAGGCCGGAGAGCCTAGATGCTAAAGCCAATAAGCCTATTTTTGTATATTTAAATACATATATTATTAATATAAATACATCGTTGTGTGTAGACTGACCACGAAGAAACAGTTATGGGGGACTAAGCTCCCCTGGGAAGGGAAAGGGAAGGGGCTAGGAAAAAAAGATAAGTTTGTGGGCTTATCTCTAAGGGAATATTATAATATATTTCCTAAAAGACTAAGGTTTGGGAAATAACTGAAGTTGTCCTAATTTCCTGTGGAAAGGGGAACAAATGATAAGTGGAGCTCATGCAGCTTCATGAAGACAGGTCTCTGATTTGGGACATGCAATTTTATGTGGGAAATCAATTCATTGTGGGGGTTCTCTCTGTCATTCTTTCCATGCTCCCCATTCGCTCACGCACTCAGACACTAAGCATCCATGCAGCCAGCCACTTCCTCCATCGTTTACCTCTGCAATTTATGAAAACTACAAACCCCATGAAGTTAACTTGTACTTTTCCTGTGAAGTACATCATGTCTGCACAGTGCCTGAGCCATATCGCACCCTAGCCATTTTTTTGTTGCTACCCACACTTTTCTTTAGATTGGTGTGGCTTGTTGTCGTTACCAGATCCCATACCCGATTTTGTTGTTGTTATTACCTTGACCGGATTGGCCTGGGATATGGACTGAAGAAGACGGTTGTTAGGCTTGTGAGAAACTCTCTCCATGTGAGAGAGGTTGTTGGGGAAGTGATTTTTCCATAGAGAGACTCACGGTAGTTGTAGTGCGAGAGAGGTTGTTGGGAAAGTGATTTTTCCAAAGGGAGACTCATGACAATTGTATTGCTCTGAGACTTCATGTCCGACCTGTTGTTGAAGCCATGGAAGGGGAGTGGGGTAGCCGAAGGACTTTCGAGCAGAGAAGGGGAACACTCCCTGGGGTGGGATAGGCATGTGGGAAATGAGGTACTATAAGTTGTGGATGTGAGTGAACTCCTAGGGATAGAATCCTTCCTGGAGACTTTGTAACCTCAACCTAGCCTAGGATTCCCTTTACCCTGGGTGGAGTTTAGTCCCAGCTTGGGGGTGACCCACTAATGATAGCTTGAAGCAGTGTGCTCTAAGGCTGGGAGGTTCATGGAAGGTCTGCACACAGTTGGTGGCCTTATTAAACAGATAAGTACTCTTTATATATGCTTAATTACACGTTGTATGTTACACATGTGTTTATTTGTTGTATGTTTATGTGTGCTTCTGTGTATGTTAACAGAAAGTAAATGTTTAATTTTAATGTATTAAGTATGATATTTTCCGCAAATGAAAGTGAGTCTTTTTGTAAGGTGGCATGGCACGGCCCTGGGATGGCTGGGGACACTACAAATTTATATCAAATCTCAAACAGAGAAGAATTGTAGTAGCATGGCCTGACTTGGGTGGCTGGGGATGCTACAAATTGGTATCAAAGCTCCAGTTTCAAGATTGAGCCATGATGGGCCATGTAAGTGGAAATTAAGCAAAAGTTTCAGAGGGAATTGTTGTCAAAATGGACAAAATTTGAATTTTGGAGCGTCCATGAGTGCCAAGAGGGCGCTGAGAGCACCTTAACCATGGCATAAATCTCAGAAGGTGCAGTGGTTCGAAAAATCCAGCAGAATAGGGAAACCATAACAACCATGGTATTGGGACACAAAGTTCAAATTTGAGTCGTAGAATCTGTTCGGGAGAAGGCAGACCCTTCACAACCGTCAGATCTGGAAAAAGGAGCATGGTGGTTAAACACCGAAGTCCTTCGAACTGTGCCACAACGACTGTTTCAAGTTCTTTGTCGTAAAAGAGGCAAAAGCCCCGGAGCTCCGAAGTTTCGGAGTGGATCTACGTCGTATATCACTAGGAGAAGTGATTGACCGTTGGATTTGTCCAAGGACAGATCAGAGCCATTATATCAAGCAAAGATCAGGAGGTGATGCCCAGTGGTGAAGATCAGATCCCAGCCGTCGGATCCACGCATGAGCGAATGTGAGTCATAGATCTCACGACAATTCAGAGGTTCAACACTCTGGGAGAAGCGAGTCTTCAAGTACCAGGAGGAAAATCTCCCGAAGTCCCAAACTCCGAAGTTAATCTGGATAGTTCGTGTTTGAGGACACGTGTCTGTAGATAAGCCTATTTGGGAATTCAACGTTCGTGGGATTTGTGGTGTAGTGTAGAGAAGTCTCTCGAAGTCCTGAAGTCCTGAAGCACTGGAGTGGCATGGCCAGCTGACGTCACCCAAGGTGACGTGGACACACTTGATGCTTTCCATGTGTCACTGTGTTCCATGTTTTTGAAATACCATTCGTTCCAGTTAGTATATGAAACGTGTCACCATCAGATAGGGCCATGTGTTTGTTCCTTATTTTCTGCCACGTAGCACCCCTTGGTGCTTAATTTCTGATGAAGATTCCGAGAGTTCGTCAATTCGACGTTCAGAACGAATGAAGTGTGATGAAGGTGAAACCCTCGAAGCTCTGAAGAGCGGAGTAAATCCTCACCGTTGATCAAGAGAGGACACGTGGTAGTAGATCCCATAGTCCAAAGACTTGGAACTCTAGAGGATTCAAAGCACAAGCAATTGGGGTCGAGGACTCCCGAAAGTCAGAGTCCTTCTCAACCACTAATTACAGTGGAATCGTGGTGCCAGATCCCAAGGTCTGGAGACTTGGTACTCCAAAGGAATTAAGTTGCAGGTTGCTTTGAGTCAAGAACTCCCGAAGGTCGGAGTTAATCTCGACCATTGATCGAGAGACGATACATGGAGGAAGGAGAGGATCTCTGGTAATTCGGCACTCCGGGAGATATGTAGAGAGGTGTTTTGGAAAGCCCCGAAGCCTGAAGCTGCGGAGAAAATTCTAGTTGTTGATCAGGAGAGGATACGTGGCAGCAGATCCTGCAGTCCGAAGACTTGGCACTCCGGAAGGATTGAGAGTGTGGACAATCTGGAACTCCCAAAGCCAAGAGTCCTAGAGTTGATCACGATCGTTGGTTAACAAGAAGGCGCATTCCGTTGATTTGTTGTTTGTGATTTCGTCGGTCCAGCATTCCGATGGATCTGTGGAGCAAAGCTTTAGAAACTCCCAAAGCCCGAAGTCCCGTAATGTATCTCAGTCGTTGGATGTTGGGAAGTCGTGGACCATTGATCCACTGTTCTTCACAAGTTTTCCAATTCGACGCTCCAGGGGATTGGAAGTTTGGAGTTGAGAGAACCTTCGAAGTTATAGAGCCCCGAAGTCCCAAAGCTATGGATAAGTTCCTATCAGCCTAGCGCTTGGTCACAGCCCGTGGTCACATGAGATTGGGGGCCAAAGAAAAAGGGCTAGTGCCTAGAAATTATTTTCAAAACAAAAGGGGGCTTAGAGATGGAGTTTGTTGGGTCTTGAATTGTATGAAAAATGCACCTAAAGATGTAAATAAGGTCTGTGTACCTTACGAGAGGATCCAACATGATTCTGGGAACAAAATTCAGCTCCAGAAGAAGATCACCTGTGCAAAGATCAACTTCACAAGAAAGACAATTTTCAAATAGTCGTAACTCTCTTCCCAAGACTCATATTTGAGCATGAAAGCAGGCGTTAGAAAGGTCTTGAACAGTAGAATATAATTGTTTTCCCATAAATTGGATATGAACAGTCAAATTCTCAAGAAATCAGCAAAAAGAGTTTTGATATATATTATTGAACCAGAATGGTTCAAGTTTTCATGAAATTGTTGAGACAGTTAGCCTGACAAAGTTCTGTTGGCTGCACATTTTTGCAGAGTTAAAAAATGTCAATCATAACATAATCATCATAGAGTGCAAAGAGATGGAGGATGCACAAGAGGCTTATAGTAAGGAATATGAGATTAGAGGAATGTATGTCCATTTGGGAGTTGAAGGAACAAACTCCAGTGGACATGGAGAAAGAAAGGATGAAGACATAAATATGGTTACAAGGATGATAATGAAAGGCTTATGAAGGCCAGGGAATAGCAGGAAGACTTCAACATGAAGTTAATACAGAGCCTGGAAAAAATTGAAACGAAGTTGGATAAATAGAGTAGCTCCAACAAATCATGAAGCTAGAGGACCCCTGAGGAAAAAGGAAGATCCGGGAGTGATAACAGACATCACCATCACTCTCAAAGATAATCCAAAAGGAGGACACATAGAAACTCAAGTTCATCCCCTCCAAGGAAGCATAAGAGGTATGGGGTGGATGAATTGAAAGGAGAAATGAACAAGATCAAACCTCCTAATTTTTATGGAGAGCACAAGAAAGATGAAGATGTCGAGACATGGATGTTGGGCATGAGAAAATATTTTCAACTGCATAATTATTCTTCTCATGTGGAAGGAAGAATTTCTATTTATCAACTGAAAGTAAAAACATCCATGTGGTGGGACCAGCTTGTGCAGATGCAACACATTAAAGAGAAGAATGTGACTTGGAAGGAATTCAAGAAGTATTTTGAAAAGAAATACTTGACCAAGAGATATTATGACAAAAAGATGAAATAGTTCTTTGAACTCAAACTAGGTAGCATGACCATTGATGAGTATGAAAGGATATTTTTAGAATTGTTGAAGTATGTCTCCTTCATCGAGGAGGAGACAATTAATATCCAAAGATATTTGAGTGGGCTGTCATCTTTCATCAGTGATAAAATTCAATATGATGATCCCAAAACTTTGGAGAAAACCATAAGAAGATCCAAATGCTTATACAATCAACATAAGAGAAAGCCTACTTTCCAAAGATCTTGGGAAGACAAGAAGAAGTTCAAGATGGAACATAAGAAGAAGGAGAACAAACCACCATTCTTCAGAAATAGTTCTCAGGGAAAACAAACCCCTAGAGAGCCCAAAATGACTGAGACAGGTGAGAAAAGGCCAAGGCAAACACCTATTCAATGATGGGGTTGTAAAGGAGATCATTTGTATAAAGTCTATCCTCACAGAAAATATAAAGTGAGAGTTGTCCACAATGTACAACAAGCAGAAAAAATGGAGGACATGGGCAAAAGTGTACCAAGGATCTATGTAGCCCTGGACAACAAGCAAGCAGAGTTTCAATCACACATTATTAAAGTAGAAGGTATGATCAATAACCATGACTTTATTGTTTTAATAGATTCATGAGCTAGTCATAGCTATATAGATCCTAAGGTAGTGGAAATGTTTCAATTGCTAAGAAACAAGTATGAGAAATCTTGGTTGGTGCAGCTGGCTACAGGAGCCAAGAGAAAAGTTGTTGAGATGGTTAAATCATGTCCAGTGGACATGAATGAGATAAGTACCAAGACATATTTGAACATCCTACCCTTGGGTTCATATGACTTTCTAATTGGTATGGATTGGTTGGACTAACACCATGTTGTCTTAGACTGTCATAACAAGGCATTTACTTTCCTGAATGAGGAAGGGAACCCAAGAACAGTCCAAGGAATTCTCAGGGCAGTTACTATTCGAGAGATCTCAATAACCCAATTGAAGAACTGCTACAGGAAGGGTTGCCAAATATTTGCAGCTCATATGGAGGAAGCACCTAAGGATAAAGTGTCAAATCTTGAGGATCATGCAGTCCTGGAAGATTTTTAGGATGTGTTCAAAGAGATACCAAGACTACCCCCAAACAAAGATAGTGATTTCTATATAAACTTAATGCCTGGAGCAACTCCAGTATCCAAGACTCCCTACAAGATGAGTACACCAAAGTTGAAGGAACTGCAAATGCAACTTGAAGAGCTTATGAAGAAGGGGTATATGCGTCCAAGTGTGTCACCTTGGGGTGTCCCAGTATTATTTGTGAAGAAGAAAGATGGGACATTGAGATTTTGCATGGACTTTAGACAATTGAACAAAGTAACTATAAAGAACAAGTATCCTTTGTCAAGGATTGATGATCTCTTTGATGAGTTAAAGGATGCAAGGATATTCTCAAAGATTGATCTCAAGTTAGGATACCATCAAGTAAGAATCAAAGATGAAGACATCATCGAGACTTCCTTCAAGACAAGGTATGGTCATTACGAATTCACAGTGGTGCCATTTGGATTATCAAATGCACCAATTGTTTTTATGTGCTTAATGAATGGTGTTTTCCGGGAATACTTAGAAAAGTTTGTCATTGTTTTTTTGGATGACATCCTTGTATATTCCAAGTCAGAAGAAGAGAATGAGCATCACTTGAGGATGGTGTTACAAGTGTTAAGAGAGCACCAATTGCATGCCAAATTGAGCAAGTGTACATTTTATCATAACCAAATTCACTATTTTTGGCATATCATATTTGAAGAAGGGATAATCGTGGCCCTAAAAATATTGAATCTATTAAAGTGTGGACACCACCTAAGAATGTGATAGAATTCAGATCCTTCATGGGTCTAGCTAACTACTACAGAAGATTCAGTGCAGGATTTTCAAGGATTGCTCACTCAATCAATTCCTTGCAAAGGAAGGGGGTGAGGTTTCAATGGACAACATAATGTGAAAGGAGTTTCCGACAATTGAAGCAGTTGTTAACCAATGCTCCAATTCTTATAATTGCAGATCCTAATGAGGATTTCATGGTTTGCACATATTCATGCAAAGAAGGATTTGGTGGAGTCCTCAGTCAACATGGTTTTGTGGTTTGTTTTGAATCTAGAAAATTGAAATAACATGAAAGGCTCTATGCCACTCATGATTTGGAGTTGGTAGCCATAGTACATGCCTTGAAGAAGTGGAGGCACTACCTCATGGGAAAATGGTTTGAGCTTAGGACAGACCATAATGGTCTGAAATATCTATTTGATCAACCAACTCTAAATGCCCAAAGTAGATGGTTAGAGTTTCTTTGTGAGTATGACTTTGATATCAAGCACATCAAAGGAAAAGAGAACAAAGTGGTTGATGCACTCAATAGGAGAGTGCATGAACTGCATGCTACATCCATTAGCATGTATCAAACTAATCTTAAAGGCATAATTTTTTAGGTTGCAAAAACAAATTTGCAGTACATGGAGATTGTAACAAAATTACAGCAAGGTAAAATGCAACACAAGGTTGAAGATTATAAATTGGGAAATGATGAAATTCTCTTGTACAAGAACATAATTTATGTACCCAATTCTCATGAATTGAGGAGTATGATATTGAGAGAGATGCATAATGTACCTTATGTTGGACACCCAGGATATCAGAAAACCATTGTCATTGTCAAGAGCGAATACTATTAGCCAGGCATAAAGAGGGAAATTGATTAGTACATTGTTAAATGTCTGGAGTCTCAAAAGGTCAAGGTTGAGCATAGACACCCAGTTGGGTTGCTGCAACCATTACCTATCCTTGAGTGGAAGTAGGAAGTGATGACAATGGACTTCATCACCAAATTTCCCAAAACAAGCAAGCAACGTGATTTTATCATGGTGGTGGTGGACAAGCTTACTAAAGCTTCCCATTTAATTCCAATGAATATTACTCAAAAGGAAACCAATGTTGTTGATATTTATATGAGGGAAGTAACATGTTTGCATGGAATACCCAAGACAATTTTGTTTGACAGAGACCCAAAGTTCACCTCAAAGTTCTGGAAGGGATTATTTAAACGGTTCAGAACAAATCTGAACTTCAACACAAGTTACCATCCCGAGTCTGATGGGAAAACAGAAAGGGTGAACCAAGTGATAGAGGATATGTTAAGAATGTACGTGATGGACAAACCATATAAATGGGAAGACTATGTACACTTGGTAGAATTTGTTTACAATAATGGGCACCAAACATCTCTGAAGATGAGCCAATTTGAGGCACTTTATGGCAGAAAGTGCAACACATCAATAAGCTGGGACAACCCAGCTAATATAACAGTGATTGGGCCATAGTTTCTTAGGGAAATGGAGGAGTAGATATCAAATATAAAGCCTAATTTAGAGGCTTCTCAAGACAGGAAGAAAAGCTACGCTGATAAGAAAAGAATTAATAGAGAATTATGTATTGGTGATCATGTGTTTCTGAAAGTGAAGGCCAATAGAAGTTCCATGAAGTTGGGAAATTGTTCCAAATTGGCAGCTCATTATTGTGGGTCATTTGAAATCCTAGAAAGGATTGAGCGTGTAGCTTATATGCTTGCATTACCTGCATTTATGACCATTCATAATGTATTCCCTGTATTATTGCTTAAGAAATATATACCTGATGCTAATCATGTTATTGATTGGAATGCGATTCAGGTGGAGCAAGAAGATGATTTTAAAGTGCATCTGATACACATTCTAGACCGAAAAATCAAGCAGCTCTGAAATCCAGCCATCGAGCTTGTAAATGTTCAATGGACCTGGTACGGTCCTGAGAATGCAACTTAGGAACACTAAGAGGCCATGCAGGCATAATAACCACATCTTTTTAAATATTTTTGAAAATATTGATGTAATAGGTAAATATGATGCACTGAGGACAATGCATAAATAAAGGGAGGGGATTGTAATACCCCAAGGCCGAGCCCCTGCTGAATTGTAATTATGTTTATAGGTTGGTAAGCCAAGTGTTTATAAGTTGGGAGGCTTATGTGAATATTAGGCTGGAGAGCCTAGATGCTAAGGCCAGTAAGCCTATTTTTGTATATGCAAATACTCATATAATTGTTAATGTTTATGCCATTATTATAGTTCTTTGCATTTCATAAGATAAGAGCATAATAAGAACAAGATCACTGAGAAATACACATCGACAATAGACACAACATTTATCCTGGGAAACCCTCTAGGGGAAGAAAACCCAGCAAAACTTCCTTATCATAAATAACTTATCAAATGTTCAAGAGATAACTCAACCAATACAGAAAATCCTCCTCCAAGAGATGCGCCACCCTT
>ML779373.1:286828-299663 GCA_009831015.1 Picea engelmannii
TCCATCTCTTTGTTTCTTTGGAGCTCTGCAGTCTTTCTTCAGATGTCCTTTCTTCCCACAATTCCAACACTCTATCTTTCCAAGTCTGGATTTGGATCTGCCCTTCCTAGAATTTTCGCGGTTTCCTGAGCCCTTTCCTCTATGCTTTTGTCTTCCCTTGTTCTCCATGTTCAACGCATTTCCTGATGTCTCACCTGTCCTTTTCCGTCGCATTTCCTCACTAAGGATAACACCAAAAACATCATCAAATTTTAAAGTATTTGAACCAGAGACAGAGTTACTTACAGCCATGAACAAGCCATTCCAGCTTTTTGGCAATGAGCACAAGATTAGAAGAGCCCTAACCTCATCATCAAAGTCCACTTTTACAGAACTTAGTTGATTAGTAACCGTATTAAATTCATTTAAATGATCTGCAACAGACCCACCTTCTGACATCTTCATATTAAATAATCTCTTCATTAGAAATACCTTATTTGACGCCAAGGGTTTTTCATACAATTTGGCCAACACGTCCATCAAACCCTTCGTTGTCTTTTCTTTCGAAATATTGAAAGCCACCGACACTTCCAGGCTCGGCCGTATCGTTCCTAGAGCCTTTCTGTCAAGAATCTCCCATTCTTCGTCCTTCATGGCCGCCGACTTCTTTGCTACTCTGCTCAATGGTAGGAATAGATCCTTCTGATATAAATAGTCTTCCATCTGCATCTTCCATAACTGGTAGTTTTGGCCGTTGAATTTCTCGACCCTAAACTTTCCATCTTCCGACATTGCTCCCACTTGAACCAGGAACCCTCTTTTCCTGCGAGTTACCTTATGCTATGATACCAGTTGTTAAAAAAACAGGACCGCAGAGCAATAAAATAAAACAAATGCATAAACAAAACACATAAGACACACAATACAAGAGAGACACAGATTTACGTGGTTCACCCAGTGTGGGCTACATCCACCAGAGAAATTGCCAGGTCCTTCCTTTATTATTATCCAACAAATGAAGGGATACAACCTACAGCAAAAGCCACTGTAACTTCCTCTTCTTTCTCTCACAGTCTCCTCTCTCAGAATACTATATTCACCACCATCCATAGTCGCGATACATTTCCCTCATAAAAGAGGGTTTCCTTCTAGGGCAAAAAACCTTAACATAATCTCTACCGTTACATCTGTGACCTTATAATGAACGGTCCAGATTTACAATGAAATTACAATATACTTTTACAAGGCAATTTTTGCTTCGAGGGCTTTTCCCCCAAACCCCCGCTGGGGGCCCGCTTGCCCCCAGACCCCCCAACCGGGGGGATAGGCTCCCCGGACCCCGCAGAGGGGGTACCCCCCCTCTGCACTCACCCGCGTGGAAGAGTGTACATACTTATAGGGTGTAAATACTTCATGGGGTATAAACACGGCTGAAAGTAAAAGAGCTATAAATCAGGAAGATAATCAGGCTCCATAACCAACAAAGGATTCATCTTCGTCAAAATTTTTGGTATCAACTATGTCCATTGGGTAGTCATGTTGAATTGGGTCTCCGGGATGATCAAGGTTGCAGAATATGCAATCTAGATCAGGCTGAAGGTCCATGTTTTTACCCTAAATTTCGGGTTGGTCTGCCTCCCCTGCAATTCTTTTTCCCTTTTCCTGCGCCAGAAGCTTGCCAAAACTATCAAAATTTTGATGGACTATTAATTTTTGGACCTCGAGCACGAAGATGTTCAATGCATTTGTACAGAACTGTTGTGGAACTTCCCCCAGTACTTTACTCTGTACTTCACGTCCTTCGCCAACAATTTTCTTCCTTGTAACAAGGATTTTCTAATTCGGACCCACATGCAGGAGAGAACTTGCTGTATTACTATGCACATTGTTTTGAAAAGCAATTTTTTTATGTGACAGGAGAAGAAACCACTTGAATGTAGCAGCTCCCATCGGACTATTTTATGATAACTGAATCATTCTGTGATATCAGTGGCACGTGCATCTCCATAGAAGAGTGTTGGAAAGTTCATTTCCTCAACGAATTTGTCCTTGAATATTCCAACTGGAGGCTACGCTTTAGCATGTGCAATTTCAATAATCTTGTCTTGCAAATCACGAATACACTGTGAATCAGTAAATCCATGCACCAATGTCTCAACACGTGTTTCATTGTCTGATTCATCACTTGTATCAAATTCATAGGATTTTCGAAAGTGTCTGCAGAGTTGCTATTCTCTTCTACAAGAACATTGTTTCAGTTGTCATTTATACAAATGTTCTGTGCTTTGTATAGGGCCCTCGAACATAATTCCTTTAATGCTTTCATAACAACATGCACACGCACTTTGCCTGTCTAATATTCATTTTTGTATCGCAAGCGTGTTTTCAGAGCCACGACAATTATCATTGTATTGTTAATGAATTGTGGCAAGGGTCTTTGTACAACATCTACTTGAGCAAACACATTAATAATTGATCATGTTAAGCCCATCTAGAGTCGTTTATAGCCACAAGGCCTGATTCTAGTAAATGCAATTCGGAGAGACACAAGTCTCTCCTCAAGTTCCGTAAGCGCATTTACATCTGGTAGTGGTGCATTACATCTTATTTGGGCAGGGGTTGGAAGCTGTGGCAGATTTCCATGTTGAAGTGATCATTTGCATGGAAGACAAATTTTGCCACTGGAAAATGTTTTATCGTGCGCTATCAACTGGAAGTAATCTTCTTACAAAGAAGCCGTGAAAGACTTGTTGTTTTTTGAGAAATTCAATCGCTCAGAAATTGCACATGCAATGGAAGGAGTATCTTTAATTTCTTTCATGTACGTCTGTGTTATTTTTATTTCGCAGGGAAGTATGGGTAGAAATTGTTTCCTGGTTTTCATTGCTAGTAGTCCATGGTGTTGGTGCTAGCGCACGAAATGTGACGATTGCATGACCATTCTGATATATGTGAGCGCACATGTTTCTGTTCTTTTCTGCATGCACAAGTTTCTTTAGATTTTGATATGTGTCTTTCTCTCTAATAAGAAGCGTGGCAATGTATTTCTTTCTCTCGCGCATGACCTTTTTCAAGTTGTGGTAACTTAGTCTACGTTTCTTTCCCAAGGGCACAATGAGATGATGGAAATTGGGATGAATTTCACTTCGACCCAGGTGCTGATAACCTAGCCTACATTTTTGTTCAAGGCCTGTGTGGCCTCATCACAGCTGGGATGAATTTGACGCATAGTTCTTTTCAAGTTCTGATAACTTACTCTACTTTTTTTGTTTAAGCCCTGTATGGGCTCATCACAACTGTAATGAATTTCACGCATCAATTTTTTGTTCAAGCCCTCTATGGCCATATCGGATCCGGCAAGAGTTTCATTCTCACTAAAAAACATCCCACGCATATGCAGATTCGATGTGGTTTGGGTGGCATGGACATCCAACCCTGAACCATGGATATGTCGAAGCAAAGGTTCACAATGGATATGTGTTGTATCTGTTTTCAATGAGAGGATGTCAAATTTTCGATTGCAATTTGAATCAGTAAACCAAGAATGGACAGTGCCATCTGGCAACGCTGACCAGACCTGGAAATTTACTATGAATATCATAGACAACCATTGGAAACAGAATCTGCAACCCTCCACATTCCCTTTTTCATATGGAAGCGCCATGTTTACAAGGTATTTCTGCAAAGTTCCAACTGTCAACATATTTTCCAAGAGATATGGCAAAAGGTGTTGATGCAAGCACCTAAAATTTGGTTGTTTTCCGCCTACAATTGCATTGCAAAACGACTGCACAGTGTAAAATCGCAACAACTGCACATCAAACTCCGCTGCTACCAAACAACAAATTGCATTAAATAGACTATCTCCACAGTTAGACACAACATTTGTTGCCACCTGCAAACCATGGCTATCTATGCGATTCATAATTCGTTCCCACTGCGATTCAAGGTCTTTGCAAAAGAGGGACAAGTAAATATGAGCTACTTCAACATTGCACATGGACATTTTTTTGTACAGGAGTAGTTCATAATGACCACTGAGACCATTGGCGTCATGGAACAAGATGCAATATGGATTGCCAGAGGCACCTTTGTTGAATAGTAGATATCTTCTTTTTCTTGTCAATGACCATATTCCAACCAATATATTGAGCCAGTTAGATAGCCACCGTATACAAAATGTGTCTCCCCAGAGTCCCCTTTCATGTGCAAGTAGAGCTGCAAATGCAAACAACCGCATCTTTGAAAAATACGTAGCGACATCATCTATTTCGTGGAACTGCCGAAGAAAATCAGATTCCAGTTCGTATTCATAGGAGTTCAATGCTTCCGCGTCGCCATTTTTGAAACATACCATGAAATAATCTATGAATCCATTGCGCAGCTCGGTCGATGAATATCGGAAATGCAGCAGAACCTGGAATGTATCGAAAAGGAAATCCCCTACAGTATACGAGAATGGATCGAATCTAAATAGGCCATTGCTATGCAAAGCCACGTCAATGCTGCCATGTATAATGGACTATTTATCTATTTCATATGACTCAACATCTATTACTTCTTCCATCCCCTCAACTTTGATTTTGAAGGTGTTTGTTAGATACTTTCAGTTTGTCTGAAAACAGAGAAAAGGGGGGAAAAAAAATAATAACACCCCCCCAAAAAAGGAAAGCAAAATAGGAAAACTACAAGCCCAAAACTAGGCACAAAACATAAGAAAGAACACAAATAAATAACACCATAAATTTACTGGGTAGAACCACAACAGGTGGGCGTAGTTTTCCGACCCACAGAATAAAATCTTTCCCTGCGTCTACAACTATTTTTTGAGAACCCCTTCGCATTGCAATTTTCCAAACAACTATGAACATCGTTGCCATCATATGAAGATGCATGGTTTCTAGGAACAGAAATTAAGAGCACAAACAAAGATGGTCCACAACAGAATTTGGAGCCAGGGACCCCCACCATTGAAAAACAACAACAGGGAAACTTACCCGTCAACGAGGGATGACAAGAGGCCAGCCTTGAAAACTAGAAACCACAATAACTTGAGGCTGAAGTAGGGTTTAAGATTAATGAAAAAAACCCTTTAAAGGCAGGGCCTTTGAGGGTTTTCCACCAAAAAAGTTCTGAGGGTGATGGTTTCGGGGGGGTTGGGTCTGGAAGGAACAGATCCAAGGGGGAGTCTACAAGGAATAATCAACACCAAAAATGCTTGAAAGTGCGAAGTAGTAGGCCTTTGTACATTTTGGGGAAGGATATCACAATGCACAGGGTTACAGGCTAGTCGACGAGGGCTCTGGTGGGTAAATTGTTTTACACAAAGATGACAAAGTCTCGGTTAAAGCAGTAGATTTAGGATTTTTGGAAGCCTAGGGTAGGTTATTGCCCCCAGTTCAATATTCTCTCGAACCACTGGATCTGTTTCCACTTCCTGTCGAAGGAGGATTTGTTAAATATTTTTGAAGTTTCATGGATTATTGGTAGGGGGGTTTTAATGCTTAAGAGATGGGAGCCATATTTTAACCCTTTTGCAGAGACTTTTGCAAAGCGTTGTGTCTGGATGCTTCTTCCAGACTTCCCTATCGAACTTTGGGTGATGAGGGTTTTCATGGAAATAACTAATACAGTAGGGAAATTCGTGTTTTTTGATGAGCAGGGTTATAGATGGAATACCAACAGATTGGTATGGATTTTAATGGAGGTTGAATTTTAGTTAGGGTTTCCTGAAGAAATTGAAATCACCACTGAAGATAGCTCTTTCATTCAGAGTTTGGAGTTTTGGAGGGAGTCATTCTGCTGCCATTCTTGTAGACAAACAGGGATATGAAAGTGAATTGTCTAGGTTTGACGAAAGAGATGGTGGATTTGGATCGAGGGGGTTTCACTCCACATGAGACAAAATCCCTTACACAAATTGACTCAGATAATCCCTGCAGTTTTGATCAAGACTCTTTCATTGGTAAGATGCACACCTTTGATACCTCCTTCTTCAATTCTTTATTGAAGGATGATACCAATTCTCTCATAAATCATGAAGATTGGATCGTGGAGGTTTTTGGTAGCTTTTGGGAACTAGTGTTGAAGAAATTTGAGAAGTCTCTTCTTGGGGATAAGGTAAGGGATAGGGGGTTGGGTGATACTATAAATGAGAGCTCTGACCTTCCTCGGGTTATCCCTAACATTGTATCTCCTATGGGGGAGGCTTGTTCCCAACCCTTTCAAGAGGATTTGAGTTTGAAATCCTATGAGTGCTCTTCTGGGTCTGAAGATATGTCTATGGAATGTGTATTGAAGGGGAACAAGGAATCTGTCCCTCACTTTGGTGGATCGATGTTTGAAAAGGAATATTGTGTTTCAGGATCTCAAGGTAGGGATGGTAGTACTATCGCACTGGCCCATTCTTACAAAGAGGTCTTATCTAATTCCCCTCTTCAAGTTTTCAATAGATTGAAGGAAAATAAAGGGGTTGGAGACAGGTCAAATGTAACTTTTAGGAAGAAGCTTGTGAATAAATTTTCCAGGAACTAGTTTCTCGTGCTATTGAAGGAGGTTTGGCACCATTTATGATCTTGTCTGATAATCTCCCCCCATCTGATGTGATAACTTAGATTGAACCTCCTATTTCCCAAGGGCATTTAGAGCTCTAATTCCTGATAAGGGGGTTCCTAAATGATAATCTTATCTCTCAACCTGTGTGGGGTGGGGGGTGCCCAAAACTGTTAACCCTTAAAAGGTTAATAGAGTACATTATCCTCGACATTATTTTCTTCTAGGAAACAATGGTGGATTGTGGAAAAGATAAGGATTTATTTTTGAAGTGTTGCCCAAATTGGGAATGTGTTGCATTGGACTCTAATGGACTTTCTAGGGGTTTGATTTCAGGTTGGAATCCTGTGAAAGTTGATCTTCAAGCATTTGGTACCAGTGCGGGTATCTTGATGGAAGGTCGCCTTAAGAACATATATAGGATGGTTAAGTTGTTGAATTGTTATGGTCCATACAAAGATAACACATCATTTTGGCATCCTCTAGAGGCTTGTGTTTTTTAAGGGAAGATGGTTTAATTATAGGTGGGGATATCAATCTTGGCTTGTCAGCAAGGGAGATTTGGGGGGGACCATGCAAGAATTGATCCTTTGGCAGATTTTTTCTCTTCTATGTTCACGTCAACTGGTCTAGTGGATATCCTTCTAGGTCATATCAGTCCAACGTGGAGGAATGGACGCCCTAGTTCTGATGGTATCTCTAAGAGATATACAAGTTCCTTATGAGTGAATGTTTTTTGGAGAGTATGGGTAGAGGCAAATCTTGGGTTATTAACTCCTTTTTAACAAACCACAGTCCAATTAGCTTGCAATTTGATGAATTCAGGGAAAGGAATTAATCTTCTTTTAAGTTTAATCATGTGTGGTTGTTGGAACTTGATTTTAATTTGTTGGTGCAGATAACATGGAAGTCTATGGAATTTTGGCAGGAATCTTCGGCTATGAAGTTACTTGTGGTTAAGCTCAAGAAGTTGAAATAAGAAGTGGTTAATTGGAAGAAAGAAAAAAGAAAGAAACATCACGAAAAACTTTGGGATCTTGAACATAATTTGGATGAGGTCTTCCTTAGGTGTCCCTCACAAATATTTTCTCCCAAAGACAAGGAATTAAGTGTATCTTATGAGAAGAGGAAGACTAAGATTTTAAATCTTGACGAAGAATCATGGTGCGTTAAGAGAAGGGTTACCTGGTTAAAGAGTGGTGATAAGAACACTATTTTTTTGCAAAAACATGCCCAACACCATAGGGTAATCAACACTATTTGGGAAATTGAGGATTTGGAGGGTAACAAACAGTCTTCTTAGGCAGATATAGGGGTAGCAGCTTTGATTTTTTTTAAGTCCCTTTATAAAAAAAAAGAGAAGGAAGACACTCTAGCACAGCTTCAAGTGATAAAAGAAGTACCCCGTTTATTTTCGGATGAAGAGAGCAATGACTTAGGAAGGAAGATTACCCTACAGAAGGTTGAAAAATTTGTGGAACTGATGCCAAAGGACAAAATTCCTGGCCCTAATGGATGGACTTGGGAACTGTTCCATCGCTTCTTTGATATACTAGGTAGTGACCTGCTATATGTGGTTGAGGAGTCAAGGTTAACTGGAAGGGTAAGTGATTCTTTCAATGCTACTTTTGTGGCTCTTGTCCTGAAAGAATCCAAACCTGTATCCTTCAATGATTTTAGACCTATTACATTATGCAATTTTGTTTATAAAGTTATTTCAAAGATCATTGCCTCTAGGTTGAAAGATAAATTGGTCTCCTGCATCTCAGATGAGCATTTTGGATTCTTGAGAGATAGGTTAATTTTTTATGTTGTAGGTCTTTCTCAAGAATGTATGCATTATGCAAAAACTAAAATGTTGAAATCCATGATATTGAAGATGGATTTAAGGAAAGCCTTTGATAGATTCAGTTGGAACTTCCTAAGATTGATGTTTATTCAAATTGATCTAAAGTAGGAGGTGGCTCAGTGGATCATGGGGTGTGTTACTAGCGCAAATTTTGTTGTCTTGGTGAATGGCTCTCTGAATGATTTTTTTAAAAGCTATAGAGGCTTAAGGCAAGGTTGTCCTGTTTCTTCGTTGTTGTTTCTTCTGGTGGTGGAAGGATTCAATAGGATGATGAAGAAGGCAAGTTCAGAGGGAAAGTTTTCTAGGATTAAGGTTGCAAAGGGGGTAGCCATAACCCACTTTCTTTTTATTGACGAAGTGGTGAGTTTAGGGGTTGGCTCTGTGATTTTAGGCCTCGGGCATAGAGATTAATTGCCAAAAATCTTTTTTTCTTTATAATAATATTGAGGAGGAGTTCTTGGTAAGGCTTGATGAGATTTTTGGAATACCTATAACAAACTTGGATCATGGAATGGAATATTTAGGGTTTCTATTAAAACCAAATGACTATAGGGTTTCTTATTGGACTTGGCTTCTTTATAAGATTGAAAAGAGAATTGGACATTGGACATTCAAGTGGATTTCTTTGGTGATAGAATGGTTCTAATTAAATAAGTACTTCAAAACTTGTTGGTTTTTTGTCTCATCTTAGCAAAGGGTCTAGCTCAAGTTAAGCATAATATTCAACATATTGTTTCTAGGTTCCTTTGGAAGGGAGCCAGGAACAATTCAGGCTCTCATTTAGCAAGTTGGAATTTGATTTCCAAGCCAAAATTCATAGGTGGTTTGGGTTTTCGGAACATACATTGGTTTTCCCAAGCGTTGGTTGTTAAATCGCTATGGAGGGGTCTGTTTGGTTCAAGACTGTGGAGTAAAGTGATGGTTAAGAAGTATTTAAAGGGAGAGGATGTGGCTATGTGTTGAGAAGTATAAATTTACTGTTGATTTTGGAGGAATTTCATGGATACAGTGCCCCTATTGAAGAAATGGCTAGCATGGTCAGTGGGAAATGGAGCTCAGGTTCTGATTGGGAAGGATCCCTTTGTGGGAAGTGGATCCTCCTATAAGTTATTGACTGCTCTCATTCAACATTTAAAGGCTCTAAAGGTATACTCTCTAACTCATATTGGACAATCCTCTTTGTTTAATGCATTGAGTTCTCAAGATTGGTTATCCTATGAAGATCTCAGTCTAGAAGGTGAACTGGCCATGGAATGGAATGCTTTCTTGTTGGTGTTGAGATGCAGTGGGGTTACTCTTAACAACAAGGAGGATTATCTTGTTTGGACTTGGAACCAATCCAAGGGAGTTGTGACTGTGAAGTTGGCGTATGAAGCTCTGGTCGCACAAAATGTGGTAGTGGATCAAGAGTGGTGGCATAGAGCCTTATGGAAATTGCTTTCTCCGATCAAAATTTTTCCTTTTTCTTGGTTATGTCTTCATAACTGTATTCTCATTGGGGAGAACTACATGCTTAGAGGTGCAGTTGGGTCTTTAGTCTTCATTTTATGTTTAAAAGATGAAGAGACTACGAAGCATTTGTTTGTGCATCGTGAGGTTACTCAGTGTATCTGGAAGGAGTTTTTTTCTCAATTAAGGATCAATGGAAACTGGTATTTATCGACCTTGAATGAAAATTTGCAGTCTTGGTTTTTGACCTTTCCGATGAGCAGGGTGGTTCCTCTCTTTGTTCTATGGGTCATCTGGCGTTACATAAACACGATTATGTTTGAGAATTTTTTCAGAAATGATCTTAGTTTATGTTCCAGGATTATGTTGGAAATTAAGGAGATGTCTTGTGCTACTTGGGGTGATAATGTTGGTTTTTTTTTATGAACCCTGTTTATTTTGGGGAGAGGCCTTTAGGATTCTTTGATGGAGTTGGTGCTGGTGGTGAGTGTGGTGTTGGAATTGTTTTAAAAGTGAGTGGGATCCATTTCTATAGAGTGCAACTTGTTGTTGGTTCAGGTTCTAATATTAAAGCAAGGTTGCTTGTATTGCGGGGTCTCTTAAAATTTGTGTTGTGGGGTCTCTTAAAATTTGTGTTGAGATGTCATATTGCAAAATTAATGGTGGCAAGAGATTCCAAGGTTGTATTGGACTGGTTTGCTGGAAAGTCACACTTGAATGCTCTAAACTTACGTCCTTGGATGAAGAAGATCGTATATCTCAAGCATAATCTTAGTTGGTTAAAGCGCTTTCATGTTCATAGATAGTTCAACTCAATGATAGTTTCGTTGTCAAAGAAAGCTCTAGGGAAGCAACTCGGTTGGTTGTTGTTTGAAGAAGTCATTGAAGACTTTGTGATCAACTAGTTCTTTTTTCATTTTCTAAAGTATTTTGAGAGTTGGTTTCCTACTGTAGTTCCTTTTGTATCGAGACTGATTTTGGTTTTTTGAAATAACATACTTTAGTCTATGTAATAGTGGTATGGTCGTATTATGTTAACCTATGTAAAAGCTCATATTTTTCAAGCTCAAGCATTTTAGATGATAACGAAGTTTTAGTTTTTGTTGGGACAATGTATGATTGAAAGTTGTAGTCATGCTTTATGACTCCTTATGTCTCCTTATATACTGGAAAAATTATTTTGATTCAATATGAATAACATTGAAAATACATTTTTCACTTGGATTAAAAAATATAAACTATGTAATCATATATATATATATATATATATATATCACTATTTAAAAACATATACAACCTTACTCTCATTATATATATTTAAAAAAAAAAAATTTACTCAACCCATATGGATTTTATTGTTTAATATTAATTTGAATTTTCATTATTTAAAATTATTTAAACTTTTATATTTTAAACTTGTAAAAATAATGTGAAAATTCAGAGATTGCAATATTTTCAATTCAAACTCCATTATTTTCTCTTAAGCATGGCCTAAAAGAACTATCTACCATGCAACCTAATAATCATACCAAACATTAAGTATAATAAAATTAAATAATACTATGACAAAATACATTATTATTATTATATTGGAAAACATTAAGTATAATAAAATTAAATAACCCTATTAAATATACAATATAATTTATTAACAAAATACATTATTACATACAAAATAGATACAACATACGAAAAAGATACAACATACAACAAAGAGATACAACATACGAAAAAGATACAACATACAACAAAGAGATACAACATACGAAAAAGATACAACATATAATAAAGAGAAAAATTTTAAGAAATAAAAAAGAAGTATATAATTTGTCTTTATTTTCACTATATAGTATTAATTTATCTTTATTTTTAATATAATAATAATAATAATAATAATTTATTTTTAAAATTACTTTTAAGCTAAACACTAAATTAGTATTTAATAAAAAAACTCCAAACAAATATAGATAAATATATATAAGTTAATCGATATAAATAAATAATTGTAATGGAAGATAATTTCATTATAATTACTATGCAAACTTTACTAACCACACATAATGCTTTTTATTTATCTCATCTTAGATATCCCATTCACATGGGTGAGCCATTGCTATCGCTAAAATCCAATATTTCTTGTACAGATGGAGCCACTTTATTAAAACTCTTTGCGTGACAACTACAACTAATCCTGTTACGTCAATTTGATGACAAAGAAAACTTCACGCTAATTTGAATGGATAGTTTTGCATATTTTAAAAATGAAGTATAACAATGTGCTGGTTAGATTCTACTCCATTGAAAGCTATCCAAAAAGTCCGTACTTTAGTTCCAGCCCATTTTTATACTTGAGTACCGACTTTTTGGCTTCTATTATTACTGCTAGCATCAACATAATAGAGACACAGCTGTAAGCAGTTTGTAAAAGTAGAGCTCAAATTCATTCCAGAAGACAGATTCCTGGGAAACCAGATGCTTCACACCACGTGGCAGCCGCCTTGACTTATATAAAAAAAAACAAGCTTATACATTGAATCTAATATTAAAGATTGTCTGAATCATCTGTCATGATGTAGATATTTCTGTCCATCAACATATACATTGAATCTAACATTATTGTCCACTTATTGACGCATCAATAACCTTTACGTACTTTGAAAAGCATCCTATCATAAAATTACACTGACCTACTTGGAAAATCCTATCATAAAATTACACCGACGACGAAATGATGAAATATTTCACGTGAACTTCATACCTGACCTGGAACTAGAAATACTGAACAATAAAGAGAGCTTGGTGTGTTGTTTATGAACTTATGAACTTCTGACAACCAGTAGCATTTTAAAATATGTAACATTGACTTTATGTAAGAAGACAAACATATACATTGAATCTAAGATTACGGTCCATCTATTGAGGAATCATATAGCTAACCTTTACCTACTTCCAAAAGCATCCTATTATAAAATTACACCGACAACAAAACCCTGAAATATTTAACGT
>ML779373.1:299713-333702 GCA_009831015.1 Picea engelmannii
TATATATATATATATATATATCACTATTTAAAAACATATACAACCTTACTCTCATTATATATATTTAAAAAAAAAAAATTTACTCAACCCATATGGATTTTATTGTTTAATATTAATTTGAATTTTCATTATTTAAAATTATTTAAACTTTTATATTTTAAACTTGTAAAAATAATGTGAAAATTCAGAGATTGCAATATTTTCAATTCAAACTCCATTATTTTCTCTTAAGCATGGCCTAAAAGAACTATCTACCATGCAACCTAATAATCATACCAAACATTAAGTATAATAAAATTAAATAATACTATGACAAAATACATTATTATTATTATATTGGAAAACATTAAGTATAATAAAATTAAATAACCCTATTAAATATACAATATAATTTATTAACAAAATACATTATTACATACAAAATAGATACAACATACGAAAAAGATACAACATACAACAAAGAGATACAACATACGAAAAAGATACAACATACAACAAAGAGATACAACATACGAAAAAGATACAACATATAATAAAGAGAAAAATTTTAAGAAATAAAAAAGAAGTATATAATTTGTCTTTATTTTCACTATATAGTATTAATTTATCTTTATTTTTAATATAATAATAATAATAATAATAATTTATTTTTAAAATTACTTTTAAGCTAAACACTAAATTAGTATTTAATAAAAAAACTCCAAACAAATATAGATAAATATATATAAGTTAATCGATATAAATAAATAATTGTAATGGAAGATAATTTCATTATAATTACTATGCAAACTTTACTAACCACACATAATGCTTTTTATTTATCTCATCTTAGATATCCCATTCACATGGGTGAGCCATTGCTATCGCTAAAATCCAATATTTCTTGTACAGATGGAGCCACTTTATTAAAACTCTTTGCGTGACAACTACAACTAATCCTGTTACGTCAATTTGATGACAAAGAAAACTTCACGCTAATTTGAATGGATAGTTTTGCATATTTTAAAAATGAAGTATAACAATGTGCTGGTTAGATTCTACTCCATTGAAAGCTATCCAAAAAGTCCGTACTTTAGTTCCAGCCCATTTTTATACTTGAGTACCGACTTTTTGGCTTCTATTATTACTGCTAGCATCAACATAATAGAGACACAGCTGTAAGCAGTTTGTAAAAGTAGAGCTCAAATTCATTCCAGAAGACAGATTCCTGGGAAACCAGATGCTTCACACCACGTGGCAGCCGCCTTGACTTATATAAAAAAAAACAAGCTTATACATTGAATCTAATATTAAAGATTGTCTGAATCATCTGTCATGATGTAGATATTTCTGTCCATCAACATATACATTGAATCTAACATTATTGTCCACTTATTGACGCATCAATAACCTTTACGTACTTTGAAAAGCATCCTATCATAAAATTACACTGACCTACTTGGAAAATCCTATCATAAAATTACACCGACGACGAAATGATGAAATATTTCACGTGAACTTCATACCTGACCTGGAACTAGAAATACTGAACAATAAAGAGAGCTTGGTGTGTTGTTTATGAACTTATGAACTTCTGACAACCAGTAGCATTTTAAAATATGTAACATTGACTTTATGTAAGAAGACAAACATATACATTGAATCTAAGATTACGGTCCATCTATTGAGGAATCATATAGCTAACCTTTACCTACTTCCAAAAGCATCCTATTATAAAATTACACCGACAACAAAACCCTGAAATATTTAACGTGAACTTCATACCTGACCTGGAACTATAAATCCTGAACAATAAATAGAGTTTGGTGTGTTGTTTGGGCTTCAATTTTTGTGTTCTCTGTTGGCATTTCTCCCTTCTTTTTGAGGAAGATAGGATCTGAAAGAAGAGGAGACGGCGCAAGCGCACGCTTGCTGCTTGTTCCCAAATTGATCTACCCAGGCCTGTCATATCCTCATTATTTCCATCCATCCATCCATTAAAATGGAAAACACAAAGGCCACTTTATCAAACTTTAATTACTATAAATGCATAACAAAAAATTGAGACCACTTACAATTCTTAAATCATTTTAATAAAATAATACCCTTTGTCATATATATTTACATGAATGAAATTGTTTATATTCAATGGTTTACTTGTAATAAGTCACTGCATCTAAGTGCATTACTTCCACTCTCTAATCTCTTACACCTAGTTGTCATTTTTTTTATATTATACAATTATATAATTAATTGTAATTCTTATATTTGTAAGAATGAGATATAATTTTAAGTTTTTAAGTTAGTTTAATTAGTAGGTGTTGTAATATTTTCTCTATAATTTTTTAGTTTAATTAAATATTTAATGTAGATATAATGTGTGGTTATGATAAATGTATTTTTAATTTTTAATAATAAAATGTGATGTCAGTTGCTAAGGAGAAATGAACAAAGATGGGGCCTAAATTAATCCACAAGAGAGGGGAGGATCTAGTGGGATGTCTAAGAGAGGGGTCCAAGGGGGAGTTACCAATGTTTATTAATTCCACCCACATTCTTGAATTTTATTATCATTATGTATTAAACTCTATTTTTTGATTGAGTGTCCCTAAAGCCAATCATTGAATGCATGTAAGAAGGTGGGTGTGAGAAATCACATCTCATAGTTATTGGGAGCATGGGGCCTAAGTACAATCAACTTAGGGAAGTGTGTGAGTCAAACAAGTAAGCCAAAGGAGAGGGAATCCATATGGGTAGTTATAACAGTTTTAGACAATTAATTTTTTAGCATGGACAACAAGTAGAGAGAATAAAAGAGAGCTTAGAGTTAGAAAAACCAGGAGGGCAAATTTTGGAGCATGATGGAGCATTTATGGAGAAAAAGACTGAAGAGCCAGGTTGTCAAGCCTAAAGACTGAACTCATGTGAGTTGAACTGTAGCAACAAGTGTTTTTTGTTGTTTGCTGGTAGTTTTCCTGGCAGCGAGTTATCTTGAGTTCCCAACAAAGAGATTCCTAGTTACATGTGCCAAAGAGACCCTGATAAATGAATGGGATGCTCGAGGGACTGAGCTCAATGAAGGGGTACATTCCTTGGGTTGGGCAGGTCGAGAGGAAGAAAGCTCATGGAAAATCAGGATAGTTGTGGGAGAATACCAGTGGGTTGTGAGATTTATGAGTTGTGAGTGGACAATGAGAGACCACCCTCTTTCTTGGATTGCTAGCCCCATCTTGGGGGTGACTTGTTTTTGAGATTTGGAACATAAAGTCTATGGTTGGGTGGAACGTTCGTCCCAAGAATTTGGTTGCACAACAGAATTAAAAGATAACTATTTTATTTGTTTTATGTTTTGCATTATGAGCTTAATTTGTTGTGCATGAACTCTGTGTATGAGACTGATTTATATCTTGTTGTAAATAGTTATTGGTTGCATTCATGTGTGATTTTAATATGTTGTAAATGCATATAATTAATGGTAACAAACAATAGCTAAATCTAATTGTAATTCGTAGTTGATAATCTACAGGAAATTAGTTAGTAGAAATTTTTAATTTTTATAAGTATTTTACACGTAATGAACCTCAACTGGGTTCGGGAACTTTACAGAATGGTATTAGAGCCTCTGGTTCAAACGACAAGATTGTTTGTTCCAATATGAGTGCAAATTGGGTAAATTTGTTGTTATAGATTTCAATCTGTGCAGATTTGGAGGAAAGCAATGAAAAATTAGAGAGAAATACTCAAATTCATGGGCAAAATTCAAGTTTAAAGGACTCTAAACTGTCTAAGAGGCTTAATGGAATCAATCTGCAACGTTGCGAGTTAAAATTCAACCTAGAAGGTTGAATTGTGTTTTAATGGTCATTGTAGCACTGGGCAGAGTTTGAAGAATCTACGGTCGAGATCGTGTTTGATCTCGAGATCAACGACCTAGATTTGTTGTAATGAATTTAACAATTTATAATATTTTCAGAGTTTTGAAAAGGGCGCAGATCAACGACCATGATCTATTTTCAGCGTTTGCAAAGGAAGAGAATCGACTATCTAGATTCATTTTCTGCCATTGGGAAGTTGGAACGATCAACGGTCAAGATTTTCTTTGGGAGCTTGGAAAATAAAACAAATTGGTAGTCGAGAATCATCGGCAAAGTCGAGAAAAGTTTGATTGATCAACGACTGAGATCATTTTGAATGATGGATTGATGGTCCAAATTCATCGGGTTTTTGGTAGAAATTTCTAAGTGTTGGAGTTAGCCAAGATGATTTGTCAATGGTTGGGTAGACCGGTTTGGCGAAGTGTTTTGTTTGCCAACAAAAATCACTAGTGATCGATGGCCAATGGTTCGGTCGACCAGTTTGGATAAGTGTTTTGTTTTCCAACGGAAATCGTCGATAACCAATGGTCAAGGGTCGGAAAAACTGGCGAGGTGTTTGGTTCATCCAAGAGAAACGGTCAATGGTCAATGAAGAAAAGAGGAGGATGACATGTCATGCCACATTAGCATCCACGTGTCATGTCGTGTCAACCAAGTTGACACCTCAAGATGACGTGTCATGCCACATCAACATTCATGTGTTAGACCACGTCAACCAAGAAATGGTCGATGACTGATGGTTGGGTCAGCCAAATTGAGGAGTAGTTACATCCACCAATGAAAATCACTGATGTTCGGATCTGTCAGATTAGCGATGTATGGAAAATCGGTTTCCAAGGGAAAGGGTTGATGGTCAATGGTCTAGTCGACATTTTTGGGAAAGTGTTTTGTGCACCTAAAGATGAATGGAGATTGTCGATAGGGTCATCTAAACAAATAAGATTTCTCCCGATGACTCATATTTAAAGATTGTTAAATAACAGTAAAACATTCAATCTCTCTATGAATTTTTTGGGTTTTTGAAGGTCATGAACTTGTGGGGAAATTTTGAGGCCCTAAATAGTGTTTTTAGGAAATCAAAACCTACAAGATTAGAATGTACCTTTGATACACTCTATCTTTACAACTTACATAAAACACATTGGAGAGAGCTATCCAGTGAGCTACTATGGGCGTAAAACAAAGCTCGTATGAGAATGCTACAACTAAAACAATTAAGGTAAAATTTAAGCACCAATTTACTTCAAGAGGGTATAACTCCTTGCTCAGAAGTTTGTTTAGGGAACAAGAGCAATATATAGAAATATTATGAACCATAGAAGATATCCATGGATCCATATTTTGAATCTAGATATGTAAAATTTATGCAGGAAGAGAAATAAGACACCTATAGCATACATGGATAAAATGGGAAAAACAATATAAACTTCTCTGGACCACAACTTTCAGCTCAAAGATCATATTTAAGTAAACGAATAGTCCCTGGAAAGATATTGAGGAGGAGAAGACATATTTCCACCCATAATTTTTAATTGGATGTTAAAATTTATCAGAAAGTGATAAATATATTTATGTAGTAGTAAGTGAGTGGAAATTGCAATTTGCAAATGTTGTAACTTTTCGCTCAAAACTCACAATGAGGCATGAGTACAACTATTGGAGAGCTATTTCATAGAGAAATGCATCTAAGGAATCAAATTTTGACTTAGTGCATTATGTCCTTCATAAATTTGGATGAATAATAACATGTCTTCTAATTGATGAAATGTTTTATGTTATGCATGCTCTAACAATAATTATTACATGCACATTTTGCAAAATTAGAGGTACAAGAAAAACAACTTTAGTTATTCTATGAAGAATGGAGTTATTGAAGATGCTCTAGGATATTACAGCCATGAGGAAGAGATCGTAGGTCTACATTTCAACATGGGAAATGCCGAGATAGATTCAAATGGAAAAAGAAGCAGGAAGGAGCCTATAACTATGATAAGCCTACATAGAGAAATGCAGAGCTATAGAGTAGATAATGAAATGACTATGAAGGCTTAGGAAGAAATACTCTAGCACCAAGTAGGAAGCTAGTGATATACAAGTGAAAACATCTATATCCCATAGCAAAAGGGATGATTGTGGGAATAATAGGCAGTCAAAAAGCATGAACATGCATCATCATTATCCAAAGAAATCCTCTAGAAGAACTCATACAATTTCAGGGCCAAGAAGCAACCCAAGTGTGTCTCATGTCCAGAGGCAAAGAAGAAGGCTTAACGCAAACATCTTGCAAGGTGAATTCGAGAAAATTAAGCCACCAACTTTCAATGGTGAGCACAGGAAATGACAAGAGGTCGAGGTCTCGCTATTGGAAATGAAGAAATATTTCCAGTTGCATGATTACCCCCCAAGTGCAGAAGCTAGAATTGCAACCCACCACTTGCAAGGAAAGGAAGCCATATAGTGGGATCAACTTAATCAAGCCAAGCACCTTGATTAGAAGAGGATCTCATGGAGACAATTCAAAGAATATTTCCAAGAGAAACATTTGTCCAAACATTATTAGGAAAGGAAGATGAAGGATCTCTTTGAACTCAAGTTGGAAATCATGGCAATGCATGAATATGAGAAGGGATTCTTTGAATTGTTGAAGTATGTGGACTTCATAAAAGATGAGAAAGTTAAAATCCAAAGGTTTCTAAGTGGTTTACCCTCTTTCTATATTGACAAGATATAATATGATAACCCTGGAATCTTGGAGGAAGCCATAAGGACATCAAATCATCTTTATGATCATAGCAGAGGAAGACCAGTTTTCCAAAAATTTTGGAACAACAAGATGAAAGGGAAAAAGAATCAAAGGCATAAATATTTTAAGCCACCATTTTTCAAGAACAACTCCCAAGCAAATCAACAAGGCCAGTCGGCCCAAAATGAGCACAAGACTGCATATTCATTTGGGAAAATGCCAAGGCAGTAGCCTATACAATGTTGGGGATGTTAGGGAAATCACTTATATAAAGATTTCCCTCACAAAGGAGAAAGAATAAGAACTGTCCACAACATTCAGGAAGTTGAGACAATTGAAAACATGGGAGGAAACATGCCAAGGATTTATGTAGCCTTGGATAACAAGCAAGCAGAATATCAATCCCACATGATTGAAGTGGAAGGTAAGATTGATAATAATCCCATAGAAATTTTAATTGATTTCGGAGCTAGCCATAGTTACATAAACTCAAAGATTTCACTTCCAATGGATTAAACATAATAAATCTTGGTTAGTTCAATTAGCCACAGTGGCTAAGAGGAAAATCAATGAGCTAGTTAAATATTGTCCGATAAACATGAATGGATTCAACACAAAGGTAGATATGAACATCATACCATTGGGTTCGTATGATTGTCTAATTGGCATGCATTGGTTGGAAAAACATCATGTTGTCCTAAACTATTACAATAAGACAATCACATGTCTTGATGAAGAAGGGAAGTAAGGCAAGGTTCAAGACATTCCAAGAGTTGTAGTTGTTAAAGAGATTTCAGTTATGCAATTGAAAAATAGTTTTAGGAAGGGATATCAGATTTTTGTAGCCCATATGAAGGAGGAAACCAAAGATAATGTGGCAAGCATTGAAGACCATCTGGTCTTGAGGGATTTTGAAGATGTTTTTAGGGAAATCCCATGAATTCCACCAAAGAGTGGCATTGATTTCTCTATTAATTTGGTTCTAGGAGCTTCCCTAGTGTCCAAGACACCAGACGGAATGGGCACACATGAATTGAAAGAGTTGCAGATGCAACTCAAAGAGTTGTTAAGGAAGGGGTATATACGCCCGAGTTCTTTTTGTGAAGAAAAAAGATGGAACCTTAAGGTTGTGTATTGATTTTAGACAACTGAATAAGGTCACCATAAAAAACAAATATCCTTTGCCAAGGATTGATGATTTGTTTGATCAGTTGAAAGGTGCAAGAATATTTTCCAAGATTGACTTGAGATCAGGTTATCATCAAGTGAAGATAAAGTAATAAGACATCAGCAAGACAACGTTTAAGACAATATATGGGCATTATGAATTCACAGTAGTACCATTTGGACTATAAAATGCCACAACAATCTTATGTCCCTAATGAATGGAGTGTTCAAGGAATTCCTAGAAAATTGTGTTCCTAGATGATATATTCATATACTCAAAGTCGGAAAAGAAACATGAGCATCATTTAAGAATGGTGTTGCAAGTTTTAAGAGAGCATAAATTGTATGTTAAATTAAGTAAGTGCATATTTTATCAATAGAAGATCCATTACTTGGGGCATATAATTTCAGCAAAAGGGATAACAGTTGATCTCGAGAAGACAACAGTCATTAGAGAACGTTCAATACCAAAAAATGTCACAGAGGTCAGATCATTCATAAGTCTTCCTAGTTATTACCGAAGATTCATAAAAATATTCTCAAAGATTGCAATCCAATCACTTCTTTGCAAATTAAGGGAGTGAAATTTGATTGGAATTCCAAGTGTGGAGAGAGATTTCAGTGGCTGAAAGACATCTTGACAAGTGCACCAATATTGAATATTGTAGATCCAAATGAATATTTTTTGGTGTGCATTGTTGCATGCAAGGAAGGGATCAGTGGAGTCCTCACACAAAAACATCATGTGGTATGATATGAGTCTAGAAAATTAAAAGTGCATGAGAAGAATTATGCTACACATGACTTGGAATTGACCACAATTGTACATGCATTAAAAATGTGGAGACACTGCCTCATGGGAAGGAAATTTGAGCTATGGACAAACCATTGTGGTCTGAAACATTTGTTTGGACAACCAACATTAAACTCCAAACAAACTAGATGGACGAAATTTTTGAGTGAATATGACTTTGAAATTAAGCACATAAAAGGCAAGGAAACTCAAGTGGTTCATGCATTCACTAGGAGAGCACATGAGATGAAAATTCCAGCCATCAACATATATAGAATTGATCTAAAAGATAAAATCATTGCAGCAGCAAATTCAGGTAATCAATATCTAACAATAAAAGAAACATTACATCAAGGTAATTTTCAACATAAATTTCATTTTTATGAGTTGAAAGAAGATGAAATGATCATGTATAAATGCAAAGTATATGTGTCGAATTCCAGTGAGATGAAAAATGTAGTCCTGATGGAAATGCACAATGTTCCATATGTGGGACACCCAGGATATCAGAAGACAATTGCAACTATAAGAAGCTAATACTTTTGGCCAGGAATGGAGAAAGAAGTGGTTAATTATATAGCCAGATGTCTAGAGTGCCAGAAAGTGAAGACTGAACATAGACATCCAGTAGGGTTTCTATAGCCATTTCCCATTCCAGAATGGAAGTACGAATTTGTTGCAATGAATTTTATTTAAAAGTTGTCCAAAAAGTGAAGCAACATGATTCCATCGTGGTGGTGGTGGATAAATTAACTAAAGCAGTGTTGGTTAAAAATTTGGTCACCTCGATTTTTCTCTCTTTTGGAATATTAAAAAAAAATCAGAAGGAATAATTTCTACATGCTGACTAGCACATGGTGTAGACCTTAGTCTCATCTTCATCGTACATTTTATGAAATCAAAATGCGTGTTTGTATGGACGAGATACTCATGCAAGAAGAGCATGTTGGAATGATGTTCAATATTGAGAGGGGGGTCGGGTGAATCAATATTTCTTATTTTTCTCAAATTAAATTAATTTTTTATTAATTTATAAAAATTTATCAATAAGAATGTACAGAACTCTGATTTTTAAGTGTAACAATCATAAAAATTATATTTCATTTACAAGTTACATTTTTGTAAGAGACATCAATCTCTCTTCTTTTGAGCACCAACTCAAGGAGACACCAATCCCCTGTTTTCCAAGAACCATCTTGAGGAAGCACCAAATCCCTATAGATCAGGCTCCAACCTGTAGAGGACTCCAATCCTCTTTTTCTTTTCAAGCACCAACTCCCTGTTTCCAGATTCAACCCATAGAGGACTTCAATCCTCCCTTGCTCCTCCCTTCCACCCTCACTTCATGTGAATGTTTCACATTCTTCCTTGGACTCTGTATGTGTTTTGATATTATGCATTAGATCATAGACACATCTTCCTTCCACCATATTTTCTTCTTTATATAGTCTTTCAACATGTATAAAATTTGAACCAATGTGTCCTTTAATAATATATCATTTCACCTCTTCATTTATTTAATAATAATGTTATTTTAATAACAAATTTCCTCCGTTATTATTATTATTTTTAAGTACTTGAGTGACCTAGGTTTTTTCTTCAATATCTTTGTAAATTAAGAATTGTGTTCTTAATTTTCACTAGTAAGCCAAGCACTTTTTCTTGGTATATTTTCCTTTCAATGGTTATCGGATTTTAAGCCTTTTTAAGCGTATTTCCTGTATTAAAATAGACAGGTGCTAAGTTATTCACTCAATAAAATTGATGTTCATGACCAACGACTTATTAATATGTACATAATTACAACTTACCACTCATGGTATCCCTCTTAGTGGCACAAGTGATCAAAATGGTTTTAGAAACCCGCTATCAAGCTATCTGCATTTCAAAGGATGCTACCATGTGTCTATCGTGGTAATTTACAAACCACCTACATGGATGCAAACCTTATCATTAGCATATTATCCCTTTAGCGATGTGTGCTACATTTCCACCATAGATCTCTCGTCCCGATGAACGGTTAGATATGAACCTCCCACGATATTTATTGCACCTCGATCAGATGGTTGGGTTTTAATCGGGCATTGAGTGGACAATCCTGGATTTCCTAGGCGCTTTAGATAGATCCACATCTTGGATTTAATCACTCGTTAAGTGGACGGTTCTCATTTATTTCAAACATGGACTTTTTACTTTGAATTATTTTATGTGGCGGGTTCGCGGACTAGTGGACTCACATGTCTTCTCGGGTGTCATCAAAATGCATGCCCCACTTTCGCTACCTCCATAACGAACCTATACTTAGAAATTTTAAGCGATTCTTCTAGCGTTCATGGACTTGCGGACTCACATGTCTTCTCGGGTGTCATCAAAATGCACGCCTAACTTTCGCTACCTCCATAATGAACCTATACTTAGAAAATTTTAAGTGATTCTTCTCGAGTTCATGGACTGACAAGTCTTCTCGAATGTCATAAAATTGCATTCCCAACTTTCGCTACCTCGATAATGAACCATACTTAGAAAATTTTAAGTGATTCTTTATATGAGTATGATAGATAGAATATGATATTTATCCATTTTTGGGGTGTGCAGTGGACTCGTGGAAAAATATTTGAGTCGTCGGATTGTGGTTCCATTTTGATCCAACGATTTTCGATCAATCAACCTCATTCTTCACCATTCATTGTCGATTCCTCCATCCGATCGTGCTCTTATTTTGATCCAACGATCAACATTGTTCTTCGTTCTTTACTGTCGATTCTTGCAGCTTTCACACTTATAAGGATTAGAGCATCGATCATTATAATAAACGAATAATAGACTCTTGGGTAGATTTGGAACATGTTGATTTTTATCTTTTTTCATATATAATTACTATATTTTATTGGAGCACTAGATTTTGATCTTCTTTTTTTCATTTCTATGGGACAACTTCAACCTTGTATATCTCATAATCAAAAACCATCTTCTCAGTCTTCTCATTGCTCCATATGCTTTATTAGAGTTAATGCTCTTGCAATTGGTATAGAAGGGTACTTTAACAATTTTATACTCTAAATGGACTTGTATGGATGATAAACTCACATTAACCCTTGTTGACATCAATGACAACATAACACCATGTCCAACATTCTCCTCCTTTGGCATTGATGGAAAAAAAGGTAAGAACTCTTTATTTTAACTAAGTTTTAATGTTTATTCCCCCCCTTTGACAATAATGACAAAAATGATATTTCTCTGCTCCCCTGAGGTTATACCCCCCCTGCCCATGCGCTCCTTCTCTAATGAATCTTGTGCAATTCATTTAGATATGGAGATTACCCCCAATTTTTGTCTAAGGTAAGAAAAAGTACTCATGGGTAAAGGTTTTGTGAATATATCTGCAATATGTTCTTTAGTATCCACATATTCCACTTTAACAAATTTTTGAGAAACTTGTTCCCTTAAAAAATGAAATTTGATTGGGATATGCTTGGTTTTTTAATGCATGACAGGATTCTTAGAAAATTTTATGACAGCCTGAGTGGGCCTAATGGTTAAGAACATGTGTTTCCTCCTAAGAGGTCACAAGTTCAAATCCATAGGGGGGTAGAGTATGTATACCTCTGTAGACTTTACCATTCAAATCGTTGGGCGGAGGGGGGTCTCTTATCCCACAAACAAGGGGGTCTCATACACCAATTTGGTGTTTGGCTTGGTCATGACCTTAAAAATAGATTATTATTATTATACAACCTGAGTGGGCCTAATGGTGAATAACACGTGTTTCCTAAGAGGTCACAAGTTCAAATACAGAGGGGGGTAGGGTATGTATACCTCCGTAGACTTTACTAGTCAAATCTCCGAGTGGAGGAGGTCTTATACACCAATTTGGTGTCTGGCTTGGCCGTGACCTTAAAAAATATATATTATATTATTATCATTGTCACAGTTAAGAATAATTGGATGATCATATTTTACTTGTAATTATTCTAGAGTTTGTTTCATCCAAATTACTTGAGTGTAGCAGGGGGCAACAACAATATATTCGGCTTATGTCGTAGATAGTGATATGGAGGGTTGTTTTTTACTTAGCCATGACACGAGACATTTTCCTACAAAAAATGCACCTCCACTAGTGCTCTTTCTATCATCAAGACTTCATGCCCAATATGCATTAGTATATGTAGTTAATGTGAAGTATTATGTTTTGGATACCATAAACCAAAATCCAAGGTGCCTTTGAGATATCTAAAAATCTTTTTAACTACCTTTATGTGTGTCTCTTTAGGTGAATATTGAAATCTGGCCACTAATCCTATAGCTTGCATGATGTCTGGTCTTGTTGTTTTTGCATATAATAGGCTATCAATCATTGATTTATACACGGTTTGGTCTACTTCTAGTGATTCATCGTATTTGCTAAGTTTTCATCCAGTAATCATAAGAGTGCTTATAGGTTTACAATCTTCCATTTGAAATTTATTCAACGTTTCTTTAATATATGTGTTTAAGATATGAACATGTCTTTGTATAATTGTGACACTTGTAACCCTAGGAAGAATGTCAGTTCACCAAGCATTGACATCTCGAATTATTTTTGCATTTCTATAGAAAATTGTTTTCTTAGAGGATTTAGATTACTTCCAAAGATGATATTATCCACATATACTACAACAATAATCATATTTTGATTTTCAATTTTAATGTAAAGATTGTTGTCAGTATATCCTCTTTTGTATCATTGCTATTGTAGATGATTATCAAGTCTTGAAAACCATGCCCTGTGAGCTTGTTTGAGACCACACAATGTTTTCTTTTATTTGTAGACATAGTCTTTATTTTCTTATAATATAAATCCTTCAGGTTGTTCTATATAAACTTCTTCCTCTAGATTTCCATTTAAGAATGTTGATTTAACATCCATTTGATATATTTTGAAGTTTTTAAAGCATAAAAATGCCAAAAACATTATGATAGCTTCTAATCTTGCCACAGGGGCAAATGTTTCCTATAAGTCAATCCCTTCTACTTGTTCATATCCTTTGCACACTAAGCTTTCTTTATTCCTTTGTCTTTTGGTCTTGGGACAAGTTTCCAGGTCTGATTCTTTTCTATTTGATCAAGCTCTTCATTCACGGATTTAATCCAATCTTCATCTTTGCTAGCTTCTACAAATGTTTTAGGTTCTATTAGGGAGAGTATTGTTTGTTCTTATTCATATTTTAGTCTTCTTCTTGTTTCAACTCCAACACTTTTGTTTTCTATAATTTGACTTTCAAAATTATCCCTTTGTACTCTTCTTGATGGTGCTTTTGACTCTTGTCTTGGTGATGCCTCATCTTTATTTTCTTCTTCACTTTGTGATTCTTCTTCTTTTGTTTCTTCAGTTTTTTCTTCATCATCATCATCTCTTCTTATTTCATCAACTTGTGAATTGTCTTGAGATTTGATTCTTCTTGATGTTAGATCATCCACCCTTACATTTTCACTTTCCACAATTTTGTGCAATTTCATATTGTAGCATATGTATTCCTTTTTCTTGGATGAGTAACCAAGAAATATGCCTTCATTTGATATGGAATCATTTTTTCCTAGATTACCATCATCTCTTTTTATATAGCATTTGCTCCCAAAGACTCTGAAATGTTTTATTGATGTTGGTATGTCAAACCACTACTCATATGGTGTATTTTCATGGTTAAATTGAAGTTATGATCTGTTAAGTATATTTATTTCTTCTCTCCAATACATATCTGGGAGTTTGGCTTCATTTAACATAGTTGTGGTTGCTTCTTGGACATGTCTATTTTTCCTTTCAGTTACTCCATTTTGTTGAGGAGTTATTGGAGCTGAAAAGTGTCTTTTAATTCCATGAGTTTCACAAAACTCATTGAACTCATCTGAGGTAAATTCTCGTCCATTGTCTGATCTTAGGCACTTGATTTTGAGATCAACCTCATTTTCAACATGTGCTTTGTGAGCTTTGAATTTTTTGAATGCTTTTGATTTCTCTTTAATAAAAGATACCCACGTCATCCTTGTATAGTCATCAATGAATAAAATGAACTAATGTTCACCTTGCATGCTTTTGGTTCTTGTTGGTCCACAAAGGTCAGTGTGGACAAGTTCTAATGGTTTTGATGTAGAATATTCTTTTGTCTTGAATCTTACTCTTATCTTCTTTTCATGTTGTCAGTTCCTACAAACAAAGTTTGAAGGTTTAATAATCTTTGACATATCTCTCACAACTTCCTTTTTATTGACTTTTATTAAATTGTCAAAACCTATTTGTCTCATTCTTATGTGTCATAGCCAACTTTTGTCTATTTGGCTCATGCAACATTTTTCTTCTTCTTCTTCTATGTTTAAGATATAAACATTGCTTGGTGTCCTTGGTGCAACAACCACTAGTTTTCCTAAGTCTTGTTTTCTAATTTCACATTTTTGAAAGCCAAATATGAGTATGTGTTCTTGATCATAAGTTTGGCTCAAACTAAGGAAATTAGGCTTCAAATTTTCAACTAATAGCACATTTTCTACTTTAGCTTTATTATTTCCTAGACTGATTGTTTCCTTTCCAAGTATCTTAGCAGAGACATTATCTCCAAATGTAACACTTCATTTTTCTTTCTTTTTCAGATTTGAGGAATTTGTCTTGATCTCCAGTGATATGTTTTGAACATCCACTGTCAACATACCATTGACTCCTTTTATATTTAGCATATAAGACTACCATGTTTCATTTTCTTCCATTTGTTTTTCTTTCCATGCCTTCTTATGATTTTCTTCTTGAATTTTGGAAGCTTTTATGGGAAGCTTCGGTAATCTACAGTCACTAGATTTGTGATCGTAATTGTTGCATTTGTGGCATTCAACATTGTAATTTTGCAATGGAGAGAATAAAATATAGTTTATGTTCTCTTGATTATTATTATTCTTGTTGTTCTTATAACCATATCCTTGAACAATTTTATGATTGTATTGTCCATAAGCTCCAGAATGCAATGCTTTATGCCCAAAATTATTGCAACAGAAACAATAGCCAAGAAGGAGACGTTGATACCTTTTTGAGGGAGTTCTTCTTGTAGTTTTATTCTTTCTATATTCAGAGCAGATTTATGTTGATTAGAATAAGTCTTTCTTTTGCTTTCTTCCTTTTTGAAAGAGCTCTGAAGGGCAACTGCATAACTTTTTGGATTTTTGTCAGTTTTCTGAGATGTAGAGTTAGATCCTTTGTTAGACTTATTTTGATCATAACCACTTCCTGAATTATTGTTCGATGATCTTTGACTGTTAAGAATATCATCCAATATTTATGAATTGTTTTCAAATCTTGATTAGTTGTTTCCTTTCTCAAGTTATCCTTTTAGAAAAACAATTTCAGCGTCTAGCTTTTCACAATCTAATTGGTTTTCATTGAGTTGTTTACTTATAAACTCTTCAATTCTTTTAGATTCTTGGAGTTGAGTCTTCAAGTCAATAATGATTTGTTCTTATTCCTTGATGGTTATTAAAACTTCTTTTTCTCTTGATTTTTGTTTTTCTTCATGTTTTAATAGTTGTTCTCTTAATTATTTGTTCTCTTATTTAATAGTTGTTATTAAAACTTCATTTTCTCTTGATTTTTGGTTTTCTTCATGTTCTAATAGTTGTTCTCTTAATTATTTGTTCTCTTATTTAATAGTTGTTATTAAAACTTCATTTTCTCTTGATTTTTGTTTTTCTTCATGTTCTAATAGTTGTTCTCTTAATTATTCATTCTTCCTTTTATATTTTCTCAGTTCTTCAAGAGCACTAATAAATTCTCATTCAAGGTATACTTCTCCTTCAACTCCAGAGTTTTCTTCATTATCATCAACAACATTATTTTGAGTTTATATGCCCATAAACAAAAGTTTTGTCTCGTCATCTTCACTCATGTCAGATGAACTATTGTCTTCTTTGGAATATAAGTTTTTATTTTTCTTGTATAATTTCTTCTTGTTTTCCATTTTTCTCTTCTTAGGTTCTTTATGATTTGGATTTTCTTCATCATCATTCCCGTCCTTTGGATAGGGACATTTGGAGGAAAAATGTCCAACTTTTCCATAGTTAAAACATTTGAGAGGTAACTTCCCTTTGTATTTCCCAGACCCTTTCTTCAATTTTCTTATAAAGTTAGCCTCTTCTTCATTTGATATGTCTAAGTGATTTTCATTTGGCATATGCTCATGGTTCTTTGTTTCTTTTGATGCTTTGAAGGTTATTTCCCTTTTTGATGAGTTTTCTTGCCCAGTTCTCATTTCCTAGGCTATAAGAATACCATGAAGTTCATCTATTGTAAGTTTTTCAAGGTCTTATGGATATTCCAAGGTAGATACCTTGGAATCATATCTCATTGGTAATGATATTAGCACCTTTTGGACAATAATTTTGTCTTTTATCTCTTCTCCCAATGCTCTGATTGAATTGACTATTTCATTCACTCTTTGAAAATATTCTGCAATGTTTTCTTCCTCTTTCATCTTCAGACTCTCAAACTTCCCTCTGTATGTTTGAAGTTTTTTTTCTTAACTTTTCCATCTCCTTCATAGATGAATTTAAGTTTGTCCCAAATTTATTTTGTTGATTTATAATGCATCACTTTTATAAATATGGGGTTTCCTAATCCACCCATAATTGCATTAACATCCCTTGAATTATCATTGCAGGGTTTCTTTGCAACAACATTTGAAGGTGCAGTAGTTGGTGCAGTGTAACCATTTACCACAGATATCCAAACATCACATCCAAGAGCCATCAGATAACTCTTCATCCTTATACTCGAGAATGCATAATCATTTCCTTTGAAAAAGGGTGCTCTGTTGGAGGACATTGATTCTTGTTGATCCATTGTATTTCTCATAATCTACCTTCAAGTGGTTAAAATGCGGTGAAGGAACCTGATCTGATACCAATTGTTGGAATGTTGTTCAATACTGGGGGGCCGGGGGGGGTGGCGAATAAGTATTGCTTCTTTTTCTCAAATTAAATTATTTTTTTATTAATTTCTAACAATTTATCAACAAGAATGTACAAAACTCTGATTTTTAAATGTAACAATCATAAAAATTATATTTCATTTACAAGTTACAGTTTTGTAAGAGACATCAATCTCTCTTCTTTTGAGCACCAACTCAAGAATACACCAATCCCATTTTCCCAAGCACCAACTCCCTATAGATCAGCCTCCAACCTGTATAGGACTTCAATCCTTTTTTTTTATCAAGCACCAACTTGAGGAAGCACTAACTCCTTGTTTCAGGCTTCAACCTGTAGAAGACTTCAATCCTCCCTTGCTCCTCCCTTCCACCCTCACTTCATGTGAATGTTTCATGTTCTTCCTTGGAATTTATTTGTGTTTTGATCTTCTTAATTATATCATAGAGACATCTTCCTTCCACCATATTTTCTACTTTACATAGTCTTTCAATGGGTATAAAATTTGAACCAGTGTGTCTTTTAATAATTTATCATTTCACCTCTTCATTTATTTAATAATAATGTTGTTTTAATAAAAACTTTCTTCCTTTATTACTATTATTTTTAAGTAATCAAGTGACCTAGGTTTTTTCTTCAATATCTTTGTAAATTAAGAATCATGTTCTTAATTTGCACTGGTAAGCCAGACACTTTTTCTTGGTGTATGTTTCTTTCAATGGTTATCATATTCGAGTCGTTTTAAGCGTATTATCTATATTGAAATAGACATGTGATCATTTCTTCACTCTATAGGACCGACGTTCATGACCAACAACTTATTAATATGTATGGAATTACCACTTATCACTTGTGGTATCCCTCTTAGTGGCGTGGGTGATCATAATGGTTTTAGAAACCTACTATCAAGGTATATGTGTTTCATAGGATGCTATCACGTGTCTACTATGGTAATTTACAAACCACCTACATGGATGCCAACCTTCTCATTAACCTCTTCTCCCTTTGGCGATGCGTGCTACATTTCCACCGTAGATCTATTGTTCTGATGAATGGTTAGATTTGAACCTCCCATGATCTTTATTGCACTTCGATCCAACGGTTGGGTTTTAATCAAGCATTGAGTGGATGATCTTGGATTTCCTAGGCGCTTTACATAGATCCACAGTTTGGATTTAATAAATCATTGAGTGGACGTTCCTCATTTGTTTAAAACATGAAATTTTTACTTAAAATTATTGTACCTGGTGGGTTCGCAGACTCACAGACTCACATGTCTTCTCGGGTGTCATCAAAATGCACACCCCACTTTTGCTACCTCCATAATGAACCTACACTTAGAAATTTTTCAGTGATTCTTCTCGGGTTGGCGAACTTGCAGACTCGCGAACTCACATGTATTCTCGGGTGTCATCAAAATGAACACCTAACTTTCGCTACCTCCATAATGAACCTATACTTAGAAAATTTTAAGTGATTCTTCTTGGGTTCACGGATTTGCGGACTTGCAGACTCACATGTCTTCTCAGATGTCACCAAATTGCACACCCAACTTCCGCTACCTCCATAATGAACCATACCTAGAAATTTCTAAGTGAATATTTATATGATTCCGACCAATAGAATATGAAACTTATCCATTTTTTGGGTGTGCAACAGATTCGTGGAAAAATATCTGATCCATCGGATTGTGGTTCCATTTTGATCCAACGATCATCGATCAATCAACCACATTCTTCACCATTCATTGTGGATTCATCCATCTGATCGTGCTCTTATTTTGATCCAATGATCAACATTGTTCTTCGTTACTTACTATCGATTCCTGCAAATTTGACACTTATAATGATCAAAGCATCGATCATTATAATAAACGAAGAATAGAGTCTCGAGTAGATTTGGAACATGTTCATTTTGATCTTTGTTCATATATAATTACTGTATTTTATTTGAGCACTAGATTTTGATCTTTTTTTTTCATTTCTATGGGACAACTTCAGCCTTGTATATCTCAGAATCAAAAACCATCTTCTTAGTCTTCTCATTACTCCATCTGTCTCATTAGAGTCAATGCTCTTGCAAAGATCTCTTGCAACTGGTATAGCAGGGTACTTTAATAGATTTATAGTTTGAATGGACTTGTCTGGATGATAAACCCATATTAACCCTTGGTTACATCAATGACAACATAACACCATGTCCAACAAAGCCTTGAAGAAGAAGAATTTTTCTAATGTAAGAAGAAAAAAATTTCCAAGTGAAGATTTTCTAAGTGTTGTGCCTTGTCTATTTTCCTTGTCCATTTTCAAATTTTTGACTAAGTATTCTCCTCACTAAGTCATTTATCTCACCTTCTATCACCTTCTATATCTTATTCATTTCCACACTTAACCATTTCTTTCCATTTTTCTCATATTCCCTTATCCATTTATATCATTTATCGTGGGTTCATAACCCATTCTCGATTCTTGTTATACTTTAACGACCTCGAAATCACACCCTTGTGTTCCATCGCCTTCACTTTGTACCTATACTTAGTTTTATTTCTTATTCATGTCTTCCACTCCTTCCTATACTTTACACTATACCGTACTCATACTTAGTCATTTTATTTATTTTTCACCATGGGACCGCGATGATCTTGTAAACTCTCTCCACATACACCTGATCTTGATCCCTTACTTACTCTAATTCTCATTCCCCTTCTCCCTTTCATCTTATTCTCCTCCATACTATCCACCATACTTAGAATATTTTCACACCCCATCTCCTCTTACCTATCCTCCCTTACATCGGAACCCGATTTCTGTGGGTCTGCCATGATCTTTACTACCCACCATATTCCACCAATCTACCATACTTCCTCTCCTCTCATCCACCCTTGCGACCTCTCCCATACTTAATTTTTTCCCTAAGTTTTATGCCATCATATTACATCAAAACATGTGGAAGACATTGTGAGTAATCGTATCATGACATGTTCCATTGAGTTGTACCTACCCACGAATGACACGTGGAAGTAATGTGGACCTACACATGGATGTTGATTGGAAAATGATTGGGCAAGTGGGCCATCAAAATTTATACTAAGTCATGAATTTTCCTAGGGCTCAACCTCCATAGTATCATTTGTTCCATGTAAAGAGTATGGAAGGTTTTACATTATAAATATCAAGCTTTCAAATACCTTTGCATGTGGGATTTAAAAGAGTGGATTTATATCAAAGGCCAAGATTAACCCATGAACTGTTCAATGGTGGTTGAGTCTCCGACTTCTCGAGCTCATATCTTGAATTCTCGACCTCTATTTTCAGAAAGTGAGACCTCGTTGGAAAGATAATTTGATGAGAAACAAGATGGAATAGGTTTCCGGAGATGAAGTTGTAAACAACATTTCCAGAAATTAAAATATCATTCGTCTTTGTTTCAGGACTTGTTTGGAAATTATTTTTGGAACCTCAACTTCCCGAGTCTATAACTTGAGATCTAGGACTCAAAATTTTGATCAAGAGGACTCGTTGGAAATATGGGATGATGAATATCAATTCCAAAATGGTTTATGTGGCTAATAAATAAAATATTATTATCAGAAAATTAAAACATAGTCCACTTTTTTTTAAAAGGCATCCAGTTTTAAAATTGGGAAATAATATTTTTTTTAAATAACTTTATTAAAGAAAAAATGGGCCCCACTTCAAGGCACAAGTTTCAATGACATAAATTCATTAATGAGGCTTCAATAAAGCATTAATTAAAGTGGTTACTCCAAGAAGAAAAGTGTGTGGAAGCTTCTAGAAAGAAAAAACTCTAACTACGTCAAGAAGCATTGGAAGCAAATTTTAAAAGAGACAGAGCACCATAAAAAAAAGGTTGGAGGGAAATCAGAAGATAAAAATAGAAAAGGTCCAGCTATTAGTATACATCCAGGTCTCTGATAAGCAAATAAAAATCTCCATTCTTCTTCTTCTTCTACACTATTTTCTCAAGGCTTTATGCTCGTATTTCTGAATTGAGCATAAGGTTGAGTTTTGAACGTCTTTCTTGTATTCTTCCAAGAATCTTTCTCTAAAAATGATCATGGAGTATTTTACAGCCATATGTGTGACTGGTAAATGTAAGCGAGGATTTTCTAATTGATTCATGGAGGTTTAGTCCTTGAATTTGGAAAGATTCATTTATGAGAAATTGGTCAATTGGTTTGTTGAGATGTTTTGTATTGTTGAATATCTTTCATGTAATAAACTCCACAGGGAACTACTTCGGGGCATGAATTTAATGATTTCTTGGATCTTGGGATTCCCAAATGTGAGAATTTAAGAGTGTGATTATCAAATTCTTTTCAATTTCAACTACACTACTCATTTAAAGTTTTCTGAAATGATCAAATACCATTTCATTCTTTTTCTTCTGAGAAGAAACATATGCATATTCAGTTTACATGCATTCCAGAGGGCTGTAATAATGAAGCTGAGCATATATCTATTTTGATGTTGAATTCTTTATTCATATTTGTATTGTTAAGAAGTTGTTTGATCCATTCAAGAATAAATCAGGTTCTCAAGAACCATTTCATATATAAAATAAAGCAATAAAGACTTGGGGTTTGCTATCTAGCATTCTCCTCAATACAAGATCATCAAGATATATCTTTCAAAACATACACAGGAGTACCACCTCTATAAAAACACAAGGGGCTTTTATCCTCATGATTTTTTTGTTTGGATCTTAACCAATCTAAACATTAACAGAAAGCACATTTTATTCCGGTGAAGAATACACATAAGGCAACAAATATTGCAAAGATCTACATGAAGGAAGTTGTCAAGCTACATGGAGTGTGTAAGGTAATAGTTTCAAACAAAGACCCAAATTTTACTTCCAATTTTTGGAAGGGTTTGTTCAAAGGCTTTGGGACAAATCTAAATCTCAGTACAATGTATCACCCAGAGTCAAAAGAGAAAATAGAGAGGACGAACAAAATAATTGAAGACATGCTTAGAATGTATGTGATGGACCAATCATCAAAGTGGGAATATTATTTCATTTAGTGGCATGTTTTTACAATAATGGGTATCAATCCTCGTTGAAAATGAGTCCATTTGAAGCATTGTATGGTAGAAAGTATAACCCACCAGTAAGTTGGGATAATCCAACAGACAGAGCAATTTTTGGGCCAGATTTGTTAAAGGAAATGGAAGAGCAAATGGTGAAGATCAAACAGAATTTAAAATTCACCTAGGAAAGGCAGAAAAGTTAGGTAGACAAGAACAAAGTTTTTGGATATTTTAAAGTGGAAGAACATGTGTTTTTAAAAGTGAAGGCGAAGAGAAGTTCGCTAATATTAGGAAGTTGCCTGAAGTTGGCAGCAAGATATTGTGGACCTTTTGAAATGTTAGAAAAGATAGGGTCATTTTCATACATGCTAGCATTACCTACATCCATGAGAGTGCATAATGTATTTCATGTGTCATTATTAAAGAAATATGTGTCTGACCCTAACCACATAATTGATTGGACTGTGATCTAGGTGGAGCATGAAAGAGATTTTTGAGTGGAACTAATACACATCCTAGACTGGAAATTCAAAGTGCTTAGGAACAAATCCATAAGGTTGGTAAAGTTTCAATGGACCTACTATGGTACTGAAGATTCTACATGGGAGAATGAATAAAAAATGTGGGAAGAATACTCGTAAATTTTTGTCAAGTTTGAAGAAAACAGAATGCAGGACTCCATTTTGAACAACTAGAGTTCTGGAACCACATCTCAGAGTCCTAGTTAACCTGCACTAGGGTCCCTGATAAAAGAATGGCATGTTCCTTGGGTTATCCCTAATAATGAATGGTGCATTCCTTGGTTCCGCGAGTGGAGAAGAACATGAGATTTTGGTGGGAGTTGTTGTTGGAGTCGCGAAATTGCATAATTTTATTTCTTTAAAGCATTGTGATGTAAATGTGTGTGTGTGTGTATGTGTGTGTGTTGGCATAGGGTGCATCGAGGACAATGCACAATTGTAGGGGATGGGAAATGTAACCTCCCCGCTATAATCCCCCAGTTTAATTAATGCTTAATGTAGATATAATGTGTGGCTACAACCAAGCGATATATATGTGAAATGTATTTCTAAGTTTTAATAATAAAATGTGATGTCATATGCTAAGGGGACATGGAAAGACATGGGGGATGAATTAATCCACAAGACAGGGGAGGATCTATGAGAATTTATAAGAAAGGGGTCCAATGGGGAATCACCCATGTCTATTAATTCCACCCACATTCTTGGATTTTATTATCATTATGTATTAATCTGTATTTTATGATTGAGTCTCCCCACAGTTAATCATTGAATGTGTGTAAGAAGGTGTGTTATAGCAAGATTTGCGTCACCATTTCTATCTTTCACAGAGGGCCTTTTTACATTTACCTATGCAGACATGTCATCCCTTTTTGATGAATCCAAAGCTAAAAATACATATCTTTCCACATGTACATGCCCTATCTACTATACAACATGCGTATACGCAAGCTTCTCCACTACAACCTGCATACATCGAGATTTTTGCCAGAAAATACAAAAATGAAGTCGGGTTTCCATGTCACGACATGAGATCTCTGATCCTTGGCCTTCCATATACTGGAAACGTTCCAACTCTGCCCTTCAGTTTCATTTTGAAGGCTATAAAATCACAATTCTGAGTTATGGAAAAGAGGAGAAAACATTCAGCTTTAAGAGCAAAGTTACTCTGGAGAACTTACTTCATATTGAGTCTGCATCCCTTTGTTCTTCAAGTCTGAACACAGTGTTCAGCCCCTGAGATCTTTCCCTATTGTTGAGAGAACCTCATTGTATCCATTCTATGAGCTTGCCTTTGGTGGAGGATTGAAGTGGTGGAGGCCCAGTTGGAAGGAACTTGGTTTCTTGGTTTCGAACCGTGCCGACACGAAAGTCTATAATGTTGTCACTTTTGCTGATCATTTATTAATAGAAATATTCATTTCCTGTCTTATTGGTATCGTGCAAATATATGATTATTATCCATGGGCATGTTTGTAATGTTTATTAATGGATTATGTTATCTAACGTGATAACTCCTTTATATTATCACTATATACTTGCTATGCTTGTTTGTTGAGAACTTGTTGCAGGTATAAATCTTTGGGTCGAAGTGCTCAACGGTGGAACATCATCGAACGTTGGATCGAGGTAGGCCTCTTTCCTATCTTGCACATTAGTTTATATAGCATACGTTGGAATTGAGTTGATTTCTGCAGTCATGCATGTTTGTTGTGGTTTACCCTAGCCATAGAAAGATTTCCCCTCGTAACAAGGTGGGTGTGAAAATTCACATCTGATAGTTATTGGGAGGATGGGAATTGAGTACAATCAGCTTGAGGAAGTGTGAATCAAGAAAGTAAGCCAAAGGAGAGGAAATTTGTATGGGTAGTTACAACAGCTTTAGACAATCAATTTTTGGCATGAAGAGCAAGTAGAGAGCATAAAAGAGAGCTTAGAGTTAGAGAAACCATGGAGGGTGAATTTTGGAGCATGTTGGAGCGTTTCTGGAGTGTATTTGGAGTAGAAGACTAAAGAGACGTTGTCAGGACTGAAGAGTGAACTCTTGTGTGAGTTTCACTATAACAACAAGTGTTTGTTGTTGTTTGTTGGTAGTTTTCCTGACAACGAGTTCTCTTGAGTTCCCAACAGAGAGATCCTTGCTTACATGTGCCAGAGAGACCGTGATAAATAAATGGGATTCCCGAGGGACTGAGATCAGTGAAGGGGTACATTCCTTGGGTTGGGAAGGTTGAGAGGAAAAGCGTTGGTGGAAAATTGGGATAGTTGTGGGAGAATACTAGTGGGTTATGGGATTTCTAAGCTATGAGTGGACAGTGAGAGACCACCCTCTTTTGGGGATTGTTATCCCCGTCTTGGGGGTGACTTGTTGTTGAGATTAGGAACAAAAATTCTATTGTTGGGTGGAATGTCCTTCCCAAGTAGTTGGTTGCACAATCAAATTAAAAGATAAGTGTTCTATCTGTTTTTTGTCTTGCATTATGAGTTTAATTTTTTGTGCATGAACTATGTGTATGAGGCTGACTTGTATGATGTTGTAAATAGTTATTGGTTGCATTCATGTGTGATTTTAGCATGTTGTAGATGCATCTAATTAATGGTAACATACAATAGCTAAATATGGTTGTAATTCATAGTTGATAAGCTATAGAAAATTAGTTAGCAAAAATTTGTATTTTTTATGAGTATTCCACACGTAATGGACCTCAATGGGTTGCGGAACATTACAAGTGTCATTATTGTTACGATATTGTTGGTAATATGATGTGTTGTGCAAGACTTCTCTTCAATTCTTATGAGGTTAGGCACACTAATTTTACATCACTTACTTGAGTACCATCACGAGATCAAGGGAAATGTCCAAAATTTCTAAAATAATAATCTAGAAAAAAAAAAAATTAAAACTATTAAATGAAAATACAATATTGTAATAACCATAAGGTAAAAAGTAAATTAAATCGATAAATTAACTTGAATAGTCAAGTGTCAATACTTGTACTAGTTGTCTCTATCACATCATACATGCTTCAATATATATACTAAATTAAGTACCATAATCAACATCAAAAAATTTAAATTTATAACTCTAAAAATAACACTTTACCATGACACATGAACTTCAAATGAAAGTCCCATCCTCTCTATCCATAGTCATGCTATTACACTGTAAGTCATTCCCCTCTCTGAATTCTATGCCTCTCCATTGAATTTTCCATCACTTAGGTCTGTCCAATCTATTTAGCGACAATGAATTTGATCAGAGGCATCCATATCATGCATTCATATTCCACGCTCCAAGCTTTGACATTGCTTTTTCCAAACATCGAAGAGACTTGGTATACATGAAGGCTACCATTTTAGTTAAGTCTCGAGAACCTGTACTCATTTTCATTATTTAAATTAGTAGGATCCATTGACAATGATGTATTCCCATTAGCATAGGAAGAATAAGTCAATGATTGTTTCATAGTTCCACTAAGCAAACCATCAAATTTTGAACTGTATAAACAACTTTGGTGGTGAGAGACAAGAAATTATAAAGCGGGGCCTAAGAATTCCTTGGTATTCTAGCCCTTGCATCCCCATAAACCAATAAGGATCCTAGATTGAGCTTGTGTAAAACCAAACTAACCCTCCCAATTCCATAACAAGCGTATAGGATCCAACACTTTTATTCATCATAGATGAATTTGAAACAAGTACCTATCCCCTTTTCAGTTCCTACCTAGGCATGACCGTGTGCATGAGATGATCCCATCTCATCTATACAAGATTTGAATTCAAGAACAAAAGTGAAGAATTCATGGTATTATAGATCTGAATGTTATTGTTCTTGAACATTAAAATTCCAATAGACTTACTAGTACCAATATGATTTTCCAATAGTTCCATTAAGTGAAATCGTCAAATTTATAACTATTGTTCATCTTAAAAATCTCTAAGTCATAAATATATATCTCTTTTGTATCATATTCCATACTTAGAAAAAAAATTCATATCAGGTTCATGACCTTTATATTGACTTCCACTGCCCACAAAATACATTGTCTTTTTTCCGTTGCACACAATTCACGCCATCACTTAGTCATATTCTCATATTGTTTGTGAAACAATGGGACTGTGGGTGTGCATCATTTCCCCAATTATAATTTTAATTCCTTTCATCCATCTACCATTCTACACTTAGTCATATTTCAAAGCATCCCACGAAACCGTGGAAGCAGACGTTCTTCAGTCAATTCTTCATTTTCATTATGTTTCTCCGCTCTGCCATGAATCCTCTTTCCTTGTCACATTCACCAAGAAAAATTTAATTCACATCTTATCTGAAATGACAAATAGTTAAGTAATAAAGCATCGTTATTAATGGTGTTCTTCTTGAGACCCTTCTAATAAATTCAAAATTCAATTCGCTTAATCATCCTGTTGAAATAAGAGCTATAGCGATTAATACAAAGAAAAGGTTATTTCACTATTACAAAAAGACTATGAATACTTGGCCAATTGTTAATGAAGATGGAAATAATAAGAGAAAGCTTCTATGGAGACACACTAAATACATTTGCATGAGAAGACCTGAAACACCACTAGTCGAGAGCATATAAACACTAGTCTACATTACTGCCCAAAGAAAGGGATATCAATGATAACTGGATATCGGGAATTGCCAAAATCGGATGTGTCCCATAAGTTTTTGATGCTAAAGAATTAGTGATTTGGTGCATAGACAATTATGAAAAGGATCAGATGATTATCAAATTGAATGGACTCTCTCCAATTTCTCTAGCGCCATCAACCTTCAGCTAAATGCTCAACTTACCAAAGCTAATAGAAATATTCAAAATTGAAGAAGCTAAGAACTTCATTAAAGCTAAAAATGGTGGTAGAGATATGTTACCACATTGTCTTGAATACCCGGATACAATGTCGAAATATTTATCATTGATTCAGGTTAGTCAATTAAAGCAACCCTATAAAGAGATGGCTCGACTTCTTGTCAGGGTACTGGTACAGGAGTCAACTGCTATTATCCCTCGTTTGTCTCTTTACATTTTGTATTACTCTATTCAAGGGAAAAGAGTTTTCGACTTGTCTAAAGTTATATCTTCTAATATATCATTCCAACTATAAAATTTTAAGAAAGATAAGAAGTTTTACATGTCTACGTATTTGGTCTTCACTATTGTATATTGTCATATATTTCAAGGATTGCACTTGTCAAGACAAGTTGATTATAAAAAAGACTCGGTTCATACTTGGTATCCTGCTCTGTGGAAACAAAAAGTGATGTACCACTTTTATGAAGTTTATGGTTCTTTTCTATCTTCTTTAAAAAGACTCGTGTTTGGATAAAATACCTCAAGGTTATCATTGGAGGCGCAAACATTCTTACACAAAAAATAAAACTTTGAATCAAATGAACAATATATCATAACCAGAGTCTATTACTCTCAGGAAGCCCCAATATATCTTCCATTTTATGTACCAAATAAAATATTCATGGTGGAAATCTGTAGACAATACAGATTCTGGGCCGATTTCTTTTTCCAAAGGAAGAAAGATAAATTCATTATGTTACCGTGGAAATTTGGTGAGATTACATTGAAAAATGCCTCTAAAATTGATAAATTTGCAACCCAATTTGACCAGTATAATCTGAAGATGGAAAATCTATTAAAGGGTTTTGACCCTCAACAATATTTTATGAATCATATGGTTTATGCAGGTTTCAACACTTCATATATAAATACTTATACATATGGAGAAGAGGAAAATGATGATAATAACTATGAATATGTATTAGTTGTTGATCTTGAAAAAATCATCAGCACAAATGAAGCTTATCGGCAACATGGAAGCGTTGTAAGTGAAAACAATACTAAGTCTCAAAATTCTTCTCAGAGAAGAGACACACCCAAGATGAATCCCCAAACTATTTTACAAGAGAAACAAAAATATTTGATTGAAAATTCAAGTGACGGAGATGATCCTCATCACCCTAAAAGGAATATTGAAAAGCCCCATAAATTACCAATAGCGAGAGGAAAATATAGAATAATCGACAATAAATAAATAAATGCCATACCTGATGAGGAGATTTATCTTGAAGATATGCAGCTAGATGCAAATATTGAAGACATAGAATTTCCAAATGATGAACAAGGATCTCAACCAAGTGGAGAAATGGCAACAAAATTAGTGACCCAGGAACCAATATATTATGAAGAAGAGTCATTGACCCTGCAAAGTGCATTATTTGACAAAGACTTAAAAAGGCTAGTCTTTGAATGTGTGAATTCGAAGGGAAAAGGAATAAAAAATGCGGAGTTGGACATAAATAAAGTCCCACCATCAAGAATTGCTCGGATTCACAAAATTACTAGTAATGTATTAGAAGTATCAGTTGATGATATGGAAGCCGAGAATGCAATATTGAAGGAATGAGTTAAAGAATTGGAATGTGCTTTAATGTCACCTCATATATTTGTAATTCCAATTCTTTCTATTCAACCTGGGAGAAATCCCGATGGGACACCCGAGTCGAGCTCAAAGTTGAAAGGAACGTCAAGTTTGTTGGTTACAGTGAAAATGTCTTTTGGAGAAAATATCAAAAAGAGAATGTCTCTCATTTAGGAAGCATGGGATATCGAGAGTAATATTGCTTCTTTTGGTTCCAAGTTGAACAGTTTTAGGGAATTCATTCAAGTTGATTTAAATAATGAGGAAGGTTTTTATAAATATGTTGTTATCACATTCATTTTAAAAGTTTATGGCATGACCAAATTGAAGAGAAATTAAGAGAATCTACCATCCTCTTCACAAATAAAATAGTTAAAAGCTTGTTGGATTAAAAATATAGAAGTGTTGAAAGAGTTATTGGATAACTATGATGTCGTAGTTGTAAAAAATGAAGCATTGTATCACTGACTGACAGAAATAGACCTAGCAGGAACTACATGGGAAGTACATGATTCAAAGTTAATCTTAAATTCAATATTCATGATAAGACAACAATTTGAAGAACATGTTGAAATATTGAAGGGCTTATCAGCTGATAAATTTAATAGTATAATCGAGCATAATCAGAATGAAATTGAAAGTTGGTTGTTGAGTTATGCAAATAAAACTGAATATATTGAAGAGACATTCCACCAAATTTCATTTGAGTCAAGAGAATTAGAAGGTATGTTATTTGACATCAAAATTAGACAAGAGATAAATGTTGCACCAATGAAAGAGTGTATCGAGAATTGGCTAAAACAAGCCCTAAACAAAATAATCAAAGAAGATTAGTTAGAGGAAATTGGTACCAGCCGTGCAACTGCAGCAAAAGATGATATAAAGGGAGTGCCAAAAAGAAAATGATGAAAGAGAGACACCATCACAGTAAGTGCCAATTGATCACATCATTTTTCTCTTATACCTTCAGAATTAATCCAGTTTAATTTCATCTGTCATAAGGAGAATTTACCGATTTTTTATCACTGCCTCTTTTCTCTTTTCAAGTCTTGCATTGTCCCTTCTATGTTTCAGTTCTATTCCTACTCATTCTTATTTCATTTCTTTATTTTATGGTCCATGATATCCCCATCCCAATCCATCTTTGGACTAATGATTTTATGTTTTGTAAAGACGATATTATTTTTTAGAAAATCCCAGAGAACTATTTTGTGGTTAGTTTTAATTGTATATTTTAACTCTGAGCTTTTGAGTATAAGATATTTGAAATTAACCTATCAAATCTTGTTTTGATTTTAATAGAGAGACTTTTTTAAACTTCTCTCATATGTGGGCCATGTGTTTTCTTTTCTCTAAATGTGATCAAGAAAATTCAAAATTGTGATGGATGTGAGGATTATTTAGTTATTTTTTGTAATTGTTATTTACTCGTGTATAATATTTTCTGCAAATATTATGAGTGAAGGTTCCTGGTTCATTTTTCAGGATTTCTTGATGCATGTATAATCTTTCAAATATTAATTTATTTGAGTGATAAGATCTGGAGTTTGTTTTTAGCACTCTCCCATTTTAATATTGTTATCCCACAATTTTCAAAGATAAATCTTTAAAGAAATCAAAGAGGAGTAGCACCTCTGTAAAAACAAGGGGGATTTTTAATTCTCATGAGGTTGTCGTTTCGATCTTAACCAATTCAAACATCAACAACTATATATATTTCTTTAGATATGAGAGATGATAAATTATAAAATCAGGGCTTGAGAATGCCTCGGTAGTCCATCCCCTACAACATCATAAACCAATAAGACTCCTAGATTGAGCTTGTGTAGAACAAAACAAACCCTCATGATTCCATAACGAGCTTATAGGATCCAACACATGTATTCATTAGATGAATTTGAAACATGTGCATGTCCCATTTGCAACACATACCTAGGCATGAGCATGTACATGGGATGATCCCAACTCTTCCATACAAGATTTGATCCTATGAACATAAGTGAAAAATTTGTGGTATTATAGATATGAAAATTATTGTTCTTCGCCATTAAAATGTCATTAGACTTACCAGTACCAATATGATTTGTCAATTGTTTCATTAAGAAAAGCCATCAAATTGTGAATTATATGCATGGCTTCAAATATGAGAGATAAGAAATTATAAAAGCAGGGATTGAAAATGCTTTGGTAGTCCAGCCCTTGCAACCCCATAGAACAATAAGGCTCTGAGATTGATCTTGTTTAAAACAAAACCAACCCTCCCAATTCCATAATGATCTTATAGGATATGACACTTGTATTCATCGTAAATGAATTTGAAACAAGTGTCCACCCCTTTTTTAGCACCTACCCGGGCACGAGCTTGTGTGGGATGATATTATCTCTTCCATACTAGATTTGAACCCATGGACGCAAGAAAATAATTTGTGGTATTATAGATTTGAAAAATATTGTTCTTTACAATTAAAATTCCATTAGACTTACCAGTATTGATACTTCAAACAATGATTACATTAGATTATTCTGATATGAGGTTCCCTTGACTCTGAAGCTTGATCAATGTGCCCTTTGAGACCATCATGTTTATGTTTCTTGTCCAAATCTCCATCCCAGAAGCGAGGTGAGATTCAATCCCATGGCAATAGACAGAACAAATTTCCTAGAATAATTAATGTCAATGAATCCAAGTTTGAATCTGTGATTCTCACTAACAATGGTGTTCCCATATCCATATGTGATTGCTCAAAAGGGCACCTACATGTTGTTGTACCTAGGGAGGCTAGAGTTATTGATAGCCACTTTGCAATTGGAAGGCAATGCAAAGAATATCCCTTCACTTGCCCCTCTCAAACACAAGAAAATCAAACTACATAGAGCGTTGTAGAACTCCATGGCCTATAAAAAAACCACACCTTTATTATTTGAATCAAATGCCTATTTTTCTTTAGTGTTTCCTTTACCACTTGATGATATGATAATTGTTTAAAGTGAAATACGTGTTTATATCTACAATGTTTTCTCACTATTAGGAAAACGCCTTTGTACATTCCACAAACATTAGATTTCTCCCTTTTGACATAAAATTAAATAAAAGTATAACATTTTGCAATTGTTTACTTAATTTTTCTTAGGTTGAAAGCAATTGATTAAATAATGCACAAAGAAGCTTTTCCTTAGAGTGAGAGCTTAGGTGAGAAATGAATACTTAGACCATGATGTTGGATGAGATAAAAATCATTGTCATTGATAAGTTTTAACTTGATAATTATTTAGAAGGAACAATGATAATGGGTGTTTACAATATAACTTGGAACTACTTTCGGAAAATGATGATGCATTTTTCCCCTTCTTACCCTGATGATATATATTGATCAACATAACACACCCGAAATTTAACATCAAGACAAACACAAAAGTGAATTCCTATATATTGATTAATATGCACATAACATACAATCAATAGAAGTCAAAAATAACAATAAATTTAAGATAAAATCATGCATTGTAACATGAATTCACCCATGTCATTAGCACATGTTGTGAAGATAATTGGATTAATATGGTCAAAATAAAATGTCATGTCAGTGAAATAATGATCCATGTATGATCACATGTGTATCAAGGTATCATTTGATAAATATATCAAACTACATACTACCACAAGATATGACATTTGTTATATATCAAGAGATTGTTATGAAAATTACTAGACTACACCTCAAAGTCATCGTTCCCACCATCATGTCCATGGCCACATTCTAATTTGAGCTCTATGGGAATTACACATTCTACAATAAAGTAAACAATAATGTAACGACCAAATCCTCCATCTAGTAATCTTGACTCTACATTTCCTAGCATGGAAAAGAAGGAATGAATTGTCACAACCACATGAACTTTTGGGGAATAGGATGGAACATGAAATGAAACTGAGGAAATGCTACTACAGATAATTGAAGACGAACAAAAAATTTCAAAGATAAAGGATGGTGTCTAAAGACATTGTTACAATACTTAAGAAAGATGCATTGTGATCAGAACATCACAATTCATATTGAATCTCAATCGCATGATCGTCGTGATGATAATGACCGCCATGATGATAATGACCCAAGGGGTCTTCTTTTTGTAACTTCAATATCTAACTGACTTACATAGAATCTAGAAGATCTTATCCACATGTAATCGTCATCTGTTAGAGTTGACTTCATCAAATCCACTTTGTTGAGTCGACTCGACAGGGATGCTCGACCTGACCACCTACACATCCAATTGGTAGTGGATTGCTAGGTTGGCCAATCCACCATCCAACTATATTCGAATGTTGGTCGATTGTCTGATCGACAGGCACGTCGACTACTTGATCAACTAGTGTAGTGCGTTGGTCGATCTCCTGGCCGATTGTATCCAGATGTAGGTCGACTTCTCGAGCGACTGAAACCAGGAGATGTGTGA
>ML779373.1:333752-359582 GCA_009831015.1 Picea engelmannii
AAATGTGGCTTCAGCTAAAGGTTTGGTGAAGATATCATCAACTTGATCTTTTGTTCTGCAATATTCAAGAGATACAACATTCTCATGAACCAACTATCTCAAATAGTGAGCATGAAACTCAACATGCTTCATCTTACTATGGGAAATATGATTGTTGGAAACATGTATAGCACTCTAGTTATCATAGTAGATTGTATTTGAGGTATGAACAAGAAGGACAAGATCTCCCAAAAGTTGGAAAATCCATACTACTTCAATACCTTCTTGAACGACACCATGATATTTTGTTTTTGTAGTCGAAAAAGAGACTACCTTATGTTTCTCACACAAACACACCAAAGGTCTAGTGCTATAGTGAAAAACATATCCAGAAGTGAACTTTCGATCATCATTGTCACCAGCCCAGTCGGAGTCGATGAAGTCACATAGAGAATATGAACTTCCACAATACTTGATACCAAAATGAGTGGTACCCTTTAGATAGCGAACAATTTGTTTAACTTATTTCCAGTGGCTTTCTTTAGGGTCCTACATAAATCGAGAGACCACACTAAAAGCAAAGGAAATGTCAAGTCAACTATGAGTAAGATAAATAATATTGTTGACCATTTGTCGATAGAGAGTAGCATCGACTACAGGTGTTTTACAAGTTTTGGTAAGATTTAATCTATACTGGAATGGAGTAGCACAAGGCTTGCAATCAACTATCTTAAAATGTGTTGATGGATCTATCACATATTTAGATTGAGAAATGAAAAATCCATCACAAAGTGGTAATACTTGAAGACCCAAAAAATAATGCAGAGTACCAAGATCTGTCATATCAAAGGAGTCTGCAAGTTGTTTCTTCAATGAAAGGATGATATTATTATCATTTCCAGTAATGAGTAAGTCATCTACATATACATCAGCTATTAAGGTGTCTACATTGGTATGGATTACATACAAACTGTGATAAGATTCACATTGTTTGAAATCAAGTCGAAGAAATAAATTGTCGATCTTAGCATACCAAGCTCAGGGAGTCTGCTTCAAACCATAAAGCGACTTCTTGAGTTGAAAAACTAAATTTGAATATGTCACAAAATAGGGTGGTTGTTCGATGAAAATTTCTTTAGATGGGTATCCATGAAGAAAAGTAATATTCACATCCATCTGAAGGATTTTCCATCCAAAACAAGTAGCAAGGAAAAGAATCAGTCGAATAGAGTTCACTTTTGCAAGAGGGGAAAATATTTTAGTGTATTTGATGCCTTCTTGTTGATAAAACCCATTTGTGTCACTCAACAACACTTTCAAAGGTAAATTTGGTCTGGTAGACCCATCGACACTTCACAATGTTATTTCCTTACGGTCGGGGAACTAATTCCCAACAATGATTCTTCAACGGAGAATCGATTTCTATATTCATGTCCTTCTCCCATTCATATTGTCCTTTAGCATCTAAGTAGAAAATATGATTAGAATTCTTCAATACACGATTCATCAAGACAATGTTGGCATGTTGCTTTTTACTTTGAGTCTGTCATCTAAAGGAGGCATCTCCAGCATCAACTCCAACATCTTTAATTGTATTGGAATCCCATCTAGGTAGACAAGAAACAAGTGAAATATGGTTCACTTCAGCAAGTCGATCATAAGTCGAAGAGTCTTTAGTCGATGGACCAATAAAAATAGAGGATGACGGACTAGTCAACTTGGAGGTCAACTGTCTAGTCAAAATAGGGAGAAAGTTTGACTGTCCAGTAGAACGACTAGAGTATGGAATAGGAGGATTGGTGTCAGATACAACATCAAGGAGATCATCTTGCAGCAATCTAGAGAAGGCATTCAACAACTTAATTCCAGAAGAATTCTCATCAAACTGTACATTTCATCTGATAATGATTTGTCGTTTGACAAGATCAAACAATCGATAGGATTTCGACTCTTTAGAGTATCCCATCATGATAAAAGCATGAATTTTTGCATCCAACTTCTTTCTGCAATCATTAGGAATGTGAACCCAGGAAACACATCCAAACACATGGAGGTGGCTTACTGAAGGCTTATTCCCATACCAGCATTCGACTGGAATCATGGAAGGAACAACTTGAGTCGAGATGTGATTGAGAAGATAATTTTCATAGTACATGGATTCAACCCAAAAGCGAGGAGGCTAATCTTTATCCTATAAAAGATATATAGTCATTTCGACTATTTTCTTATTCTTGTGTTCTGTGATGCCATTTTGTTGAGGAGTGTGAGGAATTGACCGCTTCCATTCAATCCCAAAATCGAAGTAGGTATTCTTCAAAAGGTTGATTTACATACTCACCGCCATTTTAGGATCTCAATAATTTGATGGATTGACCACATTTTTAGGCTCAAAAATCCTTGAACTTTTCAAAGAAAAGGTTCTTTTTCTTAAAAAAAAAGACCAATGTGAAACGACAGAAATCGTCAATGAAAGTAAAAATATACCTTGCACCTTCCATTGAAGGTAGATTGACGCAAAAAAAATCATTGTGAACCAGTTCTAGTAGGTTCTATGCTTACCATGATTTTCCAAAGTCGAATGGTTCTTGATCATGATTCCCAAGAACACATCCCTTATAGACTCCTTCAGTGGGAAACACCTCGACAAACCAACAACCATGTTATGAGTTGCCAATGCATACAAACTTCAAAAATTTAGATGTCCAAATTTATCATGCCAAATTCAACATCTCTCATCAGTGTGAGCAACAAGTGCAGTTGGTTCAGTGTCAGGTCGCGTCGTGTCACAAAAATTTTGAAAACTATTTGTCGAGTGAAGATGCCCACCAACAACAATCAACTTTCCTTTCTTCAAATCATGAACATAGAACCAATCTGGAAAAAAATTGACAATCTTACCTGTCTATGTTAACTAAGAAACATAAAACATATTGGTGTTGAGACTTGGAACATGATAGATGTTGACAATCTTCCCATGTCGACAAGCAACATCACCCTGACCAACAACATTCAGAGAAAAATCATCAACAACATATATTTTACCCTCCTTAGCTTCATCTAACCATGTGAACAAGGAGGCATCCTTAACCATGTGGTGAGTGAACCAAGAATCGACCATCAATTCATTCTGTGCAGAATGAGATAGTAACTCCTCCGAAGTTTCGACTTGGAAGGTGAAATTATCAGCAGGTCGATGTAAGATTTCCTTCTTTAAGCAGTCTGTGTTGACCAGTAATCAAAATTCCACAAAAATATTCAAAGGTGTAATCCTTACCATATTTCTTGTGTGCTTTCCAGTTGGTGCGAAAATTCAACCCAAACATGTTAAATGGTGTTCTCAAGTTCATCATAACAAACTCGATGAGTTGTCCATTCTTCTTCTGATAGTTCTTTCCACATTCACCCAATTTCAACTGGATTTCTTTGACACAATCCAAGTAGTCCTATATTCTCTCAAAGGAATGAAGATAGAGAGAGATCAACTCTTTCTCCAACTGCATAACATGGCTCTCGTCGACTCGGTCAAACAATGAATTCAACTTCTTCCTAGACTTGATGAGGATAGACGATTCCACTAAGGTCAGATATAATCTTTCGTAATATATGGGTCATGATGACCCCTACAACCTCATCCTTCTTTCCATCAATAGAAAACTTCTTCTCGTTGTTTGTTGGATCTGTCATCACAACCTTCTTATACTGCCACAATCATTTTCTCTTTGGTAGGGTTTTCATGTCTAATGTTGTAACATACCCAGTCTTTCATCGAGTCCCATTACCACCTTACACATGCTTTGATACCAATTTGTAACATCCCCAGCCACCCAAGTTGGGGCATGCTACTTCATAAAACACTCTAACAAAGTTCTGATACCGCTTTGTAACATACCCAATCACTCCAAGCTGGGCCACGTCACACCATACTATCCCAAGATACACTATGCAGATCCCACTCTATCACAAGTCCGCATAGTAACACTTGAAGTAACTTATTCAACCAAAACTTTAGTCACACCATGCAACTTATAACAGCAGAAGTAACATTCTCCTTTCATTACAAATTTAAGTAGTGGAAATAACTCACTAACTACGCACAACATCATACTGATCCCTCGGCATACTACACGCACATCCATATAAACATCATGTGCCAAATCATATTTCACCGTGTGCAAAATCTAAATTCTTCGTCCGCACACACACAAATTTCAACCCTCTTGGTGCACAAAGGCTACAATCTCGCGCACTCAGCCACTAAATCCTCTTCTTCACGACTCATAATCAAAATCACCAGGTTAAGGTCGCAAGAAAAACTAACCACATTGTCTATATCCAATAATAGCTACAATACCAACTATATGCATCATATTTATAGGTGAAAGCATCATTAAACATACTAACAACAATACTTATATGCACACAACATACAAGACCCATGTCAAACATATATAAACAAGCACACTGTAAACAAGACAAGCACATTAAATAACACTTATCTTTTATGAAGTCACCAACTGTGGCCTTGAATAAAAAGTTCCTCCCAACCATAGACGTTGTTGCTCATACACTTCCAGCAACAGGTCACCTCCGAGCTAGGGCTCAAATCCACTAGGGAAAAAGGGTTCCTAGTGACAAGATATGGTCTAAAACTCAATACAATTGCTCAATCCTAAGTTCCTACTACTGCAACTAGCCAACAGTCCCTCATTCCCCATGCACATGTCACACCCAAGGAAGTGTTCCCCTTCTCTACTCCACAGTCCTTCAATTGCCCCACTTCCCTTCCCAGGGTTACTAGCAACATGTCGAACATGAAGTCTCTAAACCCCGCATCTAATATTTAGCGCACTAGGGAATAACTCTCAACAACACTCTCTCCTGGAGAATATGCTCATGAGTATGACAACCACTTCACAACAACCAATCTCTCACCTAGAGAGACTACTCACGGCCTATCAACCTGTCTCCTTGACAATAACTCATATTACAATCCACAACTCCCTAAATGATTCTTTATGCAGATAAGGTAATAATCGTATTTTCCATACAATCCGACCCCCTTCTGCTCACGAGAGATTTCAACATAATAATAATAAAATAATAGTGAAATAATGCCCAAAATACATTAAGGATAGCAATATATATTGCATGCATTCCACTTTACACTTGTCACCTTAAAAAGTATCTTTCAACCACTTGGTGGCCCATTCCCTACCCTTGGGAACTTAGGATAAAAAAATATATATATGACATTGTATGTTTCCTGGAAATACTATAAAATATTCCCTTAGACTTACAACTCACCCCTTTTTTCGGTGGAGTAGTCCCCCCATATCTTTTTTTGACTGAGCCAGATAGCACACAATGATGCAATATTATATTAATATTAAATATTATGATTACATGGATAGGCACACTAGCCAATTTGCGTCCAGGATCACCAGCCTCATAATCACACAGGCTCTTTGGCCTCCATACATATCCATTTATTCTCGTGCACTAACCCAAGTGCGTGAAACATAGTGCAATGTGCACACTTACCCAGGTGCACGCAACACATAAAATGTGTGCACCCTGATCTTTGATAACACTTCTCTATCCAATACTTTGATGCGCGCAACACCAAAACCATGTGTCCTTGGCTCACCAACCTAAATGTTCATTACATTTACATTTGGTACCAATCAGCTCACCAACCTATATGTACAATTACAAAGGGTTCTGGATCAGGGACATTACAATTCCCTCCCCCTTATTTATGCATTTTTCTCAGTGCATCATATACACATGTACAAAATTTCAGAAAAAATTCAAAAAGATGAGGACACTCTGCTTGCATAGCATCCTCGTGCTCCTAGGTTAAATCCTCAAGACCGTACCAGGTCCATTGGACATTTACCAGCTCCATGGATCGATTCTAGAACTGCTTGATTTTTCGATCCAATATGAAAACCGGTCACACTTGAAATCCACCTTCTGGATCCACCTAAATCACATTCCAACCAATAATATGATTAGCATTAGGTACATACTTCTTAAGCAATGACACATGGAAAACATTATGAATGAACAAGGACGCAGGCAATAAAAGTATATAAGTAACAAGACCAATCCTTTCAAGGATTTCAAATGGCCCATAGTAGCATGCTACTAACTTAGAACACTTTTCGACAAACTTCAGGGAACTATGCATGGCCTTCACTTTTAGAAACACATGATCACCCACTCCGAAATCTATGTGGGTTCTTCCTTTACCTGCGCAAATTTTATGTCTGACTTGGGTAGCCTTTAGATTCTTCCTTATCTTTATCATATGCTCCTCCATTTTCCAGAGTAAATCTGGCCCAACTACTGCACGGTCTACTGGATTGTCCCAACTTACTAGCACGCTGCAATTTCTACCATAAAGTGCCTCAAATAGGCTCATATTTAAAGATGTGTGATACCCATTGTTTTAATCAAACTCTACCAAGTAAAGGTAATCTTCCAATTTCGATGGTTTATCCGTCACATACATCCTCAACATGTCTTCAATCACTCGATTTACCCTCTTGGTCTAACCAACTATCTCAAGGTGATATGTTGTGTTGAAATTCAGATTTTTCCCAAATCCCTTGAATAGTCCTTTCCAAAAGTTCGAAGTGAAATTGGAATATTTATCAAACACAATTATCTTAGGAACACCATGCAAATTAACAACTTCGCACATGTATATCTCAACAATGTCAACCTCCTTGTGCATTGACTTTACTGGAATAAAATGGGCATCTTTAGTAATATTTTCCACTATCACCATAATATAATCATGATGTTTAGCCATTCTAGGAAACTTAGTTATGAATTCCATGGTCGCAGCTTCCCACTTCCACTCAGGAATAGGAAAAGGATACAACAAACAAGTTGGATGTTTGTGCTCAGTCTTGACCTTCTGACATTCAAGACATCTCACAATAAAATCTGCAACTTCCTTTTCCATACCTGGCCAAAAGTATTGCTTCTTGACTGTGACAATTGCCTTTTGATAACCTCGATGTCCAACATAAGGAACCTTATGCATCTTTAACAAAATTAGGTTCTTCAAACCTTGATCATTTGGCACATAGACTATGTGTCTATACATGAGGATCCCATCCTCTCTCAACTCATAGCCTTCACACTTATACTGCGACACACCTTGTTGTAAGGCCATGCTTATATCCATATAGCGCAGATCCGATTTGGAAACTTCCAAAAAAAAATCGCACAAATTTGTCTGGTACATGATAATTGTTTTAGCATGCATCTCATGCATCCTCCTGTTGAGTGCATCGACCACCTTGTTTTATTTTCCTCTGATATGCCTTATGTTGAATTCATACTTATTGAGGAACTCTAACCACCTGCATTTTCTGGTATTTAAACTTGGTTGTCCAAACAAATACTTCATACCACAATGGTCAGTTCTCAGCTCAAATTTCTTACCGATGATATAATGTCGCCACATCTTCAAATCATGCACTATGGATGCCAATTCCAAGTCATGCGTAACATATATCCTTTCATGCTCTTTCAACTTCCTTGACGGATAGCATGCCACATGTCTACTCTAACTAAGGACTCCACCTAGTCCTTCCTTGCATGCATCTGTGCACACAACAAATTCTACATTTGTATCAACAATCCTCAAAATTGGCGCACTTGTTAACAAGTTTTTCAAGTGCTAAAAACTCTTCGCGCAATCTGGAGTCCACTCAAATCGCGCACCTTTCTTCTGTAGGGATGTAATTAGATGTGCAATCTGTGAGAATCCTTCAATAAACCTTCTATAGTACCCTGCTAGTCCCATAAAGGATCTCATTTCTACGACATTTCTTGGCATCGACCATTCTTCAATATATTTTATATTCGTTGGGTCCACAACTATTCCTTCTTCTGAAATAATATGACCCAAATAATGAATTTGTTGTTGATAAAAGGAACACTTGCTCAACTTTGCATAAAGTTGATGCTCCCTCAACACCTGAAAAACCATCCTCAAGTGTTTCTCATGCTCTTCCTCAGACTTTGAGTAAATGAGAATGTCATCCATAAATACGATGGCGAACTTATCCAAGTAATTTCTGAAAACTCCATTCATGAAACACATGAAGACAACTGGTGCATTTGAAAATCCAAATGGAACCACTATAAACTTGTAATGACCATACCTTGTTATGAAGGAAGTCTTATCAATGTCCCCCTATTTTATTCTCACTTGATGATAACCAGATCTGAGATCTATCTTGCAAAATATCCTGGTGCCCCTTAGTTGATCAAACAGATCATCTATCCTTGGCAAAGCATACTTTTTATTTAATGTTACCTTGTTCAACTATCTGAAATCAATACAAAGTCTCAGTTTACCATCCTTCTTCTTTACGAAAAAAATGGGTGCACCCCAAGGTGACACACTTGGGTGTATATACCCCTTCTTCATAAGCTCTTCATGTTGCATATACAACTCCTTCAGTTCTGCCATACTCATCCTATAAAGAGTCTTGGATGCAGGGGCTTCTCCTAGCACCAGATTTATAGAGAAGTCAATATCTATTTTTGGAGTCAATCTCGACATCTCTTTAAAGACATCTGCATACTCTCTCAGTATTGCACATTCTTCCACACTTGGCACTTTATCTTTAGGTTCCTCTTCCATGTGCGCTGCGAACACTTGACATCCCTTCCCATAATGTTGCTTCAACTAAAATGCTGAAACTTTTCTGACAGACACAACTCTTGGAATTCCTTGAACTGATCTCAAATTTCCTTGCTCATCCAGGCAAGTAAATGCCTTATTGACACAATCCAAGACAACATGTTGCTCGTCCAACCAATATGTACCAATGAGGCAATCATACGATCCTAAAGGTATAATATTCAAATCATTCTTTGTGCGCAGTCCATTCATTTCCATTGGACATGACTTAACCATCTCATTAATTTTCCTCTTTGCTACTATAGCTAACTACACCAACTAATATTTTCCAAGATTTCTTCTTGGCAAATGGAATATTTCCACCATCTTAGGATCTAGATAACTATGACTAGCTCATGAGTCAATTAAAATAACAATGGGTTGGTCATTAATCTTACCTTCCACCTCAATCATGTCCGACTGAAACTCAACATGCTTGTTATCTAGCGTGGCGTAAATCTATGGCACATTTCTACCCATGTCCTCCACTATCACAACTTGTTGTACATTGTGTGCAGTCTTCACCGTATCACCTCCTTGAGAGCAATCTCTGCGCATATTATTTATGCCATAACCCCAACACTGCATGGGTTGTTGCCATAATTTTGTCCTATTGTCTCTGACATTATAGGCTTCTAGAGAGTCGTCTGTCCTTATGTTGTATTTCTTAAAAATGGTGTCTTAACTCCCTTCTTCCTCTGTTCCACCTTGCTTTTCATCTTATCTTCCCAAGCCTTTTGAAAAGTTGGTATTCCCTTTTCCTTCTCATAAAGACACTTAGTGCACCTTATGGTTTCTTCCAACATCTTAGGATCATCATAATGTATCTCGTCATTGATAAATGAGGGAAACCCACTCAAATATCTCTAAATATTCACTTTTTCATCCTTGATAAAAGGCACATAATTCAACAGTTCTAAAAATATTCTTTCATGCTTGTCAATCATCATACTCCCAAGTTTGATTTCAAAGAACACCTTCATTTTTCTTTCATAGTACCGCTTGGTTAAATATTTCTTTTGGAAATACCTCTTGAACTCTCTCCAAGTCATTTTCTTCTCATCAATATGTTTCACTTGCACACACTAATCCCACCACATCAATGCCTTTCCTTTTAATTGATAGATAGAATTCATCCCTTCTGCTTGTGTAGAATAGTTATGCAGTTGGAAGTACTTCCTCATACCCAACAACTAGGCTTTCACATCTTTGTCCTTCTTGTGATAACCATCAAAGGTAGGAGGATTAATCTTATTCATTTCCCCATGTATCTCATCCATGCCAGTCCTTCTATTATTCTTTCTAATAGTAGATGGACTTGAACTACTGTGCACTTTCCTGAAAAAATATCTACCAACACTTATTTCTTCTCTTCTTTTCTCATCATGAGACATGTGACTCCTTTATATACTCATTTTTTCCTCCTTATCCATCTTATTTTCTATTATATCCAAGCTCTGCATCAATTTGATATTGAATTCATCTTGTTGTACCTTAGCTCTCATAAGATTTTCTTATCGATCTTATAGCTCTAGACATCTTTTTGCAGTAATTTTACAGTTTCTACCAAATCCATGCGCTCCACCTTGTATGTTGTACCATTAGCACCCAAGCCGACATACAAATCTCAAAATTCATCATCAAGACTATAAGTTCTCTGTGCATATTCCATGCTTCTAACCTTCTACATTGACTCTGCCCTTCTCTATTCACTGATTTTTTTTTGCAAAATGTGCAGGCTATTAAGATTTGTTAGATGATTTCATGCAACAACTACATGAAATATTTGCACCATTTTGTCAAAATCCTTCCTTTGGAGTTCTTGGATGATTTAACATCCCAAAATCTAGTGTGCACACCAACGCATTATTGTATTTGTGTGCATCATAACTCTATACTGCACACAAATGGTTTTTTGCGCAAACTAACATGACACCAATTCTTAGCGCACACATCTATTCATGCTAGTCTATGGACCATACAAGTCTAGTGTTGAACCAATAGCTCTGATACCAATTTGTAACGTACCCAGTCTTCCACTGAGTCTCGTTACCACCTTACACATGCTCTAATACCAATTTGTAACATCCTCAACCACCCAGGCTAGGCCATGATACTTCATAAAACACTCTCACAAAGTTTTGATATCACTTTGTAACTTACCCAGTCACTCCAGGCTGGGCCATGTCACACCATACTATCCCAAGATACACTGCACATATTCCACTCTATCACAAGTCTGTGCAGTAACACTTGAAGTAACGCACTCATCCTAAACTTGATTCGTTCCACGCAACTTGTTATCGCACAAGTTGTAGGTTGGGAAAATCCTAACCCAGCCACCAAATGGCGACAACTTTGAGAACACCTACCCACTGTCACCTTAGGAAGGTATTCATGTCACTTTAGAGATGATAGAATCATCTCAAGGGGGGAATCTCGGTGACCCTAGGGGGCAATGAGATGAAAAGTGAAGTGATGAAGGAAGATCCCCCTATAGTTCAAGGTAGAATATGCAGAAAGGCTTGGGGAAGTGTCTAAGTGGTATCCAATGGTTTCCAAGAGATAAGAGCCACTTCCAAGAATGTTGTACATGCCCAAGACACAAGAACAAGTCGAGCATATATGTATAATGTTAGTTGGACAAGCAATTTAATATTGTTGTCTCTAATTACAACAGTAAACAACAATGTATATCAGCAAATAAATAAGTATTAAAGCTGCCAAAAAGTTGTTAAAAGTCCAATGAAAGATGCTTGAGATAAGTTAGATAAACACTAGTGATACTCAAGAATGATAGCACAAGACTTTAACAATGAAACAAGGTGGTAATAAAAGGTGTTTGAAGAGATATTTTTCATCCTTATGGTTGTATCAAACAAGTTGTTACAACATTAAATACAACCACCCAAACTCACAAAGAATCCACCCAAAAGTTGTGCTAGACCAAGTAGATAAATGTGGCAAACTCTTGGCAAATTTTGATGTTTGAAAATCAAGTTATAAATGAAAAAGTATTAGGGTTTTTGCAACTCTAATGGTTGTAGATAAAGTTTTATAACAATAGAAAGAATTACTTGAGGAAAGATGATGCCCTAATGACTCAATCAAGCACTTAGAGCAAATAATTGATTCCAACTTAGACAACCTTCAAATAATAAAATTTCACGTTAACCAATGCAATATTTTATTTCTCCAATGCAGTTATTATAGTGCCTTTAGTTATTGGTTTACGGATTCAAGTAAATAAAGAGATAAACAATGATATCTCCTTGGGTGTGTAAACCCTCTTACTCCCCAAGGAAAGCAAGTGCTAAGGTAGGAGATACTAAGAGGGTGTAAACCCTTTTACTTCTCCTAGTAAAACTTTGTGCAACAAATAGCTTCAAGACAAAAATGATAGATAATGGTGGGGTTTTAAATCCTTCTACTCCCAAAGAAATCTAGCAAATCAAACTTGTGACTAAGAAATGAAGCATCAACAAGATGAATCCTTACCTAGTTTAAGAAATGACAAGATAAACCTCCTTTTACCAAGACAAATCCACCACACATGCCAAAGAAAAACCCCAAGAAGGGTAGAACATTACTTATTCCACCAATAGAATAAAGAAAAACAAGATAAAAAAACACAAGAGAGATAAGGTTCCCCAAGGGGGGCACAAACTTCAGCCAAAGACTTCTCACAATGGGAGAGTTATGTTATGAAATGACATTCACATGATCTCTATTTATACCAAATGCTTAAAACATAGTTTTTCCACTTAATTAGGGTAAAACATAATATAAGGGATCAAGAACCCTCATCTTACCACTCTACACAAACAATAATATTTAATTTTCACTTTTTTCACATTAGAAACCCTAAAATAAGATGGTGTCACCCCTTTAGCGAGACGTTTTGGCACTTGGAGCAAGTCGTTGGAGTTGGGGAAGCATGGCTAGGCCTCCAAAGGCCACTTGTCATTCATCTAAGCCTCTTCTTCATGTTCCAAAGCTTCCTTCCTTCAAAACGTGCCATGTGTCAATGAGAAATACCTCCATCACCACCAAACCCTAGCCCTAGGTGATGTCAAGCCTCAAAAAGTGATGTTTTCCCCTCCTAGGCAAGTCATTTGGCATGTGAGGGATAGGTCATGTCTTCCAAGGTGTCTTCTAGGCCTCCAAAGGAAATTCATCACGATCCAGCATGTGGTCCCTCGGCATACAACTCGTGGGCTTCAAGCCCAATCTTGGCTTGTTCCTCCAAAAATGTCCACTAAACAAGGTCCTGCAAAAAACATAGGCATGCCCTCCAAGGATGTCAATTAAAAATATCATGGAAAGTGAAAACCACATCTAATAAACAAGGCACCTAAACATGTGCATGAAAAATACCTCATCAAATAAAACAAATTCTCCAAGAGCCTATACAATTGACCAAGTTTAGGTATGGGAGGGGTGTCATAAAAGCCCTATTAGGTAGACCAAAACCCTCAAGTAGGGGATACTCACAAGGATGCCTCTTCAAGGTCATGTAGTGGATGATGAGGTGGATAGGGGGTTAGAATTCATAGGTCAATGAGTTTCATGACATACAAGGGCTCGTATTATCTCATTTATGGGTGCCTTTGTAGGGGGTGTGTTGCACCTTCTTCCTCAATGCAACCTTTTTCCAAGCTCATTTATTTCCATTTATTAATTAATTAATGATCCAAACATGTATGCACTCCCAATAGTGAATCGATTAGCTTGGGGGGCAGTAACATAGTGTCACTTGAAAGAAGAGGTACACAAAGTGCCATAGGGGTAACCATGTAAAGCATTATAAGGCACTTGTGTTAGTCTTACATCCAAGTGAGATATTTATTGTGTGTTTGATATTGTGCATGTATTCAATTATTTTAAGAGAAGCAACTCATCGTTCTCAAGACCTTTCTAGGTGAGCATCTAGAAGGTTTATATTTTAAACTATTATCTTTTTCCAGCAACCATCCCCCCAGGCCTTCATGCCCTTCTTCCCATGAAATGAGGTACATGCCCTTCTCGGGTCACTAAAGTTAAAGGGCCTAGAAGAGGGAAATATGATGGGAATGCAATGAACGGAAACTGGTAAGTATGGTCGGGAATTGTACGATAACCCCTCAAGGGATCCCCAGTTACAACCCTTCTCCAAAATTTGGCCACTTACTAGGAAATCTATGACACTCACCAAGGTGAAACAGGGTCAAAATCATAATGTCCAAGCAGGTGTTTTATAATCAAAAGCAGCTTAAATACAACATGCTTAAATGTCTCAAATATTAGGGTGATTACCTGCCACAATACCTGACTTGTACTGCATGGAGAAAGACCCATGTCTCGTCTGGAAGCTTGCTGGTGTGATGGATGTGCTGACAATGGATCCAAACTGGTAGTGATAGAGCGGGCTTCCATATGTGCAAGTGGACATTGTTGATCATGTGGTCTCTTGGCACTCCATATCTACAACCTGAACGCCTCAAGATATCATCTCCTTAGTTATCCCACAAAATGGGGATAACACAACTTATAACAATAGAAGCAACATTCTCCTTTCATTACAAATTTAAGCAGCGAAAATAACTCACTAACTGCACGCACCACCATATTGATCCCTTGGCATACAACGCGCACATCCATATAGGCGTCATGCGCCAACTCATATTTCACCATGTGTGGAATCTAAACTCTTTGTCCACGCGCACACAAATTTCATCCCTCTTGGTACATACAGGCTACAATCTCACGCACTCGACCACTCAATCCTCTTCTTAATGGCTCATAATCAAAATCACTAGGTTAATGTAGCAAGAAAAACTAACAACATTGGCTATATCCAAGCATAGCTACAATATCGGCTATATGCATCATATTTATAGGTGCAAGCATCATTAAACAGACTAACAATAATACTTATATGCACACAACATACAAGAATTAACTCATGTCAAACATAGATAAAAAAGCACACAGTAAACAAGACAAGCACATTAAAGAACACTTATCTTTTATGAAGTCACCAACTGTGGCTTTGACTCAGACATTCCTCCTAGCCATAGACGTTGTTGCTCATATGATTTTAGCAGCAGGTCACCCCTTAGTTGGGGCTCAACTCCACTAGGGAAAAAGGGTTCCTAGTGACAAGCTATGGTCTGAAACTCAACAGAATTGAAAAATCCTAAGTGCCCATTGTTGCAACTATCCCACAGCCCCCCATTCCCCACACACCTATCACACCCAAGGAAGTGTGTCCGTTCTTTTCTCAACAATCCTTCAACTTCCCCACTTCCCTTCCCAGGGTTACCAGCAACAGGTCAGATAGGAAGTCTCTGGACCATGTATCTAATGTTCATTACACCAAGGAACAACTCTCAGCAACACTCTCTCCTAGAGAATATTCTCACGGGTCTGACAACCACTTCACAACAACTAGTCTCTCACCCTGAGAGACTGCTCATGGTCTGTCAACCTGTCTCCTCGACAATAAATCAGATTACAGTCCACAAATCCCTACAAGATTCTTTGTGCAGATAAGGTAATAATCGGATTTTCCATATAGTCTAACCCCCTTCTGCTCACGAGAGATTGCAACATAATAATAATGCAATAATTCCCAAAATACATTAAGGCAATCAATATATATTGCATTCCTTCCACTTGACACTTGTCACCTTCAAAAGTAGCTTTCATCCACTTGGTGGCTCGTTCTTTACCCTTGGGAACTTAGGATAAAATAATATATATATGACATTGTATGTTTCCTAGAAATATTACAAAATATTCCCTAAGACTTACGATTCCCTCCTTTTCCATTTTTCGATGGAGTAGGCCCCCATCTCTTTTTTTGTCTAAGTTAGATAGCAGGAAGCGATGCAATATTACATTAATATTCAAGATTATAATTACATGGATAGGCGCATTGGCCTATCTGCGTCCAGGCTCACCACCCTCATAATCACACAGAGTCTTTGGCCACCATACATATCCATCTATTCTCGTGCACTAACCCAAGTGTGCACACTTACCGAGGTGCATGCAATACATAAAATGTTTGCACCCTGTTCTTTGATAACACTTCTCCCACACTACTTTGATGCACGCAACACCAAAACTAGGTGTCCTTGGCTCACCAACTTAAATGTTCATTACATTTACATTTGGCACCAATCATCTCACTAGCCTATATGTACAATTACAAATGGTTCTAGATCAGGGACACTACAAATTCTCATACTTCATAATTTCATCCGTTCAGAATAACATGGTCAATCTTCAAAGCCATCTTCGATATATAAACATAAACTAGTATGTTTCAATAAGTTCCAATCAACAAACCACCGGCCCAGAGTCAATCACACAACAGATCTGACTCATCAAGGTTTACATATAACAAGTTGAGGTGTTAAACCATAGGATTTGATACCATGTTGGGGAATAGGGTGGAACAGGACATGAAAAAGAAGACACGGTACTGCAGATAATCAAAGAGGAACAAAATGTTTTAAAGAAAAAGGGTGGTGTCTAAAGACATCATTACAACACTTAATCAGCATGCACTATGATCAGTATATTACAATGCATATTGAATCTTGACCTCCTAATCACCATGATGATAATGACCCAAGGGGTCTCCTTTTTATAGCCTCAATATCTAACCAACTTCCATAGAATCTGGAAGATCTTGTCCACATGTAACTGTCAGTTGTTAGAGTTGACTCTGTCAAATCTACTCTGTCGATTCGACTCAATAGGGGTGCTCGACCCAACCACCTACATGTCCAACTCTTAGTCGATTGTTGGGCTAGTCAATCCACCACCCAACTATCTTTGAATGTTGGTCGACTGTCCGACTGACAATCACATCTACTACTCGACTGACTGGTGTAGTGTGTTGGTCAATCACCCGAATGACTGTATCCATATGTAGGTCGACCTCTTGAATCACTGAACCCAAGAGATGCATGATGGACCATATATTTTTTATGTTCCAACATGAACATGTCATCATCCATCCACAATTTACGATTTATTTCCAGTACTTTGTCCTACCCCACCCTTTGGCTCCAAGTGACATCAAAATTGCACCATTGCATTGGCTCCACTAGCATGTCCATTACTTTATTTGAACAAATAGTCTCATTTCCATAGTTGTGTAGCCCAACAAAATTTCAAATGAATCATTATGTTTTAAACTTATGCATTTTACATTTCACACCATTCCAACCCCATGGAATTTAAAAATAAAACATTTCCACCTCTCCTTAGAACAACGTACTTTTTTCACCTTCAAGGATAACACCTTCAAGTGAGGCAATGGATCAATGTAAATACAATTTCCATTTGATACGTACACAATTGACTCACAACGTAAATGTTATCGATAAATTTGTTATTAATAAAGTACCGTCACAGATGTATGCACTCTATTTTACTTATAAACTCATAAATGTAAGGGAAGAAATGAGAAAGAAAGGGGATAAAGTTTCTAAAATCCCAATTCTAGATAATCGACCCTTGTTGGCACCATAATTACAACATATTTGATTGATTTTGCTAGATAAAAAATGAAGTAGATAGATATACAAAACAATGACCAAATAACAATGTTGACAAAGGCTTGCATTGAGGAAAAAAAAAACTAAAAATTATAAAGAGTCACCTTTCCCTTACATCAACCAAGACCATACTTACAATAACATCTATATCTAAAATCACTAAAAAAAATCTATGACCATGTTTAAGAAATAAAAATAGACACTTGAAATTTGGCATTCATTTGAGAGTTTGAATCCCAAAAGGAGATAATTGTATAAGGAGAAGCAAGATCAGATACACAATGAGATTCACATGAACCAATTGAGAAAGAAGAGGGAACATGATAATTTTAGGAAGAAATTCTCAGATGAAGTCGAGTATAGGTCGAAGCAAGCTCGAACAATGACCCAAAAGATATATAAAGGGGAAATGTTGCTCGTGGTATGAAGAAAAACAAATCATTAACATGAGCCCAAAGACAAAGAAGTTGAAATAATATATATCCGAGGATGATTAAATATACTACTTCTCATCGTTCTTCAACTCACACAAGAGTAATTCAAAGGACTAGAATACATTGACTTCAATTAGGCGGAAGGAAAAAACCACACATATCTTATTGCTTGTGATCTACCAATATGAGGAATTGGCCAAGAGTAAAATGATTCAAACATGAAACCAAAAAACTTTGTACCAACCAAAAATGATTGGGACATGTTGGTTAAGGAAAACGACATGGCTTCTATATCACCACCCAATTTGTGTAGTGATAGGAATAGAAGCTGGCAGAGAAAAAAACCTTCGCCAATTTTGCTTATGAGTGAATTGATTAATCCTTAGAGAGTGGCACCTAAAGGGAGATGGTTACCAATAATGCACAATGGCATCTAGCATGAGGTCAAATCTAGGTGTCCAAGCATTCAACATGGTGGACGTTGGTACCATGGAGAGAATTGGGTGGTTTTGTCACATTTGGGAAGTTCATGTATTTTTTTTTGTTTAGCTTTTAATTTTTATGTAACAATAACAACCAAAAATGTATGAAAACAATCATTTCAATAAACTCAATCAAAAAAAGTCAATATTTTAAATTTTGAAAAAATAAATGACATTTTTTATCTTAAGAATATAATTAATTATATATTAATTAAAAATTTTAATAAAATTTAAATATGTTTATAGAAATTATTATAAAATTAAGTTTTTTTTATGATTAGGTGTCTTTCCTTGGATAAGAGGTTAAACTGCAACCTAGGATAGTATTTGGTTTCATAGATGAAATAGGGGTTCAACATTGTTGATTTGGAGGAGCTTTATCCCTTATTAAAGTCGATGTTGGCCTCATAAATTTAGTGAAGAAACAAAAAACTGGGACGAGATGGCTCTCATTCAGGCCCATAACTATTTTGACAAAAAATGGATTGCAAGTTGCATAATCTCTTTGGAGAAAAAATGTATTTCAGGTCACAGAGATGAAATTGAGGTTGAACATTGTTGATCCAAAGGGGCTTTATCCTCTATTAAAGTCAATGTTAGCCTCATAAATTTGGTGAAGAAACAAGAAATTGGGACGAGATGGCTCTCATATAGGCCCATATTCTCTTTGGCAAAAAGAATGAATTTAGGGTTACTTTAGAGACATCAGTGCAGATGGCACTATTCAATCCCCTCCACCTTCTCACGTGACCCACAAATGTCCCATGGCGGCTAGTATCTCGGCAGGCTACCAAAATTGTCATTGAAGAAAGGATTCTTGTGTAATTGGATGGGAATTATGTGTCATGAAAATACAAATATGGAATTAGAGAGTAAGGTTCTCAGTACATACTAGGAATTTCCATATCCATATGTGTAGGATTAATGGATGCATTTTCTTGTCGTTAGAGGTTGAAGGGGTGAAAGACTAGGTGAACATCAGTGTAATGAATAACCCGAGAGATACACAAATATTAGGTATCAATGTGCATTTGAAGACGAGGAGACACTTAGAAACACAATCATGCTCTGAGAATGATGATCAATCAAAGCATCATAAAAACCCTCATCCCAAAGGTCACACCATCGAATCGGGGAGCAAGGATGCACAACAAGCCAAGAACATTTAAGAATTTTAGAATCTCAGACTGGTCATGATGGTCGTAGATAAGGCATTTGACAAAGGCGATGGAACGAGATTTCAACATGTGACATGTAAATCCAAGGTAAACACCATTGCCTAACAAACAATGAAATTTTGTTTGACTTCTAATTCTACTAAAGTCCCCACAGAAGGGCCATAATGAAGAATATTTTGAACAAAAGGAATAATCCAAAGGCTTTATGAAGTAAGGTAGCATGTTTATCTTTTGTTAGGCATATGAAGGAGTCTACTCCCATAATTTTCAGGAAGAAACCAAAACATTTTTTTTCTAACATCTTCTATTATTATTATTATTATTATTATTATTATTATTATTATTAATCGAAGGTGGAAAACCCTATCATAAATCAATTGTCAACCAATAGTGAAGATAGCCATCACTAGCTACCATCACTAGTTGCAAGGTTTGATGTTGAAGACTTCATCATCCCATTGATTGGATTGTCCTCCTCATTCCACCTCTACATACAGTTTCCTTGCATCTCCTCTTCAACATTATTTTCATCCCCTATTCAACATTTTATATTCAACCCTCAACCTCTAATGCATGCTTAATAAGCATCTTAAACACCAACACAAAATTGTTGCATAGTTGAACTATCAAGTTTAACGTCTTGAAACATGAGTCCAGCTTCTCTAGTGAACAAAATATAGTTTCCTCCACCACCTTAAGAACTACAACCACTAGTGTTTGGAGAGGGTTCCACTTTACACCCTTTTCAATCCACTAGTGTTTGGAGAAGGTTCCACTTTACACCCTTTTCAATTATTGAAAAGTAGGTAGTTTCAATTTCACATGACTCTAAAATTCTAAAGCTAGTTATGAGTTCTATACACAATAGACGATCATAATGTTTGATACTCATTGCCATGGTATATAAAAGTGAACTTTAAAATATAAAGAAAAATCCGACAGTTTAAAGCCATATTCACGCCTATAACAAAATCATTATTGGGAAACAAAATCATTATTGGCAAACTAGTAGTGTTCCTTCCAATTCTCTATAATATTTTCTCACATATCTTTGACCTTGCAAACATCTCTTCTTAATATGCGTCAAAATCAAAACTTACATCCTCTTAATTTTTTTGTTCATCTTGAAAATATTACCCTCACCTAGTTTTGACTTGAAGTTGGCATGGTCAACAGTTGCACCAACTTCCATCACTCTTTGTTGAATCCATGTAAAGGCTTATAATTATTCAACATCAAGCAATTTGGATTTTTTATTACCACATGGCACAACGACTACTCAATGATATATGATTTTTTTAATGGCCACAATGATATATGATTTTTTTAATGGCCACATAGTGAAGTGACCCCTGAGTGGTATATAGTGGCGTGGATACGAAGTCACTCTCTCATAGGACATATCTAAGATTACTAGTTCTTGTAATCAATTAGGACACATATCGTATTTTAGGGCATACATAGTTCATAAAACAAATGTCACCAAAATCCACTAGATAATTCCATAAAGTGCAAATTTGTTAACTCCATGACAAACTCTAATGGATGACAAGATATAATTCCGTTAAATACTAGTTTGGTAATATACCAACTTATTACCTTTTTTCCATTCTACTTCTAAGTTTCCGAATTAGAGATGCTAAGTTTCCGAATTAGAGATGGACAAAGTTTATGAGGTTAAGTTCAACCACAATTTTTAAAAAGACAAATTCATTAAAATAGTCGAATATATTATATTTCCATCAAATTAGAGATTATCTCTCTATGATGTTAGTTCAACCACAAGTTATACAATATACATAGCTAAATTTATTCATACCATGATTTTGTTGATGCATGGCAACACTGGACATATGTTTTCATAGAGTTCTATGTGTCTAGATGTGTGGAAATCATCTAAATCGTTGTATCATTGACTTTACTTTAACTAAAGGAATTATTAAAGTAAAGTGTTTTTATTAGTGAGTTGAGTTTTATTTAAGGAAATTCTTTAATTAGAATTAGTGAATTAAATAATAGTCGTTGATCTCAAGTAAGTTGAGAAGTAATCTCAACCGTCAACTACTTTGGATATTAAGGTTAGGTCATAACTCAATCTTATAAAAGGAACGCTAAGGTAAAGGAGAAGATACTTTTACACATAGATGGAAAATAAGGACTTTTGCTAGTGTGGAGTCATTCGAGAATGTAGAAGCAAACAAAGAATTTTGCTTACACATGATACATTGTATGAGTGAGGAGATATCATTGATTGGGTGAAGAGAATTTCATCCAAGTGTTGATACAAAGAGAATTGGATCACGAAGGACTGTGATTCAAAGAGATCTCAGATAGGTGGAGAAGGACTTCCATCTAGAGATTAGGTCAAGGAGAAGGAAGAACAGAGGCAACCGTAAGAAGATCGAGCAGATCAAAGCCACAATAGCAGTTACAGAGTTGTACGCACCTTTTAGTGGAGGCAGATGCATACGTACGCAGGTCTCAGTGAGGAAAATCATGTATGCACGTGGGTCTCAGTGGAGACAGGCACACACAAGTTCTAAGACTTGAGTGTACGAGATTGTATAGCCAAGGAGGAGTTGTTAGGTTTGCATGAGCTCTCCATATTTTTTTGCATTTCTTTGTGGACCATTTTCTTAGGTATGGGAGCCTTTGTAAGATTTGAAGTTATTTGAATGATGAGCTTAGTTGATGGGCATAATATCTTTGTGTATTGTGCATGAGATTTTGGTTTCCTTATTTATGCTTTCTTTGTAATGCTTAGTTGATAAACCTGCTTGTGTTTTTATTCAATAAGTGATTTATTTGGAATTAACTGTCAAGTGTTGGGTTGAGGGGTAAAATCAACAAATTTCTCTATGACATTGAAGTGTAGAATTTCACATAACGATAAAAATAAGTTGTATATCAAATAAATCAACCTTGCTTGAAACATTTTGAAGGTGATATTGAATGTTGTATACTAAAAATTCATGTTATATCAGTGTCACAAATGAATAAAATTGGTCATTGTAATATTATCTCATGCAACTTAGCATGTGGACCTGTTGCAAGTGCTCTATCACAAGTGAAGGAAATTAATCACTCTAATATTGTGTGATGCAACTTAGCCTGTTGACACGTAGAATACTTTATAGGGAAAAAAACACATTATGTGTTTGCATAGTTTGATAACTAAACAAATTGCCTTTCCAAAAACCAATACTCATCATAAATAGTCTTTCCACACCATTGTGATTTTATAGAATATAAACATATGAAAACATTTTTTCCATGTTCATCTAAATTTCTTGTAACTTTATATAATATAAACATATAGAGCATTTTACTATGTTAATACAAATTTGATTTGATTTGGAGTTGGTTTGTCACCCAAAATTTCCTTTCAATGTGTGTTTAATGTTTGTTTGGTTATTGTTAAGCTTATGAGTTACATATTGTTTGGACCAAATCGTTAGGGATATCTTTTTTCATATATTGTAGATGTTTGCATTTCACATTGTTTATGATAAAGACTCACTCTTAAACAAAGGAGATTGAAGATGACTTGCATGGCCATATTGAAGTGTTTGAAGAAGGAATTGTCAATCGTAATCGTAACATAGGGAGATTGGATAGCCAAATGTTTCATGTCACTTAAAAACTTCAACTTTGACATATTTCGTCACGACACTACGAAAGAGTATTCTCCAAAGAAGTCTCAGGACTCACTTTAATCCAAGCTCCAACAACACCGTACCATAACAATCAAATGGAAGTTTAAGAGGGGTGAATATTGGAATTTCCTCTAAATTTGTCACATACCTATTTTTTGTCGATGATATCTTAATTTTTTGTGAAGGTTCAAGAAGGGTGGTTAAGAAGCTTAAGGAAATCATGGAACTTTTCTTCATGGATACTGACATGAAAATTAACTTAGAAAAATCAATGATAAACCTTTGGGGTATCTTTGAGCTTGAAAAAAAATACAACACTCAATCATTTCCCTATAATTTGGTTGACCTCAATCTTGATCTGAAATATTTAGGTTTTCAACTAAATCCCAATGTGTACAAAAATTGTGATTTGAAATGGATGATTGCAAAGGTGGATAAAAATATCAATATTTGGTGTAACTGGTGGTTATCCAAAGGGGGTCGACTGGTTCTAGTAAAAGTAGTACTAGAAGTGATTCCAGTATACTATATGTTGCTTGCATGGATTCCAAAAGGAGCCTTGGGAAGGATTAGGTGATTATGTTATAGATTCATCTCATCAAGGGACCAAGGAAAAAAAGGGTTTGTTCTAGCATGTTAGAAAAACTTAGCTTTACCAAAGGAAAATGGAGGCTGGGGACTAAAGAATCCTTTCCTTTTCTCTAAAGTGCTAGTTGCAAAACATTTCTAGCGATTAATACAAGGTACTAGGTTGTGGGCATATGTAATAAAGGCCAAGTATATGGCACTGGATTTAGTGGAGGAATGGGTAAGGAATCATGTTAAATGAGTTCAAACTGCCTCATTAATTTGGAAAGTGGTCAACTCAACCTTTTGATTGGTTGGAAATTGGTTAATATGGTTAGTTGGAAAAGGAGACAAAGTCCAAATTGTTCTAGATCCTTGGATTGGTAGTATAGGACTACACAGATTAGTTCCTCATATGATTCATGAGTTAAGAAGTAGAGGTTTTTATATACTAAGGTAGGTTGTAAATATGAGAGATCATTTATATGGAAGCAACATTGGTTGTCCTAGAGGGAGATCGAGGTAAGGGAAGAGGACGCAATTATATGGTAAAGATACAAAGAAAACCTAAAATACATTTATCTTAGGATAAGAGATGATGATGACCAAATTGTTTGGTCACTAAATACAATTGGAGAATATTACCAAAAATTCGATACAAGGCTCTCATTGTAGAGGGAAGAGAGGAACACCAAGTTTAGTGGCGGAAAATCGTTTGGAAATGTGAGTGTCCAACAAAATCTAAAATTTTCATGTGGATGTTACTGAATACTAGAGCTCCCACTTGATATATTTTACAAAAGAGGAACTTTGTGGGACTTGGTTGGTGTAGCCTATGTCAGCAAGTGGAAGAAACAAACTCTCATATCATCATGACCTACCCATATAAAAAGCAGGTTTGCAATGAAGTGGAAGGAATGATTGGCTTAAAAAATATTTTGGTAGGAGATTCCATTAAGGAGGAATATAAGATCTAGTGTATAAAAAGGGAAACTAGAAGGATCAAATCTCTCCCACTAAATATTGCTTGGGAAGTATGGTTGGCAATGAATTTGAAATTGTTAAACATCACCTCTAAAATGTGTTTCTTAAGCACTAAAAATTTTATATGCTTACCCACAAGATGAGGAAAAACAAACCACTCAATAGCCTATAGAAGAAATAAATTGGGACATGACATGGGCATACTTTGATGGTTCTGTTAATATTATGGTAGCTGCGGGAGGTATTTACCCCCATGTGTGAACCTGACGAGAATAGAAGACTCTGGAAAGCAAGAGAAACCCTAATGAGTTGGCTAATAACCCTAGAAGCCTTGTCGACTCAAGAAGATAATCCATATTAGGCTATTAGCCTCCAAGAGAAGAAGTCGGCCAGAATTAATAATAATATACTGAACAGACACATACCCAGAAAGAGAAGTCGGCCCCAACAAACTGGCAGGATTACTATAAATACAGGGTGCCAGTTCTCATTTGTCACATCACAGGATTGCAGTTTCCTAGTTGTTGCGCACTGCAGTTGCAGTCTGGTGCGCAGGTTTGGAGGAGAGTTGCAGGTGCAGCTGCAGCAGCAGCTAGTTTCAGTTTTTGGCTTGGATATCTCTTGGCTAGGGTTTGGGACTATCTGATCAGCTTTTGTGATGCGCTATCCTTGGGGATTGATGTGTTGCTCCTTGTTTGGCTATCTAGCCTAGGGTTTGCTTCCGGAGGAATTCTCAGGTCAAGGTTAAGGTGCTCGGAGGGAGGCTTCAACCTGTGGTTGGGTGACGAGGGTATCGTCAATGGTAAAACGAGCACACCATCTTCTATATTCTAACAGGTTATGGGCCCACACCCCTTCAGTCAACCTAAAACGCTGGAAGGAAACATGGCCACTAGATATTGAGCTCGTTGAGGAACTGTCGCTAGGGTTACTAGCAGGAGCAGCTTCCAAAAGAACTACAGCTAGGGTCAAAAGAACTACAGCTAGGGTTACCAGCAGAAGCAGTTGCAGAAACCCTAAAACCTCTTGTTGAGGCACCTTAAGTGACGAGATTGACCTAATCTCCGGATAGATCAGTGTGCCCTAGCCCCACGCATCTCCTGGTACACTCAGAAGGCCAAGATGTGAAGTTTGGATTTCTGGTCAAAACTAGGGTTTGACCAAGTCAAGAAAGCCATCATGAACTCTATGAAGTCTGAGAACAAGTTAGATGGAGCCTCTAACTTCACAGCATGGAAGACAAGGATTGACCTCATCCTTGCTAAGAATAAAGTGTTGGATATTG
>ML779373.1:373215-398192 GCA_009831015.1 Picea engelmannii
TATGTGATAAACATGGGATCAAAAGAGAGTACACAATTCCAAGGACTCCACAGCAAAATGGAGTTGTTGAGAGGCAGAATAGATCAGTACAGCAAATGGCAAGATCAATGATGAATGAAAGGAACATACCTCAGACTTATTGGATGGAAGCAATTCATACAGCTATTCATATCCTTAACAAAGCTCATCTCAGGCCACACAGTGACAAGACTCCTTATGAACTATGGTTTGGAAGACCTGATTCAATCAAACATTTTAAAGTTTTGGGGAGTAAATGTTATATCAAGAACAATGATGAAAATATTGGCAAATATGATGACCGGGCTGATGAAGGTATCTTTTTGGTTTATGCTACAAATAGTAAAGGGTACAGATGCTACAATAAGAGACTGCACAAACTAGTTGATTGTATAGACATAAAAGTTGATGAAGAAATCTCAGTCAAAAATGTAAGCAGTACTGAACCAAGAACAGAAGATATAGTTGAAGATGAAGATGAACAGGTCCAAGGATCAGAAAAGGAAGAATCTAAATCAGATGAAGATACGAATACTCAAACTGACACAAATCAGCAGAAAGAAGCAAAATCACTTCTCAGAATTATTAGAAAGAATCATCATGAAAATCAGATAATTGGAGATATAAATAAAAGAGTTCAGACAAAAAGGAAATTGATTAAAGACTCGGAACAATCTCATGTTGCCTTTTTATCTATGACTGAACCTAAAAATTTTGAGGAAGCTAGCCAGGATGATAATTGGATTAGAGCAATGAATGAAGAGCTTGATTAAATTGAGAAGAACAATACTTGGGAGCTTGTCCCTAGACCTGAAGATAAAAATGTAATAGGTTCCAAATGGGTGTTCAAGAATAAAATGAATGAAAAAGGACAAGTTGCTAGAAATAAAGTCAGATTGATCTGTAAAGGGTATACACAAGTTGAAGGTCGGGACTTTGATGAAACTTTTGCACTAGTGGCAAGATTGGAAGCTATCATAATGTTTCTTGCTTATTCATGTCACAAGAACTTTAAAGTTTATCAGATGGATGTTAAGTCAGCATTTCTTAATGGAGATCTAGAGGAAGAAGTATATATGGAGCAACCTGAAGGATTCTCATTGACAGATAGTCCTAATAATGTTATCTAGAGGAAGAAGTATATATGGAGCAACCTGAAGGATTCTCATTGACAGATAGTCCTAATAATGTTTGCAAGCTGAAGAAGGCCTTATATGGACTGAAACAAGCACCATGAGCTTGGTATTATAGATTGGACAAATTCTTACAAGATAAAGGATTCAAGAAAAGTATTGTTGACAACAACCTTTACATTAAGTCTGAAGGTGATAATTTATTAGTTGTTTTGGTTTATGTAGATGATATTATTTTTGGGTGCACTAATGAATCATCTGTCCAGTGGTTTGCTAACTCTATGCAAACAGAATTTGAGATGTCCATGATAGGATAACTATCATATTTTCTTGGCTTACAAGTAAAACAGAGTTATGCAGGAATTTTTATATCTCAAGAAAAATACTTGAAAGAGATGTTGAAGAAATATCAGATGGAGGACTCCTCTCCTGTTAGTACACCCATGGTGGTTGGTTGCAAGCTCAGTAAAGATGACATTTCACTCGATGTTGATCAAAGGACATATCGATCAATGACAGGTAGTCTTTTGTACATCACAGCATCCCGTCCTGATATAATGCAAATTGTTGGAATGGTAGGTTGTTATCAGTCTGCTCCTAAACAAAGTCATTTGGTAGCTGTCAAAAGGATATTCAAATACTTTAAGGGAACAATGACTTATGGTTTGTGGTATCCCAGAAATCAAAATTTTCAGTTAACTGCTTATTCAGATGCAGATTGGGCAAATTGTGTAGATGAAAGAAAAAGCACCAGTGGAGGTGCCTTCTTCCTGGGAGACTCGTTGGTAGCATGGATTAGTAAGAAACAAGGGTCTATTTCCTTATCAACTACAGAAGCAGAGTACATTGTTGTTGCTACTTGTCGCACTCAGATCTTGTGGATGATTCAAACTCTTGCAGATTTGAAGGTAAACTACATTGATCCAATTACAATTCACTGTGATAACACTAGTGCCATTAGTGTCTCCAAGAATCTTGTTCTTCATTCCAAGACTAAGCATATCCCAATAAAATACCATTTTCTCAGAGAACAAGTCACAAACAGAGTTGTTCAGTTGAATTATATTCCTTCCACAGAACATATAGCAAACATCGTTACTAAACCCCTAGCCAAGACACCATTTGATTATCTCCGACAGAAGTTGGGTGTCATCCCGCCTCACATGTAAGAAAGTCCATCCTGTCAGGGGGAGTCTTGTATTGATTGCATATTTGATACCTCATAAAATTACTGCAACAGCTCAGGGGGAGCGTGTTTTCTTTGACATTGATGTCAAAGGGGGAGAAAAGGAGTGGTCTGGATCGGATGCTACAGTTGGAGGTCCAAACAGATTAGTGCAACCGTTCAGGGTTGCCATCAATGCCAAAGGGGGAGATTGTTGGAAGGTTTACAGTTGGGAGTAATCTTGTCATTGATGGCAAGAACAGCGATGGAAAAGATCAGCATGATCAACAGCACAGTGATAATAGAAGAGGAGGAGCAACAGTGAACGTTGGATCTTATTCAGAATCCCCGATGACCGTCAAATCTATTTATGGACAAGAAGAACGCGCAGAAGAGAAGGAAAGATCTTAGGCGTCAGATCTGAGCGTAAGATCCGACCATCATTGGATCAGGGAGAACTTGCACATTCATTAAAGAACATGAAGAGGCGAAATGTGAAATGCCGAAATATGTTGGTCTGACTCCATTTCGGAGATTCGTAGATCGGGACTTGAAGGCTCGAGACCCTTCATCATAAGTGGCGAAATCGCGAAGTACCGAAATCGCAAAATCCGATATGGCAAAATGATCCTAGCTGTTGGATCAAGGTGTGATCTGGGCCGTCAGATCCAGGAGGTGAATATGGCAGACCACGTTAGAAAGGACAGTCGTGGACCGTTAGATCAAGAGGACATGTGGCGAAAGATCAGAGCACCACAAAGACTCCATTTCAGAGTTTCGCAGATCGGGAAATCCAAAGGAAAGAGGTTCAAACTCACGATACGCGAGATCACAAAAAGATCTTGACCGTCAGATCACCAAGGATTGTGGACCGTTGATCTAAGCTCCATCTCGGAGCTTCGCCTATCGTGACTTGGAGTGACGAGAAGCTCCATTACAGGAATCGCGAGATGTGAATTCACGATAAGATCTGGACCGTCAATACACCAAGACTCTGGACCATTGATCTAAAGCTCCATCTCGGAGCTTCGCCTATCGCGACTTGGAGTGACGAGAACCTCCATCTAAGGAACAACGAGATGCGAGATCGCGAAAAGATCTGGACTGTTGATTCATCGAGATCGTGGACCGTCGATCAGGGTCGATGAAGATCATGAGTTCACAGTGCCTGTTAGCGCAGCTTGTGGTCACCGCGTGTGGTCACGTGGAGGAAGGACCTAGTGCAGATGAGCTCCGCCTCGGAATTTCGGGGATCGTGTCTGGGAGTGTCGAGACACTGGATCATACGAATGTCGAAATACTGAAAAGGTGAATTGTCGGTGTAACCGGTGGTCACCGCCTGTGGTCACGTAGAGGAGGGAGCTAGAGCAGCCAAGCTCCTTTTCGGAGCTCATGACATGGAGACTCAAGATGTCTCATCGAAGAATCTCCGAATTGCGAAAGTGCGAAATGGGTAAATAACGACAATACCCTTCACAATTAATCCAACGATGGAGGTGAACATGAGCATGATCGGAGGGCTAATGTTGATCCTCACAGTGTAACTGCTAGAAACCATTGATGGTTTCTACCAGAGGATGTGAAGAGACTTTTGTGTGATTTCCAAAGGCGCTGAAGAGTTACAGGGAATCTGCCAGTGGAATGAAGACGATTCGTGGAGGAAATTGACAGCTGGATGAGGGTTGGAGCTCGTAACTGAAATAGAAAGGATAAGCTTGAATATGCCAGAGAAGACGAAGAGTCTAAACTGCCAGAGAGGCTAAGGAATCTCAGCAGAACACCCAGTGATGTTGGACGCGTGGTGGGAACCACCAGAGAAGCTTAAAAGTTGCGATGATCAGGCAAAGCACTCGAGATGTGGAGGAGATCGACGCGGTGTGAGTATGCAGAGGTATTGCGCGCATTGCATGCACAAGGTGCACAGAAGCTATAAGTACACGGTACAGAGAAGAGATGGGGTTGTTGTTGTTGTTGGAGTTTGTTGTGGTTGTTGTTGCTGAGGTGAAGTAATGCATGTGTGAGGAAGTAAAGAGGTGGTGCAGCAGCTGAAATGGATAGGAAACAAAAGGTGCATGGAATGGGAATGGCACACAGAGCACAAAAGGCAGAAGAACAGAATGGGCAGTGGATGCATGTTGGAAGACAGTGAGGAAGACTGAGTAGCAAAATCTTGCAGAACAGTGATGAGACTGGTAAGTTGTTATTGAACACTATATCACTGTAATTGGTTTCAGTATTTCATATTCATATTTTAGGGTGGTCGGGAGGTGCTAGGGAGGACTGGTGTCCTCAAAGGTTCAAGTGGGTGCTTGAACACAGGGAGTTGTAGCTTCCTTCTAGTTGATGCTAGAGAAACCAGGGAGTTGGTGCTTCCTTCTAGTTGGTGCTAGAGAAACCAGGGAGTTGGTGCTTCCTTCTAGTGGGTGCTAGAGAAAACAGAGAGTTGGTGCTCTCAGCAAGTTGCAGCTTGCAAAACAGAGGTTGTAGCCTCACATTGAGTTGGTGCTCAAGTATAGATGATGTACAGAACTTAAAAGATTGCCTATCATTTCGAAGAAGAAGAGGTTTTCTCCCTTTATGGGTTTCCTCATGAAAATATGTCTCTGTGTATATCTTATGTGTGACTGATGTTCATTAGTTTATTGTCCATATGTTGTATAATGTTGATGATCACTTGAAGAACGAATAAAAATGTATTAATAGACTTAAAATTGTTTAAGCACAATAACAACTGATTCACCCCCCCACCCCTCTCAGTTGTCTTAGTAATTTCAACATCCCAAGCATATGGAGTAACACAAATTCAATTTTTTTGTGACTCACTTCTACTAATTCAGTGGATGCGAAAGGAAACAATCTTGAGAAATTTTACTCTACAACCTTTGCTTTGTGATATAAACTCTCTACATTCATCTTTCTCACATATCTTGTTTTCACACATATATGAGAACATGAATAAGATGGCAGATGGATTATCAAAATTTTGACTAGGACTTGACCGGGGTGTTTGGATAGTCTCTAAAAACCAAGATGGACATGTATCTGAATTCATGCATGATTTTTTGGAGTAATTGCATGTTACCATTTTAATACAACTTTTTGTATAAGCTACATATATCATTTTCAAGTGGAGGGATGAATAATGGATAATGGATGGTTAACTTTATAATGAGATGAAAGAGAAAGGGACAATATAAGACATTTTTTTTTCCTTTTAGACAGAGTCACAACTTTTATGTGAGGGGAATGTTACAAATATAAATATGCCACAAGCTTTAAGAGAAAACATTAATGATTTTTAACATTTGATATATGTAATTTTGTTTATATAAATAAAATTACAGGAATTTTTTCCTTAAAATAAATTAATAAAATGAAACGTTCATAAAATTAATTAAATTAAAATGAAAGTTATTATATACATATAATAATGTTTTTGAGAAGAATAATTATGGATGGAACCATATCACGTTTTACTAAGCCAAGCTCAATGGAGGTGCCTTTGGGTGGGGGGTAGGGGGTCACAGTCTCCTCCCCATGATGATGCATTGGATTTCCAAGCAATAGTCACTACTTATGCCAGGTCTTCCAAAGTGAAACCATACAAGTTTATAAAGAGACTAGGGAATATTCTAAAACTCAAGTTTCCCATTGAACTCGTCAAGACGCAAAGCCTTAGCCTTTGCAGATCATGGTTTGGTTGGTCAGTTCACTAGGATTTGGCCATCTCCGAGGAATGTGGTGACCTAGGTTTAGAAAAATTGGAAACCTCATATAAAAGGGAGGTTGAACCACTTCTTTTTTGGAAGAGGATTTTGTTCCTTCCTCTTCAAGTTCAAGGAATATAGAAACTTAATTTTTCGAAGCAGTTTGTATTTTACGGGTGCCATGGGAATGTACTTGAATACGTGGATGCACAGATTTAATCTAGAGAATGATATCACATCATCTATTCAAGTTTGGGTGAGGCTCCCTCACCTTCCTTTGCATTCTTGGAGCGAAGAGGCCTTCTACTATATAGGCAACACCCTGGAGTGTTACTTGGATCGAGTAGAACCGAAAGAAAACTTATTTTCTTGTGCTTGGATTTGCGTTGAGGTTGACCTAAAGAAAAGGATTCATGAAGCGATGATGATAACCCTAGATATATAGCAACACTTAAAAACATCTAGATTATGAGAAGGTTCATTTCAAGTGAAAATTTTGTGACGAATATGGACACTTTGCAAAAAAACTACAAAAAAGTAGAGAGTTAGTAACCTTAGGCTATTAACAAGGAAGACTAGTGGAAAATGGTAGGTCGAAATTCAGGATCTAATGTAGACATTAGGGAAAAGTATCAAGCCATGGCAAGGAAAACTCCAATCCCTTCATCCGAAAAAAGCTAGGGGAATCTAAAGGTTCCTCCTCAAAACCTATTGGCATTAACCCTAATAGAGGTGGTATCTCGTTGGATAATAACATATGTGAAATCCTTTCCTCAATCATCCCGCAAGTCACAGTATTGCAAGATATTGAGAATATTTCCTTTCCAAGGGAATTGTCTGATCAGTATTTTATGAGCATAACGAAATGAATACAAATTATTAAAAGATGCTTAACACATAATAACAAAGATACGGTAAAATTGGTTTTCTAGTCAATAAGGAAATAAGCTGAAACTGTAAAATGCAGCGGAAAACAAGCTTGTTGGAATGGTGGCGGCTTATCTCTGAGAAGAGATGTGACGGCTGCGCTCATTCACAAGAAGATCATTACAATGAGGCTCTGAAGGCCTTTTTACAATAAACAGGAATGTCAAAAACCCTAGAAATCCAAAAACCTAACCCTAGGAGATGAAGCGCCAAAAGTCATGTGGGCCCCGTTTGGGTAAGTTAGTCAGTCAACTTCCCAGGGTCGTAACTTTTGCATACGATCTCCGTTTTAGGCGCACGATAGCCCGTTGGAAAGGTCTTTCCGAAAACTACACATTTTGGTCTGATCTAATACAAGGAATTTTCGACTGTGCCGATTTCTAAAAACGTTGTTTAGGGCCTCAAAATGGCCTCGCAAATCAGGGACTTGAAAACTAGGAAAAAAACTACCAAACTAGAAAATTGTCAAAATGAACCAGTTGGAATAGGTGGGAGGCCACCGACATCCATATGGATCAATCCTCCCCCCTTAGGAAGCAATGGTCTCCATTGCGTTGAGTTCCCCCATCAGATGAGGAAATTTCTGCTGAATTTGGCCCCGAGTGAGCCACTTGCCTTGGTGAAGGAGCTGCCCTGCTTTGACAACTTTATAAAGCTAGATCCTTTGTTGTCGGGTGCCCTTGATCTGTGTGTCCACAATATGATCACTGGATGCCTGTTGCATGCAGTCAGGGTTGAGTTATGTTGGTGTCAACTGCTCTGCTATCTCTGAGGTGTCCAATAATGGTGGGAAATATGGTCAAAGGAGAGCCACGTTGAAGACTAGGTGCAGGCCAAGGAAAGGGGGAACGTTGAGTGCAAAAGCATTGTCACCCATAGCCTTGGTGATGGTGTATGGCCCATACCAGAGTGGGCGAAGCTTCCGATGGGGCCCTGTAAGGCGTTCTTTTTGCAAGTGCAACCAAACTTTGTCGCCCACCTGAAACTTATGTGGCACCCGGTGTTGATCATGGCGTTGCTTGTACTTGGCATTGGACTTCTGTAAAATATCCTGAACCTGTTGGCGGATGTGATGGATCCTCTCAATGAACCGGGTGGCTTTGTCAGCTTCTGGTGGAGCAGGGGACGAGTCGGCCGAGGTGTTCGCCAGTGGTAGTGCAACATCCATGGCGCCCAATGGTTGGAATCCCAACCCCACCTGAAAGGGGTTGTGGCCAGTTGAGCTATGCAGGGCTCGGCTCGGTTGTAGATATGCTGGACATAGGGAAGACTCTCATCCCATGTGCGGGGGTGCTTGGAATTGTACATGCGCAGGATATGTACGATCATCTAATTGACGACCTCAGTTTGGCCATCTGTCTGGGGGTGGAAGGCAGTGGATTGGTGAGCTTGGTATCCAACGATGACCAGAGGCTCGACCAAAATGTGTTGAGGAACCGACTGTCCCGATCTGAGACAATGGTTTTTGGGATCCCAAAGTGTACCCAGACGCATTCAAAGAAGAGCTTGGCAGTGGCCTCTGCAATGATGTTCTTCTTGCAGGCGGCCATAATCGCCATCTTGGAAAAGTGATCAACAACCACAAAAACACAGTCATTTCCCCTCTTGGTGGACGGGAGGCTTGACATGTAGTCCATGGATATGGATTCCCACGGCTTGTCAGGAGTAGGAAGAGGGGTGTACAGGCCCTGCTTCTTAGTGGTCGATTTGGCAATAGCGTAGGCGGTGCAGGACCTGATATACTTGCTAACATCCTGTCGAAGTTTCGGCCAACAGAAATTTTTTTGCAGCACTGCCACTGTCTTTTCGACGCCGAAGTGTCCTGCCACCCAACTGTACTGAGATTCCCAGATCAGCTTCGCACGCTCGCTTGATGGAACGCAGAGATGGCCCAGATGGCACAAGAACATGTCATGAAGATGGAAATCAGTGATCACTGAGTTTGCTCCCAACCTTTGGTAGGTGTTGGAGAAGTCAGGGTCTATCTCATAGAGGTGGGGCCATCCAGAGGTCTCATGGCCACAAGAGTCTAGCACCGTGGTGAGTGCTGAGACTGGAGGTCGGCTGAGGCAATCGACAACTCATTTGGTACTTCCTGTTTTATACTTGATGTTGAGGTGGAACTGCTATAATTATGTGGACCACTTATGATGGTGGTCATTCTGCAATTTGCCTTGGGTTTGCATGAATTGTAGTGGCTTGTGATCAGTGTGGATGACTGTCTCCTTCCCCAAAATGTAATGTCTCCACTAGCGGCAGGCTTTCACAATGGAGTACATTTCTTTGTCATAAGTAGGGTACTTACGGACAACCTCTGATAGCATCTCACTATGATACGCCACGGGGTGGCCATGTTGAGTGAGAACGGCGCCCACAGCACAGTCTGCAGCATCTGTCTCGATCTCAAAGGGATGTTGCAGGTCTGGTAATGAAAGTACCAGGGATGAGCCCAAGCGTTGCTTCAATTCATCGAAGGCTTGTTGCTGGGACATGCCCCACACAAATTTTGCCTTATCGCCACCCCTGGTTACTTGGCTGAGGGCCCATGCGATATGAGAGAATCCCAACACGAACCTGGGATAGAAATTGGCGAGGCCCAAGAAGCTCCAAAGCTCAGAGAGTGTGGTTGGGGCTGGCCAGTCACGGATGACTTGGATCTTCGTTGGATCCACATGCACACCATGTTGATCAACGATGTAGCCTAAGTAGTGGACCCTGTCCATGCCGAAGGAGCATTTTTCCAAGTTTGCATATAGTTTGTGTTGCCGCAGGATGTGCAGAACCTGCTGAATATGTTGCAAGTGTTCCACCCAAGTCTTGTTGTAGATGAGGATGTCATCCAGATACACCACTACAAAAGTATTGGTGAAAGGTCGCAAGATATCATCCATCATCCTCATAAATGTTGTTGGAGCATTTGTCAAACCAAAGGGCATGACCAACCATTCAAAAAGACCTTCTTTTGACTTGAAGGCGATCTTCCATACATATGTATGTTCTATTGGGACATGGTGGTAGCCAGACTTCAGATCAATCTTACTGAAGTATTTGCCCCCCGTGAGCTGATCAAGGAGGTCGTCGATTTGGGGAATCAGGTACTGGTTCCGGACTGTGATTTTATTCAGGGCCCGGTAATCAATGCAGAGTCGCCAAGTCCCGTCTTTCTTCTGCACCAGTACGATTGGGCTCCCACAAGGCAATGAGCTGGGACGGATGTGCCCCTTGTGGAGAAGTTCTTGGATCTGCCTCTTGATCTCCTCGTTTTCTAACAGAGAGCGGTGGTAGACCGGCCCATTGGGTAGCGGTGAGCCTGGGGTCAGATCAATGGGATGCTTGACCTGGCAGTGCAGAGGTACCCCGGTAGGAGAGGAGAAGACATCTGAGTGTTCTTCCACGACCTTATCCACTTGCTTCTATTGTGTGGAGAGATCGGTTGCAGAGGCCCTAGATGTGGCCGCGATCTTTCTCTTACTCTGAGAGCGAATCACGAAGAAGACAAATTTTCCAGTCTGAGAGATGACCTTCCTGCATTACTTGGCAGAGATCAAGGAAATAGCACTAGGACGGACTGCCTCGGGTATCCTGTACAATTTCTTGTTCAAAGTAATAATAACACTACGAGGCCTAGACTCATATACATCATGGCATTTCCATAAATAAGGTTGGCCCAAAAGAACATTACAAACTTTGAGAGGAGAAACATCACACAATACCTCGTCTTTGAAGGGCTTGATGTTGTACGACAGTCGACACTGTTGGTTGACGCGGAGATCGCTTCCTTGGCGATGCCATCCAATGGTGTAGGGCTGCGGGTGTGGCGTTGTCGACAAGTCCAGCCGCTTGACGACCTCTGCTGAGATGAGGTTCTTCTGGCTACCGCTATCAACGATGAAGTGCAGCGGGGTGCCTTTTACCCACATCTATGAATGGAAAAGGCGCTCACCTTCTTCTGGCTCGTCTGGTTCATTAGGTTGGAGCTTGGTGGTAGCAACAGTGACACTCGGCTCCGCGTCAATGATCCGTCTTCCCCTTTTTGGTTCTAACTCAGAGTCAAAACCCGCATCTGATTCAGAGGCTTTCACTTCAACCACCAGCGACTGCTTTGAGCGACAATCAGCAGTGTTATGCCAAGGGCTCTTATGGAAGTCACACCACTTCCTAGTATCCTTCTTTGTCTTTCCGGTGTCCTCCTTTGCTTGCGGCTTGGATTGGTTGTCCTGATACTGTCCATCTTTGTTCTATCCTTTGTTCTGTAGGCTGGGGCCACCCTTTCATGGCTTTTGCTGCGAGGGGTTCCCAGGCCCAAATTGTCACGTCTTTTGTTTGAGCTTCTGCTCGATTTTGACGGCATATCGATAGGCCACGCCCAAGGACGAGATATCCATAAATTTCATTTCGATCTGGATGTATCTATGCAGAGCATCGCGGTATTTTGTCACTCTGAATCTTTGATACCTAGCTTGGTGCGCAGGGTATGGAAGATATTTGTGAAATCTGGCACTACTTGGTCTCTTTCTTGCCGTAGTGTGGTCCATTTGGTATACAAGTTGTCATAGCTTCCGACAAGGTAGTATTGTTCCTTAATAGCATCCCTGAAGGATTCTCAGGTGACCGTGACTGTAAATAATGAGGTTTCCTCTGTTTCCTTCTGCTCACAGAAAGTTTCCCACTAATCTTTGACATGGGAAACGGCTTTGAGGAGCGCAAAAGTAATTTTTTCTCTATTTGAAAAGTTATGGACAGAAAAATACCCTTCCAGTAGATTCAACCACTTGTCTATAGCATCCACGTCTATCTGACCTTCAAATATAGGAATATCGAAGTTGATTTGTACCTTAAAGGGGGCAGCGCCTCCGCTCGAGGAAGATGCGTCGCTTGTTGGTAGCCGCCGAAGGATTTGCGTGAAACTATCCATCATCTCATTCATGTGTTGTGTGAGGGCTTCCTCAAGCAACATTTTGAAATGATCTTCTGTCTCATCATCTTTATTTTCTCCTACCATGAGGGGTCGTTTGGGCGTGCGAGAGCTTTTGTCCTCAAGAGAAACAAGCTCAAGACCCAATTCTTTGTACCCTGACCTCGTTGGCGACATGCATTAAGACGACAAAGAGCAGACCGCTCTGATACCACTGATCCGGATTTTATGAACAGAACAAAATGAATACAAATTATTAAAAGATGTTGAACATAGAATAACAGAGATACAGTAAAACTGGTTTTCTATTCAATAAGGAAATAAGCTGAAACTGTAAAATGCAGCGGAAAACAAGCTTGTTGGAATGGTGGCAGCTTATCTCTGAGAAGAGATGTGACGACTGCGCTCATTTGCAAGAAGATCATTACAATGAGGCTCTAAAGGCCTTTTTACAATAAACAGGAATGTCAAAAACCCTAGAAATCCAAAAACCTAACCCTAGGAGAGGAAGCGCTAAAAGTCATGTGGGCCCCGTTTGAGTAAGTAAGTTAGTCAACTTCCCGGGGTCATAACTTTTGCATACGATCTTCGTTTTAGGCGCACGATAGACCGTTGGAAAGGTATATCCGAGGACTACACATTTTGGTTCGATCTAATAAAGGGCATTTTCGACTGTGTTGATCTCTAAAAACGTTGTTTAGGGCCTCAAAACGGCCCCACAAGTCAGGGACCTGAAAACTAGGAAAAAAACTGCCAAACTGGAAAACTGTCAAAATGAACCAGTTGGAATAGGTGGGAGGCCACCGACATCCATATGGATCATTGCCCTTAGTCCAAATTTCTGAAATATCTCGACCTAGAGATGAAATTCTAGAGAGATCTTCTCAAAAAAGGTCAATGGTGCAATTTCAAGAAATAATAGAGACTAGGGGATCTGATATAACAAGGAATGATGAGAAGGTTGTTGGTTATGAAGCCTAATTATCCTCCTGATTCAGAGGTCTTGTTTCAGCCATGTTTAGATCCTAGTCCATGGTGGGGGTTTTGTGTTATATTATTTGCACAATTAGCTCCAATCATTGTTATGTTGTGTCAGTCATAATAGGGGGTGGCATCCCCCCCCTGTCCGGTGGTTCAAGGTTGGATCCCCCAAACAATAAAAATTCACCGTCGAGCAAAAACATTTGGGTGGTTTTTTTGCATCCATTTTGGGTGGTTTTTTGGCACAAAGTTGTTCAGCCCGTGGTTTTCTAATTTCGGTTAAGGAATTAAAGTTGTAATATAATCCAGGTCAATGGATTAGGGATTTTGGATGGCACGGGATCCTATATATATTATATTGTAATTTCATTCTCAATTTGGACCATTCATTATTAGGTCATAGATATGACGGTAGAGGTTATGTTGGTACATTTTTCCCTAGAAGGAAACACTTTTTTAAAGAGGCCATTGTGTTGTGGTTATGTATAGTGAGATATTAGTGTGTTTCTGGGAGAGGAGACCATGGGAGAGTGAAGAGGAAGTTGCAACGAATGTTTTTTAAGTGTTATCCCTTCATTTTTGCTAGACAAAATAAAGGAAGGATTGGTTATTTCTTCATTGGCATAGCCCATATCGAGTGAACCATGTATATTGGTGTCTCTCTTGTATTGTATTCTTCTATGTTTTATTTCCACATCCATTTTGATTTGTTTTACTAGTATTACTTAGTGATCTTATTCCTAACAAAGGACCAAACACCCATGGGCGTGGAAGAAGTAGAAAATTATAAATATTCCAAATCAGCCTTCATAGAACCAAAGGCCAAGGAAACACAAACTATCGCCCTATTGAGAAAGAATCAATAGACGAGGGTTCAGAAGAAATAGTCCCACACATGTCTAGCAGAAAATCAGCTCGAACTCTAAGGGAGGAGGAAGAAAATAAGGATACTATGATCGGATCACGACAAACACTCGAGAAAATGATTGTTTCTGGAGCTAAACCTCCCAAAGAATCTGGGAACATCACACCTCCCAAAGGAGGTAACTCCAAGATTCAAAATAAATAATGATTTTAGTCTCTTGGAATTGCAAGGGTTAAGGTAGCACCCCAAAAGATGTTGCAGCCAAAGATCTAATCAATTAAAAAAAATCTTCAATACTCTTGCTCCAAGAAATTGAAATCAAGTCATCGAAAGAAGTCGCATTAGGTAAACAATAGTGGATCTTGTGCAAAGGAATAGTTGAAGAATAGAGAGGTGCATTAGGGGGATTATGCACCCTTTGGAACACACATGTGGTAAGTCTGGAGTTCTCTTTCCATACCCAAAATTGGATCCTAACTAAGTTCAAAATCATTCATTCAAGAAAGTTTATAAATATATTCAATCTTTATATGCAAGTTAGCTATATGGAAAAAGATCTATGTTGGATATCTCTTATGAATCTTAGTAATTCTGAATACATATATGATAGTATAATAGAAAGTGATTTCAACATTGTCTTTAACAACTCAAAAAAAAAGGGGGAACATAGTTAGAGATCCATTTAGAGAGAAGTTGGAGGATATTATTAATGAATGGGATCTATTGGATATCAAACTAGTAAAAGGAAAGTATACTTACACCAACAACAGATCTGACCCAGGTCATATAACTGCTAGACTTGATAGATTTCGTATTCATATCAAACTTCCTTAAATACAAGATTTTTCCTTCAAATCTATGATTCTTCCCTCAATCATCTCTGACAATAATCACATTCCTCTTCCTTTCCAAAGCTCACCAAATTATGATCCTCTGCCTTTTAGATTCAACCCTCTTTGGATAAATTTCCAAGAAGCAATTGATCGTGTTCAATTAGCTTGGAAATGTTGGATCACGAGCACTCCGGTGTACATTTGAGAGAAAAAATACAGTTGGTTAAATTTTCTCATAAGGATTGTTCCAAATATTTCTATGTCTCTCCATCCGTTGAAAAAGAAAAGATTAGATTCAAATTGATGGACATACAAAGGAAAATGAAAGTAGAAGAGATAACTCAACAGAGGTAGCAACAAGAGGCTTTGTAGTTAGTTACTAAAACGCATCCAAAAACCCCCAGAGTATCAGATCTGAGAGTCGAGACATCAATTTCAGTAAAATCTATCAAGATCCATTGGATCAAGGATATTTCAATGGTATCATAGCCTTCTTCCTTCCATCCTGTGAAGATGTGCTTTCTCATGACCCCATGATTCCGAGAATAGGCGCAGAATACCTAGAGGGTCAAGGTCATATTGGGGACGAGTACATTCAGTACCGCAAGGCACATAGTAGAGATAGAAGAGACAGGAATAGAGGGGACTACACTCCCTTCCACACTCAGTCAGATACAGAGACAGAGTTAGAGGACATGAATCACATCAGTTATGACACAGAGGCAGACATAGAGAGGACTATGGGTGATAGGCGTGAAACATCAGAGGGCAGGGGGAAAGGCCCCGAGATACATTCTGACAGTATGCATGCCATCTTGAATGACCTAGCTAGAGGACAGTGGGATATGATGAACTCCATAACACAAATGGCCATCATCACACAGATGACTCAGCACAGTGTGAGCACTATGGGTGCCAACGCGGTAGGAGTGAGTAGTTTCGGAGGACACCAGGGAGGTGGTGTCAATGGCTCCAGTGGATCTAAGGGCGAAGCGAGTGGACATCCTTCACCTATCTGTGCCTAGACATCATCTAGGAGGATTCCCCTACCTCTATATCCATAGTTCCAGGGGGAACAACCAGGACAGGCAGGAGGACAGCCAGGACAGGGGTAAGCAGTGCCACAGGACCCATTCGGCAAGTACAAGAGAAATTATTTGGCATTGGGGCCAGAGTTCCATGCAGACATGAGTTTGCTAGATTATTGTTCAATCAGGTATCGGAACAAGCCCAGGGAGGCACAGAGGGGCAATGAGCAAACTCAGAACATGGATTTCATTAAGAAAGTGGGAAAGATGAATACTCCTACTTTTGACAGGTCATCTCGATGCTCAGCTCAAGCATGGGTACAGAAGCTTGACACATTTCAAGCTCAACCCGATGACAGAGTCAGGAGCTATTAGCTTCGCCACCTTGCACTTGGATGGGGAGGCCCACAAGTGGTAGTATCAAGGACTGGTGACCTTGGGTCACAGCCACATTACTTCATATTTGGAGTTCACCAAGAGGTTGATGGAGAGGTTTGACAGGAGGGATCCAGAACTCCATTTCATGGATCTGACACAGTTGAGACAGACAGGATCAGTTGAGGCCTTCATCATAGAGTTCTAGCGGAAGGCAGTGACCGTATCAGATATTTCAAAGCACAGATTGGTGATGTTGTTCATCAAGGCGTTGACAGAGCCATTGAGGAGATGGATTAAGGATTTCGAGCCTCACACGCTACAGGAGGCCATTGTGCGCACTAGAGACACGGGGGACTCAATGTTGAAACCCAAAACCTTTACCAAACCCTTTGTGCCACAGAGAGTCAAGGATCAGAAGAATCCTTAGAGGGATTGGAAGCCCAAGTTGGATTATGACACCAAACGAGAGTTGATGAGGAAGAAACTTTGCTTCTCTTGCAGAGACCCTTGGGTCCCAGGGAATCGATGCATGGGAAAGGGGTAGATCCACTACATTGAAGTGGAATCAGGTAGTGAGGAGGAGGATGAGGAGATTGGGGCACAGGAAGAAAGTGATTCAGAAGATGAGCCTACACATGAGCCAGAGCGGCATCCGAAAAACCTCAAACACCGATAGAGGCACAGCCAAAGGAGGAGACAAAACCTCGCAGAGAGGTGAAAGGGGGAACCATAGAAACCCTTTCTGGAGTACCCAGGTACAACACTCCCAAGCTCAAGGGCCTTATACAGGGGCAACACATGACAACTTTAGTAGATGGTGGGGCCACCCACAATTTCATAGATGTGTCCTTAGTATCCCGAAGGGGGTTATGCACTAAGGAGTTTGAGGGGTTCACCGTGGTCGTGGAAGATGGATATACTATGACATGATTGGATATGGTTCTAGATCTAGAGGTCAAGCTAGGAAACTACACCCTGGCGGATACCTTTTATGTAGTTGATTGGTCAGATACCGATGCAGTGTTGGGGGTACATTGGTTATAGTCATTGGGAGAGATTGGGTTCAACTATCAGACATTGACCATGAGTTTCAGAGATGCCAGCGGGTCAAGAGTAGTATTGAGAGGTATGTCTACAGGAGCACCTAGAGCATTTTCAGTGAAGAGGATGGAGCAGATCTTCCGTCACAGTGATGTAGCATATGCAATGTCTGATCACCACCCGAAAGGATTCAGAGGGCAGAGAGCATTACCATCCACAGATCAGAGAGTTTTTGAATCAGTATGAGCCAGTGTTTGGGTCAATACCACCAGGGAGGCCACCTGACAGGGGGTTCGAGCATACTATTGAGTTGGAGGCATGGGCTACACATGTGATCACCGCGCCCTATAGACACCCCAAGAGATTCAAGGACGAGATCGAGAAAGCGATCAAGGAATTGCTTGCGATGGGGCACATCAGGCCCAACACGAGTCCTTTTGTTTGTCGTACTGGTAGTGAAGAAAGATGGTACATTGAGGATGTGCATAGACTACAGATCCCTTAATAAGAAAAAGATCAAGAGCAGGTACCCCATTCTGCACATAAATGATTTAATGGACAAGCTACATGGGGCAATTTCCTTCACCACAATTGATCTAGAGTCAGGGTATCATCATATCAGCATCAGAGAGCAGGACATAGAGAAGACAGCTTTCAGATGTCATTTTGGGCACTTCGAGTTTTTGGTCATGCTGTTTGGGTTGACCAACACACCGGCCACTTTTCAGTCTTGCATGAATCACATCTTCAAGGGGCAGCTGAGGAAGTACCTTTTGGTATTCTTCAACGGCATTTTGATTTACAGCAGGACATGGGTTGAGCATTTGGCACACTTGGAGGAGATCTTGGGCATTATGCAGGCACAGACATTATATGCCAAAGAGTCCAAATGTGAGTTCGGGATGAGAGAATGTGGTGAACCAAGCCGGTTCACCAGGTAAATATCCAAAATACTTGGAATATAAAGATATCCATATAGGACAATAATATATATTAAATAATAACGTATATGAATGTGAGATGATGAGATACAATAAGAATGACGACCTTATATACCCACAGAGGTGTTGAAATAATGTAACTTCAAAGAGTATTATATTTATTATTGATGTATTATTTAGTAGATCAATCCCCTTTTGCGGATTGATCATGTTGAGTATTGTAAATGACCAAATCCCCTTTTGTGGATTGGTCAAACCCTAATTGTAATATGCTAAAGGAGAAGTCGGCCCCCAAAATATATTAAAGCAGTTATAACCACCCAGAAAGAGAAGTCGGCCCTGCCAGTGAAAAGACACCTCAGTGCAGCACCTACCAGATTGTATAAATAAGAGAGGCCAGCGCCTCATTTGTTCACTCACTCACTTGATGATCAGAACGCAATTTTGGAGCTGCAATTGGAGAAGAAGAGAGAGAGAGGCGCACTACTTGGGAGAGGACTTTCTGTATTGTTTGGTTTATTCTCTTGGCATTGGCTATCTATATTAAGGAAGTTTTTGTTGGGTTTTCTCCCCCATGAGGGTTTCCCAGGATAAATGATGTGTCTCTTGTGATTGTGTATTTCTCAGTGATCTTATCTATGCTATGGTATCTAGTAAATTGAAAAGAAACCTAATAATAGCTTAAACCTTAACATGGTATCGGAGCTAAGCTGAAGAGAGCATCTTTCACAAGAAGAAGAAAAACGTCATTGTTGTCGTACATGAAAATTAGGGTTTTTTATTGAAGAATATTTCCAGCCTCAAAACCATCTAGAAAAGTGCGCCCTAACCCAAAGAACTCTTTGGCACCTTCAGCGCACCTTTTCAATGGGTAGATCTCCCAGAAAGTGAAACCCCATTTTTCACAAAGTAACAAAAGTACCAGAAAACCAGAAGTACCAGAGTACCAGAAGTACCAGAAAACCAGAAGCACCAATCCATAAATCCGTTGGTCAAGTTTGAGGGGGTAAAATTTGGATTTTCAGAAATATGATTGCACCAACTTACTCGCCTCAACTCGGTGCATCTATCCCCTGGATCAGAATTTCAAAATTTGAAGTTTGAAAAATTAGGGTTTCCTCATAAAACCCTAAGTTGTAGTTGCAGTTGCAGTCTCAGAACCAGTTGTAGTATCAATTGCAGTTGCAGTACTAGTTGAAGTATCAGTCGTAGTACCAGTTGCAGTCACCCTTGAAGTTTTTAAGAGTTGGTGATCACAAATTAAAGTGAAGGTATTAGATGGATTAAAGTTGAGATCATAGAGTTTATCCTCTAACCCAACCTTCTGTCAAGATAGCATGTTGTCTTAGTACAGAAGACAGGTTGAAGAAAGCACTCGTCATCTTGAGTGAAGGAGACTTGGAAGAAACGCAGCACACTCATTCTTGAGGACAAGGCTCCAAGTTCCAGGTTTGAATAATTAAGTCAATAAGATTCAAAGTTGCACATGACAAGTTGTTGACTACCCCTTTACAAGTAAACACTATAGTTGAGATAGCAGTCCTTGAAAAGTATTATACTTGGTAGCATGTGAGCATATTGAGATAAGTGTTTAATGTAATCATTTGCCTGATACAAACTAACATCTGCTCTAAGAGAAATCTCTTGTGTTAGTTCCAGGTTGTCATGGAGGAATGTTTGATCACAACACTATAAGAGTGTTGACCTCATTTCGTATTGTATTTCTTACTTTTGATCTTTACTTCAGACAGGTCACAAGTGATAGCTCTAAAGGAGCTATTGTAATGATTATCCGTGCTATTGTTTTATCTATTATTATCAAAAGAGTATTATTCTTGCTTGTTGACCTTGTTTCAGGTCACAAGTGATAACCCTGAGGAAGCTATAGTGAAGGTTGTTGAAGGAAACATATTATATGAGACATGAAGCAGACTATGTACATGACCATATACACTCATGTACCAAAGAAGATGAAGAAGAAGCTATCTCTTGAGATTCAGAGTATCTCATATGAAGATTGATTGAAAGGAGTAGAAGGCTCCAAAGATGACCGAACATTAGAACGGGAAGCAAATCTCATTGAAGCCTGACTATGTCTTTCATATTTAGACTTGGTATTCAACACTAAGTATACCATGTAAGAGATAATGAAGTCCTTGTAGACTTAGAAGAAATCGAGAGTAACCCTGATCTCAGAAAGGATCAGATGAAGAGACAACTTACAGGACTGGGAGATAGATGTCGTGAAAAGACTAGATCGTAGCTTCTAGGAGATATGAAATCTCTTGGGAAGATTCCCTTGTTTCAGTAACAGAGAAGGAAGCCAATCAGAAAGACTAGGATATGGATTTTTCCGTGGGAGTAAAAGAGAAGTCAATATTGACTTCCAAGATTGATCTATACAGATCAAGCATGTTGCAAATGTTCAAAGCCTGATGTGTGTCCAGAGAATTCTCCCAGCAAGAGGGAGAAGACTATGACGAGACACTTATTGAAGAAATGGTTCCAGTATTTATGAAGACAACCAGAACAACCATGAATCATATATAGTATGAGATGCAGGGGGAGCAATCCCCATATTTAAAAATTGAGTGGCAGTTGGTGCAGTACATTAGTTGGGTCATGGAGACATGACTACAATGAAAGATAGAGCTACCTCCATGAAAGAAGAAGAGCTATCTTCAGCATCAGTTATTGAGCCACTCTCAATTTAAGATGAAGTTGTTGCCATGATGGAGTAGAGGAATTACTCCCAGATTTCAGCAGTTACAGTGAGAATGGAGCAACCATTCTCAGCTTTAGAGCAGGTGCAGGTGCAGAGTCCCAGATTCCAGAAGGAACAGTTGCAGAAAGAGGAGAGGACATACTCTCAATCAGTGAGACAGATAGTGCTTTGCAGAAAGCACCTCGAGCTAGCACATGATTGTGTAGATTGAGTTGTAGTTGAGCAAGTGTACCAGATTGGTACAATGTAATGAGAAAAATTAATTTGAAGATTGAAGATAGAAAGACGCATGTCTGTCAGTTGAAGAAGGATCTGTATGTATTGAAGCAAGCTCCTAGAGCTTGATATGGCAGAATTTACAGTTTCCTGAAGAGCTTGGGATTTACCAAGAGTAAAATTGATTCTAACCTTTATCTCAAGGTTATGAATGATGAACCAATGATGTTACTACTATATGTAGATGATGTATTCTTGACAAGATGAAGAAAAGCTCATCACAGATTGTAGAAGAAGCTCGCCACAGAGTTTGATGGAAGACCTAAATGCATTATCTCTTAGGTCTTGAAGTTTGGCAGAGCACAGAGAAGATCTTCCTTAACCAAGGGCAGTATGCAGTTAAAATGAAGAGGTTTGACATGTTGAAATGCAAATCCATGTACACACCCATGGAAACGAAGTTGAAGCTCCTGGTAGATACCTCGTCAGAATTGGTTGATGCTACTCTGTTCAGACATATTACTAGTTCAGTGATGTATCTGACAAACACCATGCTAGATATATGTTTTTCCTTGAGTCGGTATTCGGTAGAACCTAGACATGTTCACATTGTTGTTGCAAAACATATGATGAGATACCTTAAGAGTACGTTGGATTTTGGTCTCTATTATACTAGAGATCATGACTTCAGACTAAGCAGTTACACTGATTCATATTGAGATGGAAGTGCTTCTGATAAAAAGAGCACTTCAGGATGTTGTTTCAGTCTGGAGTCAGCCATGACTTCATGGCAGAGTAGGGAGCAATTCAGCATTGCTCCGAGCACGACAGAAGCAGAATACATTGTTGCATGTTCCGCCAGTTGTGAAGCCATATGGCTTCTGATGCTGTTGACAGATCTATTTGATCTGGAGATGGAAGCCACCGTGATCCTATGTGATAACCAGAGTTGTATAAAGATGATGGAGAACCTTGTGTTCCATGATGAGTCGAAGCACATAGAGATTCGGTATCTCTTCAATCGTGATATGTTGCAGAGAGGAGCCATAAAACTCCAGTATGTTGGCTCAGATGAGCAGGTTGTAGACCAAGCCTCGGTCTCGTGTAAAGTTTAAATACTTTCAAGACAAGCTTGGTATAGTCCGAAAGGACCTTCCTCGAAAGGGGGAGTAGTGTTGATGATACTATGGTATCATGATCATTAGTGGTAGCTTCGTTAGGATTTTTATAATCCTAGGGAATCTTATGATTCATGGGTAGATCCCGAAGGTCTGGTAAGGACGGTCTGTCAGAGTACCACGTGGTAGCTCTGTTAGGATTTTATATCCTAGGGAATCTTATGATTCCTGGGTAGCTTCTTAGGGGCTGTCAGAGTACCACAAAATGTTGATGTGCCAGCTTAATTGTTGTGATGATGTACCAGCTTAATTGTTGTGATGATGTGCCAACCTCGTGCTATGATGATGTGCCAGCCTCGTGCTGTGATGCCATCCTCGTGCTGATGACATGCCAGCCTCGTGATGTGATGATGTACCAGCCTCGTGTTGTGATGATGTGTTTCTAGCTTCGTGATGTGATGTCGGCCTTGTGTTGAAGACTCTCAGCGCAGTGTTGAGGTAGTGTTCCAAGATGTTGTTGATGATGTTGCCCTCTCTCTCGTCTGATGCTATTGTAGAATACCCTTCTTTTTAAGGGGGAGTGTTGAAATAATGTAACTACAAAGAGTATTCTATTTATTATTGATGTATTATTCAATAGATCAATCCCCTTTTGTGGATTGATCATGTCGAGTATTGTAAATGACCAAATCCTCTTTTGTGGATTGGTCAAACCCTAATTGTAATATGCTAAATGAGAAGTCAGCCCCCGGAATATATTAAAACGGTTATAACCACCCAGAATGAGAAGTCAGCCCTGCCAATGAAAAGACACCTCAGTTCAGCACCTGCCAAATTGTATAAATAAGAGAGGCCAGCGCCTCATTTGTTAACTCACTCACTTGATGATCAGAGCGCAAGTTTGGAGCTGCAGTTGGAGAAGAAGAGAGAGAGAGAGAGAGAGAGAGAGAGAGAGAGAGAGGCGCACTACTTGGGAGAGGACTTTCTTTCTTGTTTGGTTTATTCTCTTGGCATTGTATTGGCTATCTATATTAAGGAAGTTTTTGTTGGGTTTTCTCCCCCATGAGGGTTTCCCAAGATAAATGATGTGTCTCTTGTGATTGTGTATTTCTCAGTGATCCTATCTATGTTATGGTTATCTAGTAAATTGAAAAGAAACCTAATAATAGCTTAAACCTTAACAGCAGGGGTGCCCTTCCATGAAGAGACGTGACCTTTCATTGGGAAGGTATATCTTCATTAATTATTCATTAACTATTATAATGTATTTATATTTATTATTATATATTATGTTCATAACAGAGAACTATTGTACTTGGGGCATATCATCATGAGCATGGAGTACAAGTTCATCAAGAGAAGATTAGGGCCATTCTAGATTGGCCAACACCCAAGAACCTCACAGAGCTGAAGGGATTCTTCGATTTATGCAGTTACTACAGGCGGTTTGTCAGGGGATTTTTGTAGTTGGGAGCACCACTCACATATCTAACCAAGAAGGGTGTTTTTCAATGGACAGATGAGTCACAACAGACTTTTGAGAAAATGAAGGAGGTTATGAGCACATGCCATGTTCTAGCCCTTCTGGATTTCTCGCGGTTGTTTGTTCTAGAGTGCGACACATCAGGGGTGGGGATTGGAGCAGTTTTGATGAAGGGGGGTCATCCCATTGTGTTCAAGAGCAGGAAGCTCAATGAGTCAGAGCGACTCTATTCGATTTACAACAAGAAAATGCTAGCAATCATGCATGTCTTAACCAAATTCAGGCAGTATCTAGTGGGTCGAAGGTTTGTAGTGAAGACTGATCACAACAGACTCAAGTATTTCCTGGATCAGAAAAACCTCAGCGAGAGACAGCAGAAGTGGGTCTCGAAGATCCAAGCCTTTGACTTTGACATTGAGTATGTTAAAGGAAAAAGGAATGGCGTAGCAGATGCTTTGTCTAGGAGGCCAGCAAGGTGTTCGATGATGGATATTTGCAGACTGGAAGGCACATTTATTGGTGGAGTACTCCAAAAACAAGTTTGTTTGTGAGGTATTGGATAGACAAGTAATTGACGATAGATATCGGGTGTTAGACGATGTCATTTTCTACAAGGATCGGATCTACTTGGTTCTAGAATCTACCTTAAAAGGGAAGGTTATGAAGGTTTGTCACGATTCACCTACAGTCGAGCATCAGGGATTCTTCAAAACATACCGAAAGATCAAGGAGAGATTCTCATGGAAGGGTTTCAAGGATGATGTACTGAAGCACACCCGGGAGTGCACGACTTGCCAGCAAAACAAGTCTGAGTAGACACACCTCGCGAGGTTACTTCAGCCTCTACCCATTCTGGTGCAGAAATGGGAGAGCATTTCTATGGACTTCATTACAAGACTTCCTCGAGTGCAAGGCAGGGACTGCATATTTGTAGTGGTCGACAGGATGACCAAATTTGCACACTTCTTCGCCATTCACACGGACTACAAGGCCATACAAGTAGCGGAGCTATTTTTCAGAGAGGCTTTCTGGTTGCACGATTTACCCAGGAAGATAGTCAGTGACAGAGATGATCGCTTCATCGACGCATTTTGGGAGGAGCTCTTCAGGTTGGTGGGCACAGAGTTAACCACGAGTAACAGTTACCACCCGCAGACAGATGGACTGACAGAGATTGTCAACAAATGGGTGGAGGGGTATCTGAGGAATTATGTGGGGGGGCAGCAACGCACATGGGTGAGATGGTTGCACATGGGTGAGTACTGTGACAACACAACTTACCACATGTCGATCAGGATGTCATCGTTTAGAGCATTGTATGGATATGATACACCCTCTTTTGTGGAGACTGTGTTTGGGGATAATGTTAATGTTTATGCCATTATTATAGTTCTTTGCATTTCATAAGATAAGAGCATAATAAGAACAAGATCACTGAGAAATACACATCCACAAGAGACACAACATTTATCCTGGGAAACCCTCTAGGGGAAGAAAACCCAG
>ML779373.1:403092-416584 GCA_009831015.1 Picea engelmannii
TTATCATAAATAGCTTATACAATGTTCAAGAGATAACTCAACCAATACAGAAAATCCTCCTCCAAGAGATGTGCCACCCTTCTTCTCCTCTCACCAACTTGTAAATGCAACTTGCCTCATAAGAGAATGAGCAAGTGAAGTGTTAGAAGTGAGGCGCTAGCCTCTTATTTATATCAATATGGCACGTGTGAAGAGTCACCATCTGGCAGGGCCGACCTCTCACACCGGGTGGGTAAATCCACCTTTAATTAAATATGGCCCTTTCATTATAACTGTTGGGGCCGACTTCTTATTTTGCACATTGTAATTGTCCGATGACCAATCCGCAAAAGGGGATTTGGTCCTTATACAATTACCGACTTGATTAATCCTCAATGGGGATTAATCTAATAATAAAAATAATAATAATGACATCATTAATCCACAATGGGCATTTAATCCAATAACAAAATAATAAGAATGCTCTTCGCAGTTACATTATTTCAACAGATAATAAGGTCCTAGGGGCCAAAGACTGAATTGAGGAAAGCCAGAGGATTCTAAGGGAAGTGAAGGAGAACCTACAGGTAGCTCAAAACCAACAGAAGATCTATGCAGACAGGAAGAGGATAGAGTGCAGTTTCGAGGTAGGGGATTTGGTTTTTCTGCGATTACAGTCGTATAGACAGTCTTCGTTCAAGAGGAGCGGGGCAGAGAAACTGAAGCCTAGGTTCTATGGGTTGTACAGAGTCATCAGGAAGGTAGGCGAAGTGGCCTACGAGTTATAGTTATCGAAGGGTAGCAAGATACATAACATGTTCCATGTTTCTTGCCTTAAAAAGACGATGGGACAACATGTGTCCATTTCAGAGGAGCTGCCACCTTTGGATGAGGAGGGACAGTTGGAGTTAGTACCGGAGGAGGTGCTAGAGCGAAGAGAGTGCGGGTTGAGGAGCAAGATCATCAAGGAGTGCTTGGTCAGATGGAGGGAACTTCCAGTGGAGGATGCCACATGGGAAGGAGAGCATGTATTGCAACACCCAGGATTGATGTTGCTTGAGGACAAGCAATCTCAGGAAGGGAGGACCATGATGTCTCGTTCCCAAGAATAGGCTCAGTAGGGAGTGACTTAGTAGTCTATTTGTTCTCGTAGACTATAGTCAAGCACAAACATGGAACAAAGGGAGAAATAAGGGTGAATAAATGGTTAAACGATGAATTAAGCCAAAAAGCATAGGAAAAGTCAATTAAGCCAAAGTCAACGGAGAAATAGAAGAAAAAGGTGTAAACGGGGGGACTTAATTAATTACTCACATTCGACTTAGGAGGAAAGGCACCTAGCTTAAGTGATGTCAACGAAAAATTAGATCAGGGGAGGTATAAGAAGAGGAATTTGACCTAATTCCTCACTATGTTATGATTTTGAGTTGAGAATAGGTTCCAGAGGAGGAAGTCGACCTCTTAGATGTTTTGTGTATTTCTGGAGGAAACCACCACCCAGATCGGTTTCGGTGTTGGAAGACACACCCTAGCCTATCGGAGATACCATCCAGGTATTTCACCATGCCAGATCCATATTCAAGATACCCAGTTCAGAGATTGTGCATTGCAGCCAGTGAGGGTGCAAGGTTTAGAGACTGTTTTGTGTAGCTAGACGAGACCAGACCAAATCTCGTCATTTCCTTCTGACCCAATTGAGAGGGATCCAGGGCACTTCTTTTGAGCTATCACTCATCAGTTTCTGACAGAGGAATCTCCTAGTGTGCAGTGGGCAACCAAGTAGTGCACAACACTTGGGGAAGTACAGTGAGGGTTACAGAGAGCTCACCGGGACAGATTCGGAAAAATCCTTCCAACCCAGTACAGAGCATACCAGGGCGCTCGGTTTGAACCACACATCGCCAGATTCTGATGGTGGAATCACTGGGGCGCACCAGTTGTCCAGGAGAGGGGCACAAACCCCCAGGGGGTCCCATCCAGGGTCTAGTTTGATCGGTAGAGGATTGATCTTCAGTCTGACAGTCACAAGGAGTTGTGAGGTAAGGGCGCAACATTTGGGACGGTTTCCAGGCAGATCAGACGAGTATTTCCAGCAGGGAGAACTTTTCAAACATTTGCAACAATTGCCGTGAGTATCTAAGATTGCATCCAACAGATTTGTGCATGCATGTTGTCGATTCTTCCTGATCTTTTCTATACAGGTATTTCTTATTGTTTTGCATTGTATTCCAATGACGATCAACTCTTATGAGATCTAGCTAATGAGTAGTTCCTATATTTCCTACATGCACATTGTATTTCCTGTTATTTTCTATAATACATGCTATTGAGTTGTGTGGTTCCTTTATTTCGCATGCATCATTTTTCTACTCAAACACTTATTTATATGACACACACATGTAAAATCACCACGCATGTTAAACAAGTAACTAAAACGCATCCAAAAACCCCCAAAGTATTAGATCTGAGAGTCGAGACATCAGTTTCAGCAGAACCTATCCAGATCCATTGGATCAGGGATATTTCATCAACTATCAATCCATTTGGCCTTGAGAGTTGGCCAAACAATCTGAACTGCTATACCATTTTACCATATGCATGTTTTCAAGGAAGAAAAAAAAGTATAAATATTTATTTTTATTTCATTATTTAAACTCTTTTTTGAGACTTGTCATAATTATGTATGATTAGGTTGCTTGGTATTATGTTGAAACTATAATAATGAAAGTATATCATTTGTTTATAAACAAGTAATGGAAATTCATGCAAATTATTTCCTTGGACACAACCCTCTTACTTGTGGAATTGCTTTATTTTCACATTTACATCCAAACAGTGTAAGAGAGGAAGGGCATCCTTGTCCATCCCTCTAGCACTCTCTGTCATGGAGTACATATTTCTATCTTCACTTTAATCACTAGTATGTTATTTTAAGTGTGGGTCATTTTTTGTATGCTTGAGAATTCTCCATGCAAGTTTGTATTTAAAGGTTTTCCAAGACTTGCAAGTAGCAACACAGGTCTTCTTCAACTCTTTATGTACACCTTTTTAACTAAAGTTCCATTGCCAGATAGGATTTTCCTTTTCTCCAAAATCAATAGGGGTAAACAAATGAGCTTTTTCCTTGCACCTATGTTTAGAGTGATTTGGAGCATGCCCCAAGTCACCATGACTTGGACATCATACATGTGATTGTCAATGTAGACCTTCAAGCCACACAGAGAGCAACATGGGTCTTCTTCAACTCTTTCTGTACACTTTTTTACTAAAGTTCCATTAACATATAGGATTTTCCTTCTCTTCAAAATAAACAGGGGCAAACAAATGAGCTTTTACCTTTCACCTATGTTTAGAGTGATTTGGAGCATGCCCCAAGTCATCGTGACTTGGACATTATACATGTGATTGTCAATGTAGACCTTCAAGCCACACAAAGATCAACATGGGTCTTCTTCAACTCTTTTTGTACACTTTTTTACTGAAGTTCCATTAACCGATAGGATTTACCTTTTCTTCAAAATAAACAAGGGCAAACAAATGATCTTTTTCCCTTCACCTATGTTTAGAGTGATTTGGAGCATGCCTCTCACCTTGACTTGGACATTATACATGTGATTGTCAATGTAGATCTTCAAGCCATGAAGAACATGGACACCGAATTAGTAGTGTTACATTTTAACTATGAGTCTCACAAACTCCAATGTAAATGTGAACAAAAAGAAAAGAATTCTTATACAAATGGTGGCTCAATTAGTAAAATTCACAAACAAAAGACATAGTATCATCTAAGTTAATGCGTTTTCATAATATCTATGTTTTTGTCCAAAGCATAATTGTTTTCGAATTTCCAAGATCCTCGCAGTATTTTTCTTTATTATGAGACATATGATTTACAATTGAGAGCTAAATGTTTTAGCTTCCACTACTACTAAGGGTCGCTTCACAGGGACATGAACCTCCAAGTAAATCATTTCAACTATTTTCACACGCTTACAGTAGGCCATCAACTACATAAGAAGAAAAATCACAAATTTAATCAGAATTAGTTTGACATATCTTAACAAAATTGCTTGACTGAATCCAGTCCAAAGCAAGAAGTAAATTAGTTGAATTTGTTGATTTTTCATTAAATTAGGCTCAAGCATGAAGTTCATTCCATTTTTAGCATTTTACTTGAATCATAGACAATTGCAGTTACTCCATAAACAATTTGTTGCAGTAACCAAGATCACAAGAAGAAATACCATGCACAAGTACACAAGAAGTATCCTGGGAAACCCTTCTCAACAAGGGAAGAAAGCCCAGCCAATCCTTTGTTATATTCTTCAAGAGAAAGACCTCCCACACCATAAACCTAGCACACAAAAGGGTGCTCACAAAACCTAGAAGACTAGCACCCAAGAGAGGTGCGCACTTCAGCCCTAGAACAAGTACTTGCTGAAATTTCCAAACTTAGACTTGTGTTGTGTTTCCTCAATGGGGAAATCACCTTTATTTATATTATACTGGACAAATCAAAAGTAGTGTCTATTGGCAGAACATGGCCGACCTCAATAACTCAAAATATAATTAATAATTACCATATTAATTATCTTTAACATTAATTATCTTTCACTTTATGGTGGGGCCGACCTGTACCCTTTACATCACAATTAGGGTTACAAGTAAGTCTGACTCTTAGACAATATAGCAAGGGATCTCATACACCCACTAGTGCTCAATCACCAGGGGCACATCCACCTGTGCTCAGTCATAGGGACGTCCAAGTCAATAGATCTTTGTCTCACTGCGTCTCACAGGAAAATCATCAGGATACACACTCACGAGTGCTTAGACACTAGGATCATGTCCACCTGTGCTCAACCACAAGAACGTCGTACTCAACAGATCTCTATCTCACTGAGTCTCACAGGAGAATCATATGGAGTATCACATCATCTCAACTCTCTGCACAGAGGAGTACAGTAAGCCCATCACATGGGCTCCTTCACCCCTCACAGGGGTACTCATTGTTTCATCTCAAACAATACATCTTTCTCATGGGCATCTTCCCTTCTCAGGGGCACACATTGTTTCATCTCCGTCTCAGAGAGAATGACACACCCAACTCATGGGCATCTTCCCTACACAGGGGCACACAACATTCCATCTCCGTCTTAGAGAGGAACTACACACCCAACTCATGGGCTTCCTCACCCCACACAAGGGCACACAACGTTCCATCTCTGTCTCAGAGAGAAACTACACACCCATCTCATGGGCACACCCAACTCATGGGCTCTCTCTCAAGCCAACTCACTCGGTTTGTGTCTTGGAGGATGTCTCATGCAGCTGTAATCATCAACAGAATTTTATCCTAATTTAACAAACCTGAGTAATGGCCCTCAATTCCCCTAAAAGTGGGGAGAAAAAACAGAGAAAGCTTGCCAAAGGAGAATTGGTTCATTAGTGAGGTTGAGTGCTGAGCCATCCACCAAGGTTTGACTATGGCATGAATTTCAAAAAGAGAGTCCATTCTTTAGAGTGCAGCCCCTCCGAGCATGTTTCTTGATGCTCTTTGAACAAAAAAGAGAAAACATAGAGCTTTACATTTGAGAGCCTGATATTATCCAGTTCATTTTACACTAAATAGTAGATAGAAATTTTGGGGAACGTACATGCCTCTTCCACCTCATAACATAATGTTTATATTCTTAATTCATCTCACATTCACTTTCAAAATGAAAATTAAGAAAAAAAAAATTATTAATAGCATGTATATATTCTAGATTGGTCTCCTTGTACTTTTGAGATAAAGAAAAAAATATACTATAAGACTAGTCATCTAATGCATATCTTTCTTTGTTCGTTTGAGAAAATATCTCAATCAAGGAGAGAGGTACTATCAAAACTTAATATAGGACGAACCATTCGAAGGAAATGCCATTCAAGATCTTATTTTAAGAACCCAAAATAAGACAAGCCTCTTCTACTCTGATACAGCTTTCAGCATTGCTTGTGTTGATTGCCGGGCAAAGAGTTTTTGTTTATGATAGACGTATGGGCGTGCTAGTGAAGACAAAAAATGTGCAGGCCTTGAGAAGGAAAGAACCTCATACCAAACAGTGTCATCATCATCCAGTTCAACAGAAAATCTTTCCTCACCAGCCTGTCCATTTATATATAAACATTTAGTGTAATCCTGTAGTGAATGTCTAAATGGAACATCTTTCAAGAACTACAATACACAGAAGAGAAATAACCCAAAAAAAACATCAAAATAAGCTTATCGTGCTCTTTTCCAGATTCTTCCCACCAAATCTACCATATACGATATTGTATATTTAATGAACCTCAAATAGGGAACATATTGGTAGCACACAAAACTTTGATGAGACCCTAAACCAAAATCTTCATGGAGTTCATGGTTTCAACTTTCAATGTGTCTGTCATAAAGTTTCAGATTTCATTACAACCAAGAATTAAATTAAAATGTTTATGCACCCAAACAAGTTCACATGCATATGCAATCACAAATGATTTCAAAATCTCCGTACTCGAATCAATTGCTCTTACAAATAAGTAGAGCATGAAGGTATTGGAAATTTTCTAGAACAAAAAATATGATTCCATAATGCCAGAACATATAATTTGCTGAGCAAAAACTCTGAACATGAACCCTAATAATGAATATTTTCGGAGCATTCAGACCTGTCACCTAAATCTGCCAAACGGAAACAAGTTTTGGAGTCGGAAATTTCAAAAAATTCAGGAAATAGGGAAGCAACACACATTAATTGAACATTATTAATGATTATTAATACTATTATATTAATAATGTATCATTAATTTATAGATGATAGCATTAATGATACATTAATTTGTTATTATTCAAACATTAACATACAAATATTGGAAGCTTACCTATACCGAGTCAGATCCTCGTTAACATGCACACATTAGCACATTAGTACAGGATTAGCACAGGATGTCCACTTCACTAGGTACTCTCGCCCCACATTAGCAGGTAGAAATGATAGGTGAAAAGTCAATTGTTTATTTTATTCATTTACCTTTCTCAATCCAATTTTTACCTTTTTACCTTTTAATACATTTTCATTTCTTATCCATATACTAATGGATTCTATGAATGGATAATCGTTCCTAACATTTTCCATTATATTGGCACTGTCTGCACAAAACATTCTACCTCTGAACTCCATAATACCCTCCCACCTACATGTACATTCATCATATGTGCACCATGCATATGCTTGAGGGTATAGCAATTGACCCGGTAGCATTTGCTTTCATTTTATTTTCAACATTTTCTCTCATATTAACTCGTAGGTGCTTGATGACATATCTCTGGTTTGTAGCATACACACGCAGTTGTATGCTTGACCTTTAAATCCTTGCCCATAAGCACCTTCATCTCATAGATACTTGTTTAGGGGCTTGGGGGAAGTGCATTCACTTAAGCATTTACGGGTCTTTGGAAAGACTATGTCTACATTTCACTTAATCAATGAACCCTAATCAATTACCCTGTCTGAAGTAGATGTTCTCGTTATTACTGTTCTTAATAACCTTGGCAACCATCAAAAGACTTAAAAAAGTGCAAACATATTCTCACACCTAACTTGTGATGGAGACGACCCTTAAGCCTACAAATCCCCAAAATTTTTACAATGTTCCCAACCACTAACAATATTTTACAAGGTACATAATGGCTTGGGCAAACAGGGCTACCTTTCATATAGTCACTATACGCCACATTCTTATCAATAGTCACATGTAAGTTCATGTATGGTCTCTTCTTTTCTCTTTCCATTTCCATACTTTGCATTTGTTGACTTGCTCATAAACATGGTTTGTAGTTACTTCAACACTCTGCAACCTCATTAGATAAGAGTTTCTTGTCAAGGAGGCAAGTGTAACATCAGAACATGGACTTATAACACAATCACGATTGAGCCTAAGGATGACCAATAACACATGTACCTCATACACCAACATAAATAGCACACAACTTTGTGGAGGGTACACAAGCCCTGGTTACGAGAACATTCGCACCACATTGTTGTCAATAGAACGACAATTTGTGGACAAACAATTAGAATCAATTCCAAATATATGGCCAGAGACAAAGGTGTCTATCATTTCTAATGGATTGAAATATCAAACAAACTGTCCATTAATTAATGTCATTGCAATACAACCAAAAGGAACAATGTTTTTGATGGTTGTTGACTGCAGTAAGGAAGAGAAAGATGTGGCATTCATCTCTGAAATTCTTATTGGTGTAGTAGAAATTGTGGCTATAGAGCATTGTCCAAATCATCATGGGAATCACAAAGATTTGTGGAGCTGCAAGCTTAATTGTAAATGGCCAATATGATCGCATCTTCTGGATTCCATGTGCAATACATTCCTTAAACCTTATGCTCGCCAAGATTGGCAAGATTGATTAGATCAACTAAATATATGAAAAAGTAAAATAGAGCCAAATTCTCATCACCAACCATTCTATGTCTGAATCCATATATCAGTTGTTTGTGAAATTGGAGCTCTTGATGGTACTCTTTATTAGTCAATGTTGATTTGTATTTTGATTTCTGATTTGACTTTTGACTTTTTAAAACTTGTAGGTTGTTGAAGCTTGTTTCGCCTCCCACACTCTGATCATGAAGAGTCTTGTGGAGGTTAGAGATGTTGATATTATGGTAGCTGCGGGAGGTATTAACCTCCACGTGTAACCTTGACAAGAATAGAATATTCCTAGAAGCAAGAAGAAACCCTAAAGCATTGGGCATAACCCTAGAAGACAAGTCGGCTAAAGGAAATATTTAATATTGAGATTTTAGCATCCAGAATGAGAAGTCAGCCCAGACAGCTAAGGAAGAGTAGTATAAATACAAGATGCCAGAGCTCATTTGCACACACATAGCTCGCAACTACAGAAATTTAGTTGTGTGCAAGTCTGGAGAGTAGTTGCAGCTGCAGCTACTACAACTTCTATTTTCGGTTTCAGTCTTGGACTCTCTCTTGGTTATGGTTTGGACTTTCTGCTTGGTATGCTAACTCTGGAGAGTGATATGCTACCTTGATTGGCTATTAGGCCTACGGTTTGCTTCCGGAATTATTCTCTGTCAAGGTTAAGGTGCTCAGGGGTGGCTTCGGCCTATGGTTGGGTGACAATATTGCTATATTGTCTATGGTTAAACGAGCACACCTGTTATTTCTAACAAGAGAGTCATTACAGTTGATGATCATGAACCCTTTTTGGGAACATTCGAGGAAGTCATCTTCTAATAGAGGACTGCAAATCAAGTATATCATTTTAGATGATGAATGGTGGTCCAAGGTGCAATGTCTTTTGCTATTTTCAGAACCAATATTGGACTTGAATCTGTTGATGATTACAACTGCGTAAGACATCCTCCAAGACACAGACTTGAGAGAGAGCCCCTGAGATGGGTGTGTGGTTCCTATCTAAGAAAAAACTGGAACGTTGTGCTGGCCTCCTCCTTACAAAGAGTTGAGAAGAACTCCAGATCATTCTCTTGTGTAACGCAGTGAGAAAGAAGATCTGTTGAGTTCGACGTGCTTGTGGCTGAGCACAGGTGAACCTGTGAATTCCCATGAGTTGGGTGCATCGTTATGAGACAGAGATGAAAACAATGTATTAGCCTCCTCTGAGCAGAGAGTTGAGATGATGAACTCCATATGACTCTCATGTGTAATGCAGTGGGAAAGAAGATCTGTTGAGTTGGATGTGCCTATGGATGAGCACAGGTGAACATGATCCTAGTGGCTGAGCACTAGTGAGTGTGGTTCTCCTGTGAGACGCAGTGAGATAGAGATATAGACATCCCTATGGGTGTGCCCCTAGTGGTTGAGCACTAGTGGGTGTATGAGATCCCTTGCTATATTGTTCAAGAGTCAGACTTACCTGTAACCCTAATTGTAATGTAAAGGGTACAAGTCGGCCCCACCTTAATGTAAAAGATTATTAATCTGGTAATTATTAATTATAGTGTGAGTTAGTGAGGTCGGCCCTGTTGTGCCAATAGGCACTTCTGTTGACAGGTTCAGTCTAATATAAGTGAAGGTAAATTCCCCATTGGGGAATCATATCTCAAGTGTGAGTTTGGAAATTTCAGCAAGTACATCTTCTTGAGAAAAGTGCGCACCTCTCTTGTGTTGATGAATGCAGCTATGTGAGACATTCTCCAGCTTACAAACCTCTGAGGTGTGGATCACTGCAGCTATGTGAGTCTTTCTCCCAGCTTACAAACCTAAGAGAAAGCCCCTAAGAAGGGTACGTGGTTCCTGCCTGAGACAGAGCTAGGAACGTAGAGATGACCTCCTCCATTCAAAGAGTTGAGAAGAACTCCAGATGATTATCCAGTGGGAAAGGCGATCTGTTGAGTTAAGACGTGCCTGTGGCTGAGCACAAGGTGAACGTGTGAAATCCCAAAGTGTTGGGTGCATTGTCATGTGAACAGAAATGAAGATGATGTATTAGCCTCCTCTGAGCAAGCAGAGTTGACGAGAAGACTCTAGATGGTTCTCCTGTATGAGGCAGTGGGAAAGAAGATCTGTAGAGTGGACGTGCCTATGGACGAGCACAGGTGAACGTGTGAAGATCTGGTTCTTCTGTGTAATGCAGTGAACCAGAGTTATGACATCCCTATGGATGTGCCCCTAGTGGATGAGCACTAGTGGGTGTATCAGATCCTTTGCTATATATTGTTCAAGAGTCAGACCTACATGTAACCCTAATTGTTATGTAAAGGGTACAGGTCGGCCCCACCTTAATGTGATTAATAATAATAATAATAATAATGAATTATAAAGTGACTTAGAGAGGTCGGCCCTGTTGAGCCAATAGACACTTCAGTTGATAAAACAATTCTAATATAAGTAAGGGAAGATTCCCCATTGTGGAATCATATCCTTCATGCAAGTTTGGAAATTTCAGCAAGTACACTTCTTTGGAAAAGGTGCGCACCTCTCTTGGGCGCTAGAGTTCTAGGGTTTAAGCACTCTCTTGTGTGCTAGGGTTTATCTTGGTGGTGAAGGTCTTTCTCTTGAAGAATATAGTAAAGGATTTGGTTGGGTTTTCTTCCCTTGTTGAGAAGGGTTTCCCAGGATACTTCTTGTGTTCTTGTGCATGGTGTTTCTTCTTGTGATCTTGGTTGTTGCAACATCATTGTTTATGGTTAAGTGAAATGCTAAAATGGAATGAACTTCATGCTTAACCTAGCTTATGAAAAATCAACATCTTGGGTGCTAGTCTTCTAGGGTTTGTAGGCACCCTTTTGTGTGCCAAGTTTTCTTGGTGGTGGAGGTCTTTCTCTTGAAGAATATAGCAAAGGATTGGTTGGGTTTTCTTCCCTTGTTGAGAAGGGTTTCCCAGGATACTTCTTGTGTACTTGTGCATGGTGTTTCTTCTTGTGATCTTGGTTGCAACAACAAATTGTTTATGGTTTAAGTAAAATGCTAAAGATGGAATGAACTTCATGCTTAAGCCTCGACTATTAAAAAAATCAACAGAATCAGATATTTGACACAAATATACCTTGCTTGGGAGAGGGTTATGAAAACATGGATAGTACACTGAAGACAACAAGGGATATTATCATGGAAAAGGAGCTTGACTCGAGATAAAATAAGTGAAGGACATAGTTACCAAAAGGAGGAACAAAATCACCATACCATCACGCCTTTTGGCCTATGCATTCTACTTACTATACTATCATTCTATACATTTAGCATTACCAAGAAGAAAACCCCCAAACAAGGGCAAGAAAGTGATAGAGAGACATATGAAAGCTAGAAGAAAATATCCAGGGATCCTAGAATTGTAGTGGAGGTTTGCTAGAGGTTTCCAGCGTTTGTGAGCCCTTTTGATATGTTTGCAAATCAAGGTTCCATGGATTATAGGGGGCATTTGGATTCTATTACCTAGTGGGGCTTCCATTAAGGACAACACTCATCTCTCGACTCTAGCCAATAGGTGGTTGTTGCAAGTTTAGTTCCTCATTTGCTGAGAGGAATTGGAGTACATATGGTTTCATCCATTTGGTGAAGTGAAAAAGATTGGGAGCAAACAAAGTTCAAGAACTTGTGTATGTTCATTTCATCCTCCATCTTCCATCACATTCTGTGCCAAAGTATAAGAAGGGTCCTTGCGGGATGTGGAATGTCGACCCTAAGATCACTAACTTTGACATATCACTTAATGCCATGACTCACCTCAACCCAATTGAGGTTGTTACACCACCAATCCAACATTTTGTTGAAGTGTCCAAAATTCCTAGGCCCCCAAGATCTGTTCATGATGTAGAACTGCAATATGGAGACAATGAGGATGAAGAACAATTTGAGGATATGTAGTTTGCAAACTCGAGTGTCTAGCATCTAGATAGATATATCATATTAGTAGAGTGATCACTAATGAGATAGTCTTGACTCTTATGTTATGAGTTATGATTTATTATTGATAGTTATAGTTATGGATGGCTAATATGAATGGGAAATCTCTATTTTGGCAATAGTTTAATGTTGTGATTCATGAATTGTTTTGAGTCTTAAATTTTATTTTTTTATGTTTTTTATAGTTACAAAATTATATTTATATTTGTTATACATGTCATTTCCTTATGGTATATCGAACCTAGCTTTTCAAAAATTTAGTGGATCCATATCTGGATCTATATTTGAATCTCGGTAACTTAAGAGGTTAATAATCTTTCCCTGACACGTTGCTAAGAATTTATTATGCTCATTGTGCATCACTGGAGAGTTTTTTAATAAAGACTCTGAATAGCAGAGGGTTTTATATACTATACTTTTCTTTCATTGAGATGGTTTGTTCAACTCTCTCCCAATGTAATTAGCACAGCTCTCCGTAGAAACGAGAGGGTAGCAATTTTGGTTTTCCCTTTAGGTCCTTGCAGTGAAAAAAATCCCCAACAATGACTATTGGGCGTGCTTCCCTATTATCTCCATTGTGACACACCCTAGCTTCAAAACACGATTTTTTGCAATGTTTAGCTTAGCCTTGCAATGGCACCCAATGTCTTTATTTTTTTTCTACCCAACTAATACTATGTTTATGCAAATGATCAAATATTCTACATGCCATATTTTCCTAATTCCCAACAATATTCTAATATGCCAAACATTTTTTAGTTTTTGTTGTCTTCTTCATTATTGCAAGTAACATTCTTCTCTGAAATAATCTGTCAAGAATTTCTTGAAAGGTGCAGCATTTACTTGGAAATTTTATTGCCACCATCCAAACAAAAATTGGCCACAAGATGAACTTGATCTAAATACCTTGTGACATACCTAACAGTGGTCATGGGAGCATTCCATAAGTAACTGCAAAGAGTATTCTTATTATTATTGTTATTTTATTCATAGGATTAATCCCCATTGTGGATTAATCATGTCGGTAATTGTATTAGGACCAAATCCCCTTTTGCGGATTGGTCAACAGACAATTATAATAGGCAGAATA
>ML779373.1:440448-452912 GCA_009831015.1 Picea engelmannii
TTATTATTATTGTTATTTTATTATTAGGATTAATCCCCATTGTGGATTAATCATGTCGGTAATTGTATTAGGACCAAATCCCCTTTTGCGGATTGGTCATCGGACAATTATAATGGGCAGAATAAGAAGTCGGCCCCAGCAGTATTATTGAGACCCAGAATTAATTCAAAGGTGGGTTTACCCACCCAGAGTGAGAGGTCAGCCCTGCCAGTGAAACCCTTTCACACGTGCCAGTCTTATATATATAGGAGGCTAGCGCCTTACTTTAACACACAACTCACTTGCTCATTATCTTATGAGGCAAGCTGCAATTACCAGTTAGAGAGAGGAGAAGAAGAGTGGTGCATCTCTTGGGGAGGACTATCTGTATTGGTTTGAGTTATCTCTTCAACATTGTATAAGATATTTATGATAAGGAAGTTTTTGCTGGGTTTTCTTCCCCTAGAGGGTTTCCCAAGATAAATGTTGTGTCTCTTGTGAATATGTATTTCTCAATGATCTTGTTCTTATGATGCTCTTATCTATTGAAATGCAAAGAACTATAATAATGGCATAAACATTAACAAAATGTACATTTTGACATTTTTGGATAGAATTGATTTCTTTCTAGAATAGATAATACTTGTCCCAAATGATTGATGTGTTCCCTCCTTTTTATTCTATACACCAAAATGTCATCAAAGAAGACTAAGACATATTTTCTTAGGTGTGGATGAAATAGTTCATTCATAGCTGCTTGGAGGGTAGCAAGGGCATTAGTTAGCCCAAAAGGCATCACCTTGAATTCGTAGTGTCCTTCATGAGTCTGGAAAGCGGTTTTGGGTACATCTTCTAATCTTACCCTACTGGTAATATCCCAATGTCAAATCAAGTGTTGAAAAAAATCTAGCTCCATGAAGTTCATCCAACATTTCGTCGATGAAGGGAATGGAGAATTTATTCTTCATTGTTATCTTGTTAAGCCCATGATAATCTATGCATAATCTGAAGGAACCATCTTTCTTTTGTACTAATACAACTAGGGCTGCATATGGGCTTCTACTTTTTGTGATAAAACCACATTTTAACAAGTCTTGGACTAATCTTTCTATTTATGTTTTATGATGATGGGGGTATCTGTACGGTCTAACCTTGACTGGACTTGATCCTGGTTTAACTTCAATTATATGTTCAATTCTTCTTTGTGGTGGTAATTCCATGGGGAGGTCTTGAAATACCTTCTTGTATTTTCGAATTCTTGGATTTCTGAGTTTTTAGAATCCTGTTCTAATTCTTGTATTTCCATTTGGTGGCATTGGATAAAATAGGTAGTTGCTCCTTTCCGGATCAGCTTTTCCATCTGTTGGGATGATACAACTTGTGTTTGGGGAGGTTGAAAACCATATAATTTATATGTTTTCCCTTTCCATTTGAATTTGATGAAATGCTCTTGATGATTGACTGAGTATGTGCCTAAAGTTTGCAACCATTGGACTCCTAAATCCACGTCTACTCCTCCCAGGGGTACGGTGTAAAATTCGGATTCTAAATTGAAATTTTGAATTTGGAGTTTCACCTTATGGCATTTTCCTACATTTTCGATTTTCTTACCATCTACAACCATCACCTTCATGTCTCAATGGCACATCGTTTTTGAAAGAGTTCCAAGTGTATGACTGGATTCTTCCTTTCCACCATAGGTACCAATTGTATGCAGTGCCTTCGAGGTACATGGACGCATATTTAACCTTTTCTTCATCGGTTGTAATATTATATATATGGAAATATTCTTCAGTTTTGTTAACCCAAGCCACGCATTGGTTATCGCCTCCATTGTATTTTGATAGTTCAATTTTGGCTTTGGGAGGATAAATCATTAAGGGTTGATATTGTGATATAGGTTTGGGAATTTGAATTGTAGGGAGGCGGTGGTGGTGATGTGTTAGATGTGCTTGAGTCACTTGGTTGTGATTGGGCAGCTTGTTGGTGCCCTTGACCTTTTATTAATTTTAAAAGATCATTATGCTTTTCTTCGTGATGTTGTGTTATCAAAACCAGACTTTGTTGCAAATCGTCTTTTATTTCTCTTTTAAAGTTTCCCAAACCTCGTTGTAGGTTAACCCCGAGTTCTTGAAAAATATCGTCTTTAAGATCTTGTTTTAGATTATCCATGCCTTTTCATAATTCGATTCCAACTTCTGATAAAAAAAATTCTTTAAGATTATGGGTCAACTCTTGTTTGAGTGCCTGATTACTGATCCTTATTTCCTCTCTCAAGTCCTTGTTAGTTTTTTGTAATGCTTTTTCAAGTAATTGTCGGGCATTTTTGCATTCTTGGTCTATTTTTTCGATTTGGTTTTTTAATTCTGACATTTTTCTGGTATTTGGGAGTGAATACTTTCCCGCAATTTTGAATCGATTAGGATTCCCTTCAATACTCAATCTCTTAATATAGATGAAAAGTCTTTAATAACTTAACTTGACTTTTCTATATATATATATATATATATATATATATCTATAAAAAATTAATAATTTATAAATTAATTATATATATATATATATATATATATATATATATATATATATATATATCTATAAAAAATTAATAATTTATAAATTAATTATATATATATATATATATAAAGGTGGCTTCTTTTGAATTCGTACGACGGTGGAAATAGGTCCACAGGGGACAGGGTTTGACGGAAAAAATGGAGGAAATAAGTCCGCGGGGGACAGGGTCTAACAGAACAAAACGGAAGACTGGGCAAGGAGCCATCGGGCGCTATCGGGTAGGGGAAATAGGGGGACAAGGTAGACAGAGCGACTGGGGACACGAATTGTTGGAACGGGGTGTGGCCACAAGAATGGAGTGTTGAGTCGATGGTGTGGAGGAGGCTATGGGGAGTGCGTGGAAGGATGTGTGCAAAGCTGCGGAAGAGTTGAGGGTGCGGGAGAGTGGGGAGGGGGTGGGGACAAGTCGCGGGGGAATGGGAAGAGGCCGCGAGGAGTGGGGGGTTGCGGGGAGGGTTACAGGGGAGTGGGGACAGGCCGCGAGGGAGAATGGTTGCAAGCCATGGAACCAGGTGTGGGTCGGGTAGGGAATAGAATCTGTCGAAATTGGAGATTGGGCAGGGACTGTCGGAAAATGAAGATAGAAACGCGGACGGAATAGAATGCTAGCACGGAATATGGTGTGATACGATACAGAGTGGATGGTGGTCGACGAAGGGAGTTGAGGACAAAAAAAAAATGGTGGAGCCTGGAGGACAAACTTGCTCTGATACCAATGTTACAATGACCAAAGATATTTAGAAAAATATATATAATGAATAATGAAATAATATAAGATGATTTTACAATTGAGAAATGAGGGCTCGCTTATATACCCACGTAGGGGTGCCCATACCAATAGCCATGTCTTTTCATTAATAATTATTTATTAAGTATCATTTAATTATTATATTTATTAATATCTTATTTATGTGTATTTTTATGTTCATAACACAAGCCCGTAAGAATTTATGTCCAGGTGAGAGATTTGCAGTCGAAGAGGTGGTTTGTCAGGTCCGTAAGCATTACTCTCCAGGTGAGAGATTTGTTGTTGAAGAGGTAGGTTGTCAGGCCCGTAAGCATTCTCTCTAGGTGAGAGATTTGTTGGGAATTGTTTCCTGGTGCATTGGGCATTAGTTGCAGGAATCTGAGACTTCCTATTCGGCCTATTGTTGAAGCCCTAGAAGGGAAGTGGGGCAGCTAAAGGAATGTTGAGCAAAGAAGGGACACACTTCCTAGGGTGGGGCAGGCATGTGGTGAATGAGAGACTGTAGACTAGTTGCAGCGGCACCTTGGACTGAACAATTCCACTGTTTATCAAACCTTAGCCTGGCATTAGGAGCCCTTTTGCCCCAGTGGAGTTTAATCCCGAGCTCGGGGGTGACCTGTTGCTGAAAGCTTATGAGCAACATAGTCTATCATTGGGAGGAACGTCTGAGTTCTGCGTGGAGTTGGCGACTTTTCATAAAAGATAAGTGTCTTTATGTGCTTGTCTCATTTACTGTGTGCTTAATTATCTATGTCTGATATGGGTCTAATTCTTATATGATGTTGCATATAAGTAATTGTTGTTATTCTGCATAACGTTGCTTGCACATGTAAGTGTGGTGTTGATATTCAGTATCCGTAGTTGTACATGTTGAGTATAACAATTGTTGTTTGTTATTCATGTAAGTTAACCTTATATATTGGTCATGAGTCTCTGGGGCAAGGCTAGAATGGTTGTGTGCGCAAGAGGATGGATTCATTGTGCACGCTGGGAAGCAATCCCCGCGCACAAGTAGAACAGAATTTGCATGTGGCGCAAGAATGGTTGCACACGCAGTAGTGATCTTATGTTCAAAATGGATTACACGCACGGTAATGTTGTGTGCTCAGTATGTTTATGCACGCAGTTGTATTGTGTTACTTCCGTTGTTATAAGTTGTATCAAAAGAGGAAAAACCTGTGTGGCGTGATCCAACTTGGATTCGAGCACGTTACCTTACATATTTTGTGCAGAATAATGTTATAAGTAGAATCTGCGCACTAGACCTTTGGAGTGGCATTGCCCAGCAGTGAGTTGGGAATGTTACATTATGGTATCAGAGCAACAGAAGTTGAGAGTTGCATGGCGTGGCCCAACCTGGGTGGTTGGGGACGTTTCAAAGTGGTATCAGAGCTATTGGTTCAACACTAGACTTGTATGGGCTAGAGACCAACAAGAAGCTGCAAAGCTCTAGTTTCAACATTGAGCCTGCATGGACCGAGTATCTACTTAACGAAAAATTCGGACTGGTAAGTGGCACAATTTGGAATTACAGCGCGGCCATGGTGTGCATAAAATAAGAATGCACAAGTGTGCGCACTAAATTTTGACATTGCGGGGTGCAGCGCCGGAAATGCGCAGAAAACTATGGTGTGTGGGTGTGCACACTAAGAGTTGGGGCTGCGCAGAGCAAAACTTATGTGTGTGCAACATATTGATGTGTGGGTGTGCGCACTAGAATTTGGGATGTTAAAATCATCCAAGGAATCAGAAGAAAGGATTCTGACAAAATGGTGTAGAGTTTTCATGTAGTTGTTGCATGAACTCATCTAACAAATCTTATTACCTGCACATTTTGTAGAATTATCCATGATTAAAGCTGGGCAGAATCAGCGCAGAAAGTCAAAAAGCATGGAAGATGCGCAGAGAGCTTACAACCATGATGATGAATTCGGGGATTTGTATGTCGGTTTAGGTGTTGATGGTACAAAGTCCAAGGAGGAGTGCATAAACTTGGTAGAAACCATAAAGAGACTGCAAAAAGATGTCCAAAGCTATAAAACTAACAATGAAAGGCTTATGAGAGCTAAGGAGCAATAAGATGGCTTCAATATCAAGTTGATGCAAAGCTTGGATAGAATAGAAAAGAAAATGGATAAGAAGGCAGAGTCAAGCAACTCAAGGAATCACAGGCCCCATGGTGAAAGAAGAGAAACAAGAAGTGTCGATAGGAAATATCACCACTCACCAAAGCATTCATTTAGGAAAGAGCGCAATAGCTCAAGTCCATGTCCTGTCAGAAAGCATAACAGAAGGACTGGGGTGAACGAACTATAGGGAGAAATGAATAAGATCAAGCCTACTACCTTTGATGATGAGCACAAGAAGGATGAAGATGCGGAGACCTAGTTGTTGAGCATGAGGAAATACTTCCAGCTGCATAATTACTCAGGCAGAAGGGAGAATTGCCATCTATCAGTTTAAAGGAAAAGCATCAATGCGGTGGGATCGGTTCGTGCAAGTCCAACACATTGATGAGAAGAAGGTTACTTGGAGGCAGTTTAAAAGGTATTTTCAAAAGAAATACTTAACCAAGCGTTACTATGACAAGAAAATGAAGGAGTTATTTGAACACAAGCTTGGAAGTATGACAATAGATGAGTATGAAAGAAGATTCTTGGAACTATTGAGATTTGTCGCATTCATCAAGGATGAGCAAGTTAAAATTCAAAGGTAACTGAGTGGGTTGCCCTCATTTATCAGTGACAAGATACAATATCATGACCCCAAGACCTTGGAGGAAACCATAAGACGCGCTAAATGTCTTTATGATCAAAAAAAGGGAAGACCGACGTCCCAAAAGGCTTGGGAAGAGAAGATGAAAAGCAAGGTGGAACAGAGGAAAAAGGGAACTAAGTCACCATTTTTCAGAAATATTGCGCAAGGACAGCCAACTCCCAAGGAGCCCAAAATGACTGAGACAGTGGGGCAAAAACCAAGGCAACAACCTATTCAATGATGGGGTTGTGGTGGAGATCATATGTACAGAGATTGCCTTCAAAGTGGTGAAAAAGCGAGGACTGCGCACAGTGTACAACAAGTTGCGACAGTTGAAGACATGGGCAGAAATGTACCTAGGATTTACGCGGCCCTGGATAATAAGCAAGTTGAGTTTTAGTCGCACGTAATTGAAGTGGAAGGTAAGATTAATGACCAACCCATTGCTATTTTAATTGATTCAGGAGCTAGTCATAGTTATCTAGATCCTAAGATGGTGGAAAGATTCCAATTGTCGAGAAGCAAGCTTGGAAAATCTTGGTTGGTGCAGTTAGCTACAAGGACAAAAAGGAAAATTAACGAGATGGTTAAGGCATGTCCAATGGAAATGAATGGATTGTGCACAAAAGCTAATTTGAATATCATACCTTTGGGCTCGTATAATTGCCTCATCGATATGGATTGATTGGACCAACATCATGTTGTTCTAGACTGTTACAAAAAGGCATTTACTTGCTTGGATGAGGCAAGAAACTTAAGAACAGTTCAAGGCATTCCAAGAGCTATAACTATTAGAGAAGTTTCATCCTTGCAATTAAAGAAAAGCTACAAGAAAGGATGTCAAGTATTTGCAGCACACATGGAGGAGGCACCTAAGGATAAAGTGCCAAATTTTGAAGATTGCGCAGTATTGAAGGAATTTGTGGATGTCTTTAAGGAAATACAGGGGTTTCCACCGAAAAGATATATTTATTTCTCTATAAATATGATGCCAGGAGAAGCTCTTGTATCCAAGACTCCTTATAGGATGAGTACGCCAGAGTTGAAGGAATTATAGATGCAACTTGAAGAGCTTTTGAAGAAGGGGTATATACGCCCAAGTGTGTCACCTTGGGGTGCCCCAATATTGTTTGTGAAGAAGAAGGATGGTACACCGAGACTTTGTATCAACTTCAGACAGTTGAACAAAGTAACAGTATAGAACAAGTATCATTTGCCAAGGATAGTTGACCTCTTTGATCAGTTGAGGGGCGCACATATATTTTCAAAGATTGATTTCAGATTCGGATATCACCAAGTGAGAATTAAAGAAGAAGACATCAACAAGACTGCCTTCAGAACGAGGTACAGACATTACAAGTTCACAGTGGTGTCATTCGGGTTGTCAAATGCACCAGTTGTCTTCATGTGTTTGATGAATGGAGTTTTCAGAAATTACTTAGATAACTTTGTCATTGTATTTATGGATGACATACTTATTTACTCAAAGTCTGAAGAAGAGCACAAACAACACTTGAGGATGGTGCTACAAGTATTGAGGGAGCATCAGCTATATGCAAAGTTGAGCAAGTGCTCATTTTAACAGCGACAGATTCATTATTTGGGTCATATCGTTTCCAAGGAAAAAATAGCTATGGATCTGGAAAAGATAAAGGCCATTGAGAAATGGCCAACACCAAGAAATGTCGCAGAGGTGAGGTCCTTCATGGGACTTGCAGGTTATTACATAAGGTTTATCAAAGGATTCTCAAAAATTGCACACCCAATTACATCCTTGCAAAAAAAAGGTGTGAGATTTGAGTGGACTTCTGAGTGTGCAAGAAGTTTTCAGCACTTGAAGAGTCTATTGAATAGTGCGCCAATACTAAGGATTGTTGATCCAGATGAAGACTTCGTGGTGTGCACAGATGCATGCAAGGAAGGGATCAGTGGAGTCCTTAGTTAGAACAGACATGTGATATGTTACGAATCAAGGAAGCTAAAAGAGCATGAAAGGCTCTATGCTACTCATGACTTAGAATTGGCAGCCATAGTGCATGCCTTGAAGATGTGGAAGCACTACCTCATGGGGAAAAGATTCAAGTTGAGGACAGACCATAGTGGTCTGAAGTATCTATTTGGAGAACCAAGTTTAAATGCCAGACAAAGCAGGTGGTTGGAATTCCTCAATGAATATGACTTTGACATAAAGCATATCAAAGGAAAAGAGAACAAGGTGGTTGACGCACTCAGCAGAAGGGTGCATGAAATGCATGCTACAGCCATTAGCACGTACAAATCAGATTTGAGTGACAGAATTTTAGAAGTTGTCAAATCAGATCAACGTTGTGTGGATATTAAGACGAATTTACAGCAAGGTAATCCGTAGCAGAAATTTGAAGGTTATGAGCTAAAAGAGGATGGAATCCTTGTTAAAATTTTGGTGCGCTCATTTAACCATAGACAATATCACACTATTGTCACCCAACCATAGGCACAAATGCCACCCCTGAGCACTTTAACCTTTACTTAGAATAATTCAAGCAAGCCTAGTCCAAAGCCAACAGATAAACCCTAGCCACAATACTGTTGCAGCAACAGCGCAATAACCATACAAAGATAGCGTACCTTATACAAAGAGAAGCACAAGAGAGATACCAAAAATATTGTTGCACTATTCCTCCAGACTTACGCCCTCTCCAACTGCAACTGTCGCTCTCCAAACTTGTGCCCTAGTTGCCACTGCAGTTCCTCCTTAGAATTGCGCACTAGTTGAGTGAGTGTGTCCAAATGAGTTAGGCACCTGCCTATTTATACTATCATGTCCAGTTGACTGGGGCCGACTTCTCCTTATGGGTGCATCTATTACTTTATTATTATTTCTCTTGAGGCCGACTTCTCTCCTAGGGTTTTCGAACATCTGTTTAGCGGTTCTCTTGCTTCCTGAATATTCTATTATAAGTCAAAGGTTACACATGGAAGTTAATACCTCCTACAACTACCAAAACACCAACACTCCCTCTTAGCTAGGGAGGTATTAACTAAGATGTTCTTCATGTAATGGTCTCAAACATATCTATCCATCTCACATGGCATAAGCAAGACCCACATAATCTTGCGGACTAGTCTACAAGTAGCATCACTATAGCCACACGGGCTATCTCATGATCACACAAATCATATCATGAGCACCACCATCATAGCCACACATTAGCCATCTAGCTAGCAATCACCTCCAACACTATTGGTTGGCACTCCAGGCTAGAAACACCTCCAACAGTATCGGTTGGTCTTCCAGCTAGTAACCTCCGATACTATTGATCGACACTCTAACTGGGAATCACCTCCAATCACACAGGTTGACCCTCTAGTTGGTAACCCTCTGACGCTACTGGTCGACACTCCAACTAGTATAACATGCGTACCAAACTATTTCACTGGAGTAGCAATATCTCAGCGTACCAGACTATTTCACTAAAGTAGCTATGCATACCAGACTATTTCACTGGAGTAGTTATGTGTACCAGACTATTTCACTGGAGTAGCTATATCTCTGTGTACCAGACTATTTCACTGGAGTAGTAGTCTCTGCGTACCAGACTATTTCACTGGAGTAGCAGTATCTCAGCATACCAGACTATTTCACTGGAGTAGCTATGCGTACCATACTATTTCACTAGAGTAGCATCTGTAACACATCATACCCTATCACAAGGGTATGTCCTTCTAGACCACACCAAGCTTGTCCCTGAAGTACTCAAACTTCACTCTTGAAAGAGGCTTGGTCAACACATCATCTATCTTCTCCTCAGTAGCAACATGTCGGAGCTTCACTGCTCCCTCCTATACCATGTCTCGGATATAATGGTACTTGATCTCAATATGCTTGGACTTGCCATGAATGATGAAACACAGGGTTCTTTGTCAGCTTTATGCAACTCTAGTTGTCACAAAAGATGCAAGTCTCCTCTAACTCGAGATCAAACAGCCTTGCAAGTAACTTTCGAAGCCACATTGCTTCGCTACATGCCAAACACGTTGTTATGTACTCTGCCTTAGCCGTATTGAGTCTCACACAGGTCTGCTTCCTGCTAAACCATGAGATCATAGCGGATCCCAAACTGAAGCAACATCCAGATATACTCTTCCGATCCACGACACTACCGGCCCAATCTGCATCAGCATAGCCTTCCAGGCTTATCTCACGATTCGAAACATATCTGAGACCATAATCAACTGTACCCCTAAGGTACCTCATCACATGTTTTGTTGCAACTAGGTGAACATGTCTCAGCTCAACCATATACTGACTCAATGTGTTCACCGCAAAACATATATCTGGTCTTGTGTTCGTTAAGTACCTCAACGAACCAATCATTTATCTGTACATGGTGTCATCCACTGTCTCTGAAGTTGTATCACTCAGTAACTTCAAATTCGTCACCATAGGTGTAGGCATGGCTTTGCACTCCAACATACTGAATCTCTTCAAAATCTCTACAGCATATTTTCCTTGGTTAAGAAAAATCTCATTCGGTTTCTGCCATACCTCTAGACTCAAAAAGTAATGCATCATACCCAGGTCTTTCATCTCGAATTCTATAGTAAGTTTCCTCTTACACTCTGCGATGAGCTTCTCGTCCCCTGTTAGAAACAGGTCATCCACATACAATAGTAGTATCACTGGTCTACCATTCTTAACCTTATAGTAAAGGTTGTAGTCTACTTTACTCTTGGTAAATCCCAAGCTCATCAGGAAACTGTCAATCCTGTTGTACCATGCCCTAGGTGCTTGCTTTAATCCATATAAGGATTTCTTCAACTTGCACACAAGAGACTGCCTGTCATGTGTCTCAAAACCTTATGGCTACTCCACATACACTTCCTCTTCAATCACACCATTCAGAAAAGTTGTTTTCACGTCCATCTGAAGTATATTCCATTTCATTACCGCAGCTATCGCAAGAATGGTCTTGATCGAAGTGTATCTTACCATAGGAGCAAATGTCTCCTCGTAGTCTATTCCTTCTTTTTGGGAGAATCCACGTGCCACAAACCTTGCCTTATATTTCTCAATGCTTCCATCTGTTGAATGTTTTATTTTGTAAATCCACTTTGAGCTTACCACCGACTTATCTCTTGGTCTTGGAACCACATCCCACACATCGCTCTTGATGATGGACTGGTACTCCTCAATCATGGCATCCTTCCATTCTTTCTTATTTGCAGCCTCTTCATAACAGGTAGGCTCTGCATCAGTAATTGCACTAAGCAATGCCATGTAACTGGAATATGGTTTTGACTTCTTACTTTCTCTGAAAGTTCCATCTGGAGCACCATACTTCTCTACATCCTGAATGATCTCATGAGCCCAAGTTGGTCTTCTTTTCTTAGTCTTTTCTTGAGGTGGATCTTCAGGTCTCTGAGGTTCCATCATGTCATGATCTTCTAGATCACATTCTTCTGGTACAACAATCTTATCTCCCTCTGCATCCGCAATCCTTGGGGCTATAGGATCATCATGGACCTCATCTAAATGATTCTTCCTTGATCTGTTGAAAGTTGTATCTTCATCAAAGGTGACATCTCTGCTAGTTTCAATCTTCCAATGACCAGGAATGTAAACTCTATATGCCTTTGATAATTCATTGTATCCCACAAATATTCCCTTCTTTCCTAAAGGATCCAGCTTCGATCTCTTCTCCTTGGGAACATGTATGTATACTGGGCAGCCAAAAATCCTCAAGTGACTGACTTCTAGCTTTTCTCCTGAAAACATTTCCTCGAGTGTCTTGCTCCCAAGTGCATGATGAGGACTTATGTTTTGCACATATACAGCAGTCCTGGTTGCTTCTATCCACAGATGCATTGTTAAGTCTTGATCATGGATCATGGCTTTTACTGCTTCCATTATTGTACGGTTCTTTCTTTCTGCCACGCCATTTTGCTGAGGATTGTAGGGAGTAGTGAGCTCCCTCTTAATCCTAACCTCTCTGCAGAATGTCTTGAAGTCATCTGAGGTGTACTCTCCTCCATTATCTGAACTCAAGATCTTTATCTTCTTCTCGGATAGGTTTTCCACAATTGCTTTGAATTCTTTGAATTTGTTGAACACTTCACTTTTGCATTTCAAAAAGTAAATCCAAGTCTTACGTGAATAATCATCAATAAAAGAGACATAGTATGTATACCCACTTAGAGAGGAGGCTGACAATGGTCCACACACATCTGAGTGAACAAGGTCCAAGACTCCTTTTTCTTTGTCGTCACTGTTTGGAAAGGGGTTTGTTATCCCCGATATCTAGGGATAACTAGGAGATCATGTCTCGAGGCCCACATGGTCCTAGACATGGAGTACCGAGAGCAGGAGCGACCTGAGCATGGTCCTGGAGGACCCATCTTCTTCTTCTCAGCCAGCTTTGTC
>ML779373.1:456264-472807 GCA_009831015.1 Picea engelmannii
GGAGATAATCATTGATTTTATGAAGTACTAACCCACTGCAAGCACATTCTAGTTTGTCTCTTTGTCTTGTCTCGCAAACAGGTGCTTTTCATCAGTGGATTGTTCTCTTTGACTATCTCTTCTTGGGCAGCAATCTGTGGAAGTGGTTTTCCTTGACTTGGCCTTTACTCTTTAGTCTTCCTTAATCCAGATTGCCTTAGGGACGTCTCCCTTGGACTTGCCCTCCTAAATAGAAAGAGCTCCCCATCGAGGTGACAGTGGGTGGGGAAGCTCCTGTTACGCCGGTTTCAAGCCATGACTCAAGCTCTTGGACCTTTCCTACAAACCGTGCGATAACAGGGTTCTTCACATTCTTGCCTTGAGCGCATTCCTTGCATATGCCTTCGTGACTGTCTTGAATTTATGGCAAACCTATCACCATCTTGCTCACGATTGGTAATGCTCTGTAGTGAATGTGAGCAAGTCTTTTGTTCCATAACTCACTTGGGTTAACAGTGTTGTGCACCAATGCTGAATTTGAGTGTCCATTTAACCTGTATAGTCCTCCTTCTTGGACACCAATCATGATTGCTTCATTTATGGTCTTTCCTCTTGGCCACATGAGGACTTCTCCATCTACAAAGGCAACTCTAAATCCTTTCTCTTCCAATGATGAGATAGAAAGGAGATTTTTCTTCAATCTGGGAACATATAAAATATGTGTCATCTTCAAGGGTTTTCACGAATCCAATTTGTAGGAAGCTTCTCCTATGCCTTTGATGGGGTATTGATAATCATCTCCTAACTTCACCTTATGAGGCAACTCCTTTTGAACTACACTTGAAAGTGAGTCCTTGTAGCCGGTCATGTGCTTAGAAGCACCATTGTCAATAAGCCAAGTGTCACTTCCATGAGTGAATGTTCTGGTAAGGGCTGATATCAAGACATATTGATCATCATCTTCTTCTTTTGCTCTCTTTTGAACTGGTTCATCGTCTTCTGCGACATGAGAATGATGTCTCTTATTCTTTCCTTTTCTGACCTGGTCTTTTGCATTAGTACAATTCCTTGCAATGTGTCCCATATTGTGGCAAATGAAACATTTGAAGGTTGAGTAATCTCTCTAATACTTTTGTCCTTTATTGAACTTCTTGTGATGATGATGAACCTCTTTCTTGCATTTCCCTTTCCCTGCATGAGTTGCAAGTGCTTGATCATCATCGGCTAGTTTCTCTTCTCTTGCAGCCACTCTGGATTCTTCTTGAGTGCAATCCTCCCATAGTCTATTGAACTTAGTTAATTTCTTCCTTGAGAAGATTCCTTGAATAAATGATTCCCATGATCTTGGGAAACCATTTAATGTGGTCATCACTAATTCTGCTTCTTCTACTAAATCTCCAATAACCTCAAGTTGCTCCTTAATATGGGATACTCTTGTGAAGTAGGATTGGATATATTCTGAGTTTTGCATCTTCACATTCTTAAGTTGTGTCCTCAAGGTCATCTTTCGGTTGATGTCTTTTCCTTCAAATAATCTGGATAGTGCATCGAGCATCTGCTTGGGAGTCTTCATTGATGAAACTTGAGAGATCAAGTTATCCTTAATAGAATCAGCAATGATTCTCTTTGCTTTAACCATTTTTTCTTGTACTTTGCTTTAGCTTCATCTCCCTCTGTCTCTGTAACTTCTTCTTCGATAAATCCTTCTAGGTCATTTTCTTCTAGAATGAGCTTGACTCTATACTTCCATGCTCAGAAGTTGTCAGCACCCTCAAGCTTCTCATCAATCTTGGTATTGGGAGTCATTCTGCCTTCAATTCAACCTTTAACTGCTTGACACCTTGACTTAGGGTTTATGAAGAATTCCTAATTTTGCAACCTAGGGTTTATGAGGAAACCTTTCCAAACTTAGAGAATTTCAGATATGGACCGGGGGAAAGATGCGCCCTACTTAGGCGACCTCCTTGGTGGGTTTAGAAAGTGCTTAACGAGCTTAATAATGGGAAAAACTGAGGATCTTCCTTCCAGCGGTTACACTGTTGTGAAGGAAACCAACTCTGATCCCATGTTAAAATTTTGGTTTGCTCGTTTAACCATAGACAATATCACACTATTGTAACCCAACTATAGACACAAACGCCACCCTCGAGCACTTTAACCTTCACTTAGAATAATTCCAGCAAGCCTACTCCAGAACCAATATATAAACCCTAGCCACAATACTATTGCAGCAGCAACACAATAATCATACAAAGATAGCGTACCTTATACCAAGAGAAGCACAAGAGAGATACCAAAAATAATGTTGCACTATTCCTCCAGACTTGCGCCCTCTCCGACTGCAACTGCTACTCTCCAAACTTGTGCCCTAGCTGCCACTGCAGTTCCTCCTTAGACTTGCGCACTAACTGAGTGAGTGTGTCCAAATGAGCTAAGCGCCTACCTATTTATATTGTCCTATCCAGTTGGCTAGGGAAGACTTCTTCTAGATGCATCTATTACTTTATTATTATTTCTCTTGAGGATGACTTCTCTCCTAGGGTTTTCTAACATTTGTTTAGCAATTCTCTTGCTTCCAAAATATTCTATTCTAAGTCAAAGGTTACACATGGAGGTTAATACCTCCCGCAGCTACTAAAACATCAACAATCCTCATGTATAGACGCAGAGTTTATGTGCCAAATGTTTAAGAGCTAAAAAATCGGTTATTGTCAAAGATGCATAAAGTTCCTTATGCAGGACATCCAGCCTACCAGAAGACAATTGCAGCGGTCAAAAAGCAATACTATTGGTCGGGTATGAAAAAGGAGGTTGTTGATTTTATTGTTAGATGCCTTGAATTTCAAAAGGTCAAGGTTGAGCACAGACATCCAGCTAGTTTGCTACAACCTTTGCCCATTCCTGAGTGGAAGTGGGAAGTCGTAACCACGGATTTCATTACTAAGTTGCCTAGGACTGCTAAGCAACATGATTCTATTATGGTAGTGGTGGACAAGCTTACTAAAGCTGCCCATTTTATTCCAGTGAAGTCAGCTCACAAGGCAACCAACATTGCTAAAATATACATGAGAGAAATTGCTAGGTTGCATGGTGTACCTAAGACAATTCTGTCTAACAGAGATGCCAAGTTCACATCGAGCTTTTGGAAAGGGCTATTCAAAAGATTTGGGACAAATCTGAACTTTAGCATAGCATATCACCCTGAAATAGATGGACAAACAGAGAGGGTAAATCAAGTGATTAAAGATATGCTCAGGATGTATGTGATGGATAAACCATCAAAATGGAAAGACTACCTTCACTTGGTAGAGTTTGCTTACAACAATGGGTATCAAGCATCTCTAAAGATGAGCCCATTTTAGGCACTTTATGGCAGAAAGTGCAACACACTAGTGAATTGGGACAACCCAGCAGACCGCACAGTGGTTGGATCAGATCTGCTCTGGGAAATGAAAGAGCAGATGGTAAAGATAAGGCAGAATTTAAAGGTTGCCCAAGATAGGCAAAAAAGTTGCGCAGATAAAGGCAGAACCCACTGAGAGATTAAAGTGGGCGACCATGTGTTCTTGAAAGTAAAAGCGAGACGCAGTTCCCTGAAGTTGGGAAAGTCTTCTAAGTTGGCAGCATGTTACTGTGGACCATTTGAAATCCTAGAGAGGATTGGTCATGTCGCTTGTATGCTTGCATTTCCTGCATCCTTGTGTATTCATAATGTTTTCCATGTATCACTGCTTAAAAAGTATGTACTGGATGCTAATCATATTATTGATTGGAATGTGATTCAGGTGGAACCAGAAGGCAATTTTTGAGTGCGACCAGTTTGCATATTAGATCGGAAAATCAAACAGCTTTGGAATCTAGTCTTGGAGCTAGTAAAGGTCCAATGGACCTGGTACGATCCTGAGGATGCAACTTGGGAGCGAGCAAATGCTATGCAAGCAGAGTATCTGCAACTTTTTGAATATTTTAGAAATTTTGTATGTACATGTGTATATAATGCACTGAGGACAGTGCATAAATAAGGGGGAGGGGAATGTAATGTCCCTAATTTGAACCCCATTTGTAATTGTACATATAGGTTGGTGAGTCGTTGGTACTAATGGTAAATGTGAATGTTCATATAGGCTGGTGAGTCGTTGGCACTAAGTTTTAGTTTTGCGTGCACCTGAGTAGTGCGCGAGGATTGTTACCAAAGAAAGGGTGCACACATTTCATAGTGATGCACGCACTTGAGTAAGTGCGCGGAGATTACCTTGAAATGCGCATTGGACCAAGTTTTATATGTATATGGAGGTATATGTATTTGAGGTCGAAGCGCCTGTGTGGTTATCGGGCTAGTGAGTCGAGGTGCAAATAGGTCAATGCACCTATCCTTGTAAATGTAATCACACTCAAGTTATTAATAATATCACATTGTTGTGCGCAGACAGATCAGACGAAAAGAGACGAGGGATTAAACTCCACCAAAAAGGGAAAAGGGGGGAACATAAGTCCAAGGGAATATTTTATTAATATTTCCGAAAAGCATAATTTGTGAATATTTATTTATCCTATGTTCCCGAGAGATGGGAACAAGTCACCAAGTGGCTAAAGCTAATTTTGAAGGTGACAAGTGTCTAGTTTAAGGCATGCAAATATATTGTTGAGCCTTAGTGTACTTTGGGGGATTCATTCATTTTCCTCTCCATCATTCCAACTATCGGAACTTCTACCATTGTATAACCCTGTGCTTGGGAAAAACTGGTTTACAGTCAAAGAGGTGGGTTGTCAGGCCCATAAGCATTTCTCCCCAAGTGAGAGATTTGTTGTCGAAGAGGCGGGTTGTGCCCGTAAGCATTTCCCTCCAGGTGAGATATTTGTTGTTGAAGAGGCGGGTTTTGAGGCCCGTAAGCATTCTCTCTAGGTGAGAGATTTGCTGGGAATTGTTTCCTAGTGCGTTGGGCATTAGTTACAGGTCTCTGAGACTTTTTGTCCGGCCTGTTGTTGAAGCCCCGGAAGGGAAGTGGGGCAGTTGAAGGACTGTTGAGCAGAGTAAGGGCATACTTCCTAGGGTGGGACATGTTAAAATAATAGGTGTGCTTGTTTTCACCATAGACAATATCACTATATTGTCACCCAACCATAGGCACAAGGCCACCCCCGAGCACCTTAAATTGACAGCTAGAATAATTTTGGAAGCAAACACTAGAACAAATAGTCAACCAAGATAGTGTACCTCTCTCCAAAGCTAGCGCACCAAAAAAAGAAACCAAAATCATAAGCCAAAGACCAAGTCACCACTGCAGCAGCTGCAGCTCTCCTCCAGTCATGTGCACCACTAGTCCTTATGAAGTCGTGAGAGTGAGTGATTCCAAATGAGCTCAAGCGCCCTCTATTTATAATGCTTCGAGTCACCTCACTGGGCCAACTTCTCTTCCTGGAGGCTAATAACTTAATATTAGATTTTCTCTTGGGCCGACTTGTCTTCTAGGGTTTGTACACATCTGTTTAGGGTTTCTCTAGCTTCCCGAAATATTCTAGTCTCATCAAAGGTTACATGTGGAAGTCAATACCTCCCGCAGCTACCGTAACATCAACACTACCTCCTAGCTAGGAAGGTATTATCGACAATGGTCTTGAGCACAAACAGACCAATTCGTTGGTAGCATCATCATAGCCACACAGGCTATCTCATGATCACACAGATCAAATCACGAGCACCATCATCACTATCCATCTAGCTGGCAATCATCTCCAACACTAGTGATGGTCTCCATGGCAATTAGATAGTAGCATATTGTTGCTACAATGCCATCCAATAGAACACAACTGTGTCTATCCATAGAAGTACACAACTATTGTCCAGTGGTACACAACCACTCCTAGTAGCATACAGCTACTAACCAGTGACACAGTCACTACTGGTGGAGCACATCCACTACAGCAGCATACAGCTATTGTCCAGACACATACAGTCTCAACAACAATCAAATCATATCATCTGATATCATCCTGCATCAACAATGTCATCAACTGCATCACCTCTAAGTCGTACTAGCATGATGCAAATGCATCATATCTAAGTTGTACTAGCATGATCTGGAGCATCATCTACATCATCTCTAAGCCATACTAGCATGATGCCAATGCATCATATCTAAGTTGTATGCCACCTCTAAGTTGTACTCGCATGTTGTAGATCAGTGCCTCACTGTGTCATCTCTAAGTTGTATGATCATCTCTAAGTTGTACTAGCATGACATATCTAGCATGATGCCATCATATCTAAGTTGTATGCCATATCTAAGCTATACTCGCATGATCATATCTAGCATGACACAAGCCCCCGCATCATCTCTAAGTTGTATGGCCATCTCTAAGTTGTGCTAGCATGACATATCTAGCATGATGTCAATACATCATATCTAAGTTGTATGTCACGTCTAAGATGTACTCACATGGCCATATCTAGCATGATGCAACTCACCGGCATCATCTCTAAGTTGTACCAGCATGAACATAACTAGCATGATATCACTACATCATATCTAAGTTGTATGTCCACCTCTAAGTTGTACTAGCATGATGCTCCTCAGGCCACTGTATCAACAACTCCAACCATCTGTATCATATCTGAGTTATACTAGCATGATGCAAGCATCATCTCTAAGTTGTATGACCATCTCTAAGTTGTACTAGCATGATACAGATCCGCAGCTCACTGATAGTCCATGATGCCACATATCAGTGCTCCCTCCCAACCGAGGAAGTCATCTCCTCCCCTTCAACCAAGGGAGCAATCTCCACGAGCCCCAACTTGTCCCTCAAGTATTCAAACTATATCTTGGACAAAAACTTCGTCAAAATATTTGTAGTCTGCTCATCAGTGGAAATATACTGGAGAACCACTTCTCCCCTCTAGACTTTATCACAGAGAAAATAGTACTTGATCTCAATGTGCTTCGACCTATCATGGAACACCGGGTTCTCTGAGAGATTCACACAGCTCTGGTTATCACAATATATCAGAGTCGAATCCAACACCTGATCAAACAGTCCAAAAACTAGCTTATGGAGCCACACTGCTTCCGTACAAGCATCACAAGCTGCAATATACTCTGCTTCTGCAGTGTTGAGTGCAACAAACTTCTGTTTCCTGCTAGCCCATGATATCATAGCAGATCCCAAACTGAAACACATACCAGAAGTACTCTTTTTGTTATCTGCACTACCTTCCCAATCTGAATCAGTAAATCCATGCGGCTATACTTCACTGTTTGAGGCATATCTCAAACCATAGTTTAGCATCCCACAAGGATATCTCGAAATATGCTTCCCTTGCCCTAGGAATATTTCACCACGCTTCTACCATACTTCTTCCTCAATTACTCCCTTGAGAAAAATCGGTCTTTTATATTCATCTGATGTAAACTCCAATCCATGGATGCTGCTAGAGATATGATAGTTCTAATAGATGTATATCTGGCAATCGGAGAAAATGTCTCATCATAGTCTTCTCCCTCCTGTTGGGAGAACCCTCTAGCCACAAATATTGCCTTGTATTTTATCGATTCTCCCATCTACTGTATGCTTTATCTTGTAAACCCATTTTGAAGTTACTACCAACTTTTCCTTTAGGTCTAGGCACATACATCTTTTCATGATGGATTGATAGCTTCCTTCCATTCTTTCTTCTTAACTGACACTTGGCTTCTTTCCGAAGAGAGCTTCTTCTAGAGTCATGTTCTTCAAATGATGAGGACTTCTATTCTGAATATATATAAGTGTCATAGTTGCTTATTCCCATAGAACATGGATAGATTCTGGTCATTCATCATTGCCTAATCAGATTCTTCAATAGTTTTGTTCTTTCGTTCAGCCACACCATTTTGTTGAGGATTGTGAGGAACAATAAGCTCCCTCATAATCCCAGCTTCTTTACAAAAGGTAATGAGCAACTTGGAGATGTATTCATTATCAGATCTTATTGTCTTGATCTTCTTATCTGTCAGGTTCTCTACTTCAGCTTTGAATTCTTGGAGTTTGCTAAATACTTCATCCTTAGTCTTTAACAAATACAACCATGTCTTTCTTGAGAAGTCATCTATGAACGTCACATAGTAAAGAGATCCTCCTAGAGACTTCACTGGCATAGGACTGCATACATCTGAATGTATTAGGTCTAAGATTCCTTTGGATCTATTCTCACTGCTTGGGAATGGTTTCTTAATATTCTTCCCAAGTGCACATCCTCTGCACACACCTTCATGTACTGATTGTAATTTTGGTATGCCTACAACCATTTGTTTTAGGGATGGCAAGGCTTGATAATGAAGGTGAGCATACCTTCTATGCCATAACTCAATAGGGTTGATTTCATCATGTACTAGAGCTTGAGTATTCTGACCTAGGATTTTATACAAGCTTCCTTCACGAATTCCAATGACTTTAGCGTCTTCTATCTTTGAATATTTAGACCATACAAGAACTTTTCCATCTACAAAAGCTACTCTATCTCCTTTCTCTTTCAAACAAGAAATAGATACTAGATTCTTTTTCAAACCAGGAACATATAGAACATTACTGAGATGAATAGAGTTACCTGATTCCATCTTGATAGTAGCTTGTCCAATTCCCTTGATTGTATAAGATTTCTTGTCTCCAAGCTCTACTTTATGAGATGTTTATTTTCCTTCATGCTTGAGAGATTTACACGGTCACTTGTTATATGTCTGGAAGCTCCACTATCGATTAACCACATGGTGTCTTTAAGATATCCTGCAAGAGCCAATTCATAGAAGAAATTTGTTTCTTTATGCTTGGCTTTCTTTGAAGGCTCTTCATCATTGGCAGTTGACACATGGTGTGTTTCTTTTCTCTTCTTGGTTAATTTAGGACAATCCCTTTTGTAGTGGCCATATTCTTGGCATCCAAAACATTGTACCTTTGACATATCTCTCTTTCTTGAACCAAATATTTTCTTACCTTCATGTCTCCTGAACTTTGTTGTATAGGCTTGATTATCCTCTTCCTTTTGAGATCTTCCTTGTCTCTTCTTGTGCACAACAGGTCCAAAGTTCTTCCAACGTTGGAATCTTCTTCCTTGTGTTCATGCTTGCAACAAATGCATCCCATGATCTAGAAAGACCATTAAGTGTTATATTCACAATTTCCTTCTCTGGAATAACTTCTTCAATGGCTTGTAGTTGATCTCTCAACTGAGAAATCCTCACAAAGTATGAAGCTATAGTGTCATCCTCGGTCATCTTTGTGTCACGAAGTTCATTCTTCAAACTCATCACTTGTCCAATATTTCTGACAGAGAAAAGGTTAGTTAGGGCATCGTACATCTTCTTGGATGAGTCAAGATGAGATATATAGGGTATCAAGTGGCCTTTTACAGAGTCCACTATGATACTTATAGCGTTGATGTCATTATCCTTGAACTTCTCCATTGTTGCAACGTTTTGAGGTTCCTTCTCTTTTCTTGCTTCAAACTGTGGTTCCATGATCTTTCCTTTCACGATATCTAGAACTTTATTCTTGGCAAGGATGAGGTCAATCCTTGTCTTCCATGCTCTGAAGTTTGAAGCCCCTTCTAACTTGTTTTTTGACTTCATAGAGTAATTCATGGTTGCGTTGACTTTGACTTTGACTTGGTCAACCTTTGAGTTTGACCAAAAACTCAAACTTGACGCCTTGGCTTGCTAAGAGTACCAGGGGTGCGCTAGGCTAGGGCGCACTAGGCTATCTAGGAATTAGGTCAAGTGCTTCACTTAAGGTGACTCAATAAGAGGGTTAGGGTTTCATTGTTGCAACAAAACTCTGACTACAACTGCAACTGCAACTGAGCAAATTCTCCCAATCTACCTTCCAGTGATTAGATTGTCTGAAGATAGTGTGGGCCCATAACCTGTTAAAATAATAGGTGTGCTCGTTTTCACCATAGACAATATCACTATATTGTCACCCAACCATAGGCACAAGGCCACCCCCGAGCAACTTAACCTTGACAACTAGAATAATTCTAGAAGCAAACACTAGAACAAATAGCCAACCAAGATAGCGTACCCCTCTCCAAAGCTAGCGCACCAAGCAGAGAAACCAAAACCATAAGCCAAAGACCAAGTCACCATTGCAGCAACTGCAGCTCTCCTCCAGTCATGTGCACCACTAGTCCTTATGAAGTTGTGAGAGTGAGTCCAAATGAGCTCAAGCGCCCTCTATTTATAGTGCTTCAAGTCACCTAACTGGGCCAACTTCCCTTCCTGGAGGCTAATAACTTAATATTAGATTTTCTCTTGAGTCGACTTGTCTTCTAGGGTATGTACACAAATGTTTAGGGTTTCTCTAGCTTCCCAAAATATTCTAGTCTTGTCAAAGGTTACACGTGGAGGATAATATCTCCCGCATCTACCATAACATCAACAGGACAAGCACATGGGGAATGAGAGACTATAGACTAGTTGCAGTAGTTGGCACCTTGGACTGAGCAATTCCATTGTTTATCAGACCTTAGCCTAGCATTAGGAGCCCTTTTTCCCTGGTAGAGTTTAAGCCCCAGCTCAGGGGTGACCTGTTGCTGAAAGCTTATGAGAAACATAGTCTATGGTTGGGAGGAACGTCTGAGTTCTACACGCAGTTGGCGACTTTTCATAAAAGATAGGTGTCCTTATGTGCTTGTCTCATTTACTGTGTGCTTAATTATCTATGTCTGATATGGGTCTAATTCTTGTATGATGTTGCATATAAGTAATTGTTGTTATTTTGCATAACCTTGCTTGCACATGTAAGTGTGGTGTTGATATTCAGTGTTTGTAGTCATACATGTTGAGTATAACAATTGTTGTTTGTTATTCCTGTAAGTTAACCTTATATATTGGCCATGAGTCTCCGGGGAGAGGCCAGAATGGCTGTGTGAGGAAGGAAATACTTTGAACGGGAAAGAGGTTGGATTCGCTGTGCACGCTAGGAAGTAGTCCCCGCGCACAAGTAGAACAGAATTTGCACGTGGCGCCAAAATGGTTGCACGCGCAGTAGTGATCTTATGTTCAGAATGGATTACACGCACGGTAATGTTGTGTGCTCAGTATGTTTGTGTGCGTAGTTGTATTGTGTCACTTCCGCTGTTATAAGTTGTATCAGAAGAGGAAAAATCTATGTGGCGCGATCCAACTTGGAGTCATGCACGTTACCTTACGTATTCTACGCAAACTAATGTTATAAAGTAGAATCTGCACACTAGACCTTTGGAGTGGCATTGCCCAAAAGTGAGTTGGGAATGTTACATTATGGTATCAGAGCGACAAAAGTTGAGAGTTGTGTGGTGTGGCCCAACCTAGGTGGTTGTGGACGTTACACAAGATCTATAAGGGCTCTTACAAAAAAGTGAAGGCTCATATTTTGCATGAAGGGTAAAGAGTGAAGATGTTTGTGCACATACCATAAAATCAAAGGTGAGAGCCAAATTTGAGAAAGAGCATAATGATGCTCAAAGGTTGAAAGATCAAAGAAGCAATATTAGTACTAGAAGCAATACTTGCTTGGTTGCTAGCAGTGAGCCAAGGATTATGGATGAATCAAGGAAGAGGAGGGCAGCATAGGTTGAAGAAAATTCATCAAAACCTCCAGCTGTAGGTCAAAAAGAAGATGGGTGAAAATGCTCAATATTGAAGGGAGAGAAGAAGTTGAGACAAGAGTGGCAAGGGCCATTTATGCTTGTGGTATCCCTTTTAATGTGGTTTGGTCTCCTTGTTAGCAAGGTTTGGTGAGGGCAATTAACACAACCCCTCAAGGTTTCAAGGGTCCAAACTAGGAAAAAGTCCAAACAGATTTGCTAAAGAAAAAGAGGCATCTTCTTGAGGATGATTTAAAACCAATTCGTAGCTCATGGAGTAGCTAGGGGGTTTCCATTATCTCAGATAGATGGACGGATACAAGGCATTGCCATTGATCAATGTCATTGCAGCATCACCAAAAGGAGCAATGTTCTTGAGAGAGGAAGATTGTTCAAGCGAGGTAAAAGATAGTAATTTCATTGTTGAAATTTTAATTGTTGCTATTCAGCAAGTAGACCCAGCCAATGTGGTGCAAATTATCACAAATAATGCACCTATTTGCAAAGTTGTGAGCTTGATTGTTGAGAGTATATATAATCCTATCTTTTGGACTCCTTGCATTATCCATAATTTAAATATGATTTTAAAAGAGATAGAGGTTAAAACTCTATGGATTAAAGATATCATAGAGCAAGCTAGGGAAATCATAAAATTCATCACCAACCACCACCAATGTCAAGCAATATATATCGAGAATACTCCAAATTGGAGTTGCTAAGTTGTTGAGACAAGATATGCCTCAATCTTCATCATGTTGCATTGCCATGTTGGGGTCAAATCTACATTAGTGAGTATGGTGGTGGGTGTGACTTGGGTTGAGTAGAGATAGGCAGATTCAAAGAGGGGAAGTATGGTGTGTAGGTTGTTGATTGATGAGGATTGGTGGATCAAGATAGACTTTTTGCTCAAGTTCACATTACCTACATTTGATCTTCTCTGACAGGCAAACACAAACAAAGCTTTATTGGGAGAGATTTATGATGGCAAGGATACCATGGTTGAGAAAACTGTGGAAATTATACACATTACGCTCCCACTCTTATTTTTGTTGATATTGATTTTGCAAAACTCGTGAGGTCCATTTGTAATGAATAAAAAATACAATAATAATAATAAACTAAAGAACGTAACCTAACTAAGGGATGCAACCCTTTACCTTCATGACTCATCAAAGAATATAAGTATACCATCACAAAGTTCATTGTATGAATCAATCTCATCATTCATTTATCAATTATATAATCATCATCCTATATAAATTTTAACTTATTGTCCTTATGTTGGATATTAATGGTATCAAAGCCCATTCCAGGGCACTCGTTGATCCATCATTTGGCCACACATTTATCAGAGTTTCTCTGACTCCAGGTCTGTAATGTCCCTTTCCAAATAGGAGCTCCAAAGAGGAGGCTTAATGGTCTAAACCGCCCTGTTAGACTATAGCCAGGGCCAGAAAAGGGCTAAACAGGGTTACTAGAGGTCACTCCAGTCAAAGGTGTTATGTTCGGAAAGTGACATTGAGCTAAAAATGGTTAAAAGTGCTTTTAAGTCATTATGAGCTAAAAATAGAACAGATGAGCTAAAATTAGAAGTCAACAGTGAATTAGGGTTTCAACAGTGAATTAGGGTTTTGGAAAGCTATAAGAGAAGAGTCAGCGACCTAATTCATCATGATGCAGATTATGACTTGTCATTGAGGAGACAGGCGCATCTCAAGAGAGATAGTTCAGTGGATTCCAGGAGGAAGACACCATTTGGCTGATTTCAGTGTTGAAAGACACACCCTAGTCACCTGGAAGATGTCTTCCATCATTCTTCAGCAGCAGTTACGCAGGGTCCAGCAGCAAGGGCGCACTTATCCAGGGTGAGGGCGCAGCTCTTGAGGAGGTTCAGGGAATCGATTTGTGTCCCATCCAAGGAGAGTTCAGAGATTCCCCTCTGACCCAGTTGAGAGGAAGGCAAGGCGCATCTTTTGCCTGGTTCCTCGTCAGATTCCGACACATTCAGGGTTCCCGAGCAAGCATCAGATCAGATTCAAGGAAACCCTTCTGACCCATTTCCCAGTAGACCAAGGCGATCATTTTGAGATACATCTAGGCCGATTCCGACGGTGGAATCACTAGGACGCATTTTGCCAGTGAGAGAGGGGCGCATTCCCCTAAGGGGGATCCATCTGGGGTCCAGACCCACCAGCAGAGGGGTCGGTCAGTTACCAGGCCTATGAGCTAGAGTAGGGCGCACCATTTGGGACAGTTTCCAGACCATTCCGAGAGGTATAGCCGCCAGGGAAAACTTTCCAAACTTCCAGCAATTACCGTACGAGCTACCATAGTTCCAGCTCATCCATTGATCCCGCAATGCTCATCTATTATCGAGTATTATCATTTAATTTGCTTATTGTAATCCGGCTAAGATCCTTTTGTCTTTTGATCTAGCCGAGTGATTCATTTTATTTAGCCGCATTCGGCCTTTGTACTCTACAGAGATATCATAATATAAACTTTGCAGTCCTTTGTCGCATTTGTTATTTGTATGATCATTTATATGTTGTAAACGATTAATCCTACACACACATTAGCAGCGTTTCCTAGACTAGCCAAGTCAGGAACATTACAGTGGTATCAGAGCTTTAATCCTGCCAGCCTGTGACTAAAGACGATGAGTGCAGCAGAAGACCCAGAGGGCCCTGAACACGTAGGTGACGAATATGTCACTTACAATAGGCGTAGGGAAAGAAGGTCTAGGCCTGACTTTCCTCCTTTCCCTCCTAGCTTAGAGGAACATGAAGAGGCACACAGAGAAGCAGAGAGAAGGGCAAAGCGTGAAGTTGAGCACGAGGCAGAGAGGATGCTAGGAGACAGATATGAGCGACCAGAGGGCAGCGACAAGACCCCCATGGAACTAGAGACAACTTTCATGCAGGTTATCAGCGATATGTTAGCTAGTCAGCGGACCATGTCTCAGTCCTTGGCACATGTGGTTGATAGATTGGCTAGAGTGGGCACCCCGGACACACAAGCCCCGCATGCAGCACAGTGGAACTTAGGAGCAGACAGTAGACCCCAGTCACCCACTCGGACATACACCTTTGCAAGTAGGATTCCCAGACCCTTGTTTCCCAGTTTCCAGAGGGCACCCCCGGTAGCAGCACAGTGGTCGATAGCACAGAGGCTGCCCACTCATGCAGAGGACATAGCAGAGTATCGGAGGGAGTACGCAACATTGGGTCGTGACTTCCATCAGGGCATGACCCTAGTCAAGTATTGTGGACTCGGGGTCAGGAACCGCCCCAGAGAGCCACAGAGAGGAGGACCGCAACAACAGCAGGGGCATAACATGGATTTCATCCGAAAAGTTGGTAAACTCACCATACCTTCTTTCGACGGATCGTCCAAATGCACCGCCAAAGCTTGGGTACAGAAGCTAAACACATACTACAAGCTCAATCAAATGACCGAGATAGAGGCCATCAATTTCGCGACCTTACACTTGGAGTGTGAGGCACACGAGTGGTGGTATCATGGATTGGTGACATTGGGTCATAGTCGCATCACCTCCTATAGGGAGTTCACAGAGAGGCTCATGGACAGGTTTGACAGGAGGGATCCCGAGATCCACTTCAGGGATCTAGCTCAATTGAGACAAACTGGCACAGCAGAGGCGTTCATCACGGAGTTTCAGCAGGTAGCCATGGCAGTGACAGATATATCAGAGCCCAAGCTGATCATGCTATTCACAGAGGGACTCACAGAGGAATGGAGATTCCTCTCCTTTGCAGCAGCACATAGTTCTGGGAGATCACCTTCATAGTAACAACAGCTATCTGAGCAAAGATGGAGGGAGAGTGATTGACTAGCAGTTTGTGGAGTTATCTATTGTGGTACCCGATAGTTGAAGTTTAGACGATTATCCACCTTGGGTGCCAGTGGATGAGCTTTTGGTCCAGTCCTAGGGATTGACCAAAGCATATGATACTTTCCAGTCCTACATTCGGGTATAAATGTTTCTGTTAGATTTTCCCGATACTTTCGTCATGGACAGCAACATAGGGGGAGATAGACAGTGGCAAGTGACATGGAGAGTTGGTAGGCCGAGACCACTGACAAGAGAGTCTTTATTGCATACAGCAGCATAGGGGTGGATCATCAGAGACAGATAGTTGAGACCTTGGGCGTGATGGTGAGCATCTTAGGCCATGGGACAATAGATATCTCAGAGGGCGACACAGATTCAAATTCTCATGGGGATGTGCATGGAGGGTTTTCGATAGTTATCAGTATGACACATGAGCAACGAGGGGATTGGAAGTGAGGAACTTCCAATTTTTCCATGGGATCCTGGATTCCATTTGGTTAGTAGGTTGTTTCACCTTATGATGGCCCAGGTTGCGTCAGAGACCAATATACTTCACTCTTGGATGGTTTTGAGAGGGCTTGCAGGGGCTTGTCCTATGAGGCGAGACAGGTTCTCCCTATTGATATGCACGATTGAGTATGAAGATGGTTGGGCATATGTTGTTTCCACAGAGATACCTTTACAGGTTCAACTTCTTGATAGCAAGTCCAGTTTTCACAGATATTTCAGCATGAGGATCCGGGAGTGGGGGATCCAGTATGTATACTGTGAGCAGACAGTCATGATCAGAGTAGTGCAGCGTCAGCATGGTGATCTTGGGAAAAGACTAGCATGGGACCTGTTGTCGCCCTTATGCACACTTGCAAACGTGAGCTAAGTCCGGCTCACTTAGTGTGCCCTCGGAGACACAATGTCTAAGTCCCTGCCCACACTGTCACCTTGGCAGGTACTTCTTCCGTCTAGGCTTACTCCTAGGGAAGCCAAGGGGGGTTGTCCCTAGTTACTAAATTGATTTTAATTACAAGTGTTCTAGGAGTTAGTTTTAATTGATTTTAGGCCAAGGGAAAACTAGCCTATATGACAAGCAGCAATGCAAGTGCAAGTCTAAGTTA
>ML779374.1:8485-20270 GCA_009831015.1 Picea engelmannii
CCAAGGAGACATTTTCATTTTGAATCATCTTGTACTTGAACATTTAAGTGGGGTAAAAGGAGGTTGCCCCCTCGAAGAGGCTTATTATTTGAAATTATCTCTTTTTCAAGGCGTTGATTACCTTTCCTAAAGTTTTTCTATGCTATATTGATGTTTGGTTCCTAACAGGTTTTGTCTAGTGTTTCATGGATTTCTGACATTCTTCATCCTGTTCCTTCCTTCGATAGGTATTCACCATCATTGGCATATAGGGTAGGTTTTCACCTCACTTTGCATGTTCTCATCATACTATGACCATGATTCATATGCCCTAGGTATGAACCCATTTTTTAGAGACACAAAACCTTATTTCTACTACTAGAAGTCTCACTATTAAATGGTAGAGACTTATCAAACATGGGTACCCTAGTTAGAACACTTTTGTCATTTGGTGCCCATGAAGAAATTACTCCATAAGTTTGAGAGTCCCTTATAGTATCGATATGAAGTTACGTTCAAACCTCGTTGATATTACTCAATCTCATTTGAATACTACTTATGGGGCTCCCTCCGAGTCTTGGTTAATCTCTTTTTCGACTCCCCAAAAATGAAAAGATTGTCGAGTGAACTTGTCTCTTTCACACTCATTAAATGGATTTGAAAGGATGTCTATTTGGGTATAAGTTTATCCATTTTCTAGACCAAATAGACTACTTACAAAAAAGAATACTCTAGTCACCATTGACTAGAAGAGTTCTCTTGGGTATTATTTTATACTTTTTTGGACCTAGGGGTCTAAATCTACGAAAAAGGACACTTTTGAGTTAAGTTGTAATTGCATCCCATTATCCTGCTTGCATTGTTGAGCCTAATTCCAATTCTCGATTTCTAGTTATAAGTTGCTTCTCCCAAAAAATTTCAACATTAGCCAAGAAGTGTCTTCCATATATCCTTTGCAACTTAACAAACCTTTACTCATAGAGGAAACACCGCCTCGAGTGTCCATGTCCCGCATGCACTTCCCTGCATTGAGAATAGGTATGTTCCTTTGCTTGGAACTAGTTTCTTACTCATGAAACTTGTTTCCTCTCCTGTATCATAGAATTTATTTTACTATGAAAAAAAAAAAGACAGGCGAGAAAACAATATTATCTCCTATCGACAACAGTCGTGTCACCTTTGAACAAAGCACAAATTCTTGATTCCATCCAAGGTTTGGGTTTAGCATGGAATTAAGAAACTAATATTTTTACTTGGAGTCTACTCCTTTAGATGGTTACTCTTCCAGTCCCTATGTAGAGTTTGTTGATGCCTCCTATGTCACAATGTTTTGCCAATTATCAGTGTTAATTCTATGCTTCCTGAGTTATTCATCTGTCTCATGCTCTGGTTCAAAGGAAGTCTAATCATGTGTCGGCCATTTATCAGAAGTCTTGAATTTTCATGTCAGACATCCCATTACAAGTGAACCTCATAATCACATGAATTTTTTGTCCTAACCTGCACCCTGGGCCTACTTTCATCATTGGTAGGTGACCTTGAACCCAACATATGATATCTCTCCATCGGTCGCTGAATGGGGGTTTCCCTAGTGTTCGAGGGAAAGAAATTTATTCACACATTGGGATTTGTGAAGTGTATTAGATTCCATTATACCCTATTGGTGGTTTATTCACCTTTGTCGATAGTTTTCATTATTAGCTACTAGTCAGAGGGTCTCTTTAGTGTACTACTTGCATCTGGTGCTTGCGAGAGATGCACATGGTTGTTGGTTCATGAACATCCTATTCGTCCTGACTCTTCCTAATCATCAAGCTATTGCTTTGCACCTCACACTGGATGATGAGAGATTCCTTAACACTCTCCTTTTAGTGGTTCTTATTCCATCGACTTCAACTCATTGATTTTGGAATCAAGATCTAGAGCTATATGAGTACCTAGAAGCTTGCATTCATTAGTGGTAGGTTCTCCCACCATCGATAGTTGGGAATACATTAATGTCTCCTGATCAATGGATTCTTCAAGTGTTCAACCTCAACACCCTTATTCACACTTGTGGAATTTACTTGGTTCCTTGACACCTAATTGCATTATTGGTGGGTTGTCTCATGTTTTTTAACGATATACCTCAATTATCAGTAATCAAATGAAGTCTCATTGTGTTCAAATTCAACTCATTTATTCACATAATGTATACTTGCACCTTCAATGGATAGTGTAGAAGACCTGAATTTTACAGTAGCAGGATCTCATATATGTTTCTTCCTTTCATCGGACCAATACCTATATGACTTCAGGGATCATGAAAGATTATATTGTACTCCACTATATACATATATATTCAGCTGATTTTGAGACTAGACTCCACCGGGTCTTGTTCGTGATTATGAAATTCTATGGCATGTGTCAACTTTGTATTGCCTATCCATGGCCATGAATGACTATTTATTATATATCCACATGGATCTATAGTGTAATTCAGTTTGGCAGCCATGTGTACAGAGTTAATATGAATTGTATTATTCTCATGAGTTACTATTTTTTCCAGTTGGGTCCTCATTACTCCACTTCTGGGAATTATAATGTATTTTAGCCATCGTGGATACTCCTCTGACATCACACATTAGGGGGAATCTGTTATATAAATTTTTTCCACCCTCCATGCATATTTCTTTGATGGCCTTCCATTTCTGATGTAGGAGCATTGCCTTCAAGGTCGACAATGCATACGTGGAGGCAGTCAGAAGAGATTTCATCAACACCTTAAATTCAAATCGGGCATTAACTCAGAATTTAATTGGGTTGTTGAGATATTTTGTTGAGAAATTTGAATATTGTAACTTGTTTGAAAAGTCTCTAAGGATTGTAAGAAATCCCAGACATGGATTGTTGACTATGTCTGATAGTAATTAGCAGTTATCATAATGGGGCAGCGTAGGTAACAATTTTAAGTTCAAAATGCTAGATTTCAGAACAAGACGAGAGAGCTCATGGAATTAGTCCTTAGATATTATGATTTTCAATTTGTAATATAGATATATAGAGTAGAGTGTGAAAGGATTGTAGTAGAACCAGAGTATAATAGAGCAGAGGAACACCATGTGTATTTTTCATTTTTATGAATGAATAGAACAGACGAAAAGTTGTCCCAAACTGGACTATGTTCATCTGAATGTGATTGCATGAATATTTCATTTTGTATGTGGTATTTGTTTCATTCTCATTATTGTATGAGAGTTCAAGAAGACGATTTCATGAACTTGTAACGAAAGTGGATCAGCTCCAATTGTTTCTCTTCCGAACCATGTATTCAAGGTGTTCATTTTCAAACACAAGGTGTGCGTTGACTAATTCGTAGAACGACTCAGAGAGAAGGGTTCAGAGAGAGGACAGAGGGAACTTAAGGATCCAAGTGAAAGGAATGCATAGAGGTTATAAGTGACCAATTTTCGAAGGGATAACCTAAGAGAATGCAGGGTGGGCGTAAGGTATTTTCGTTTCAAGAAAATTCCTCGAATTTGAGCTATTCGAGATCTTCAAACGCAAGGTGTGCGTAAGAGGTCGAATATTCAAAGAGGACAAAGCTCAGGAAGGATATTACTTTTGAGTACAGATCTTCAACAGGGAAGAATTGAAGGCTGAGGTATTTGACGCTTAGAAAACCTTTTAAGTCTGAGAGACGGGAAAGCTCAGGAGGAGGAGCACCGCAGACCGTCAGATCTAGTATAGAGGAATGATAGCCATCATCTCTGGAGGAAGGCACACGAGGTTTAAACCTTGTGTATGTAAAGTGGAATAGACTCATCAAAGTCTCAAAAGCATCACAACCATACATCATTATAAGACAAGTGGAGAAGGTCCAGAACCCACTGGGGATTTGTTTACCGGGAGACGAGAGTGAAGATTCTCCCAAATCCCCAAAAGGAGGAATGCCAGGATTTGATCATGACCGTTGATCATCCCAAAAAGATCACAACCGTTGATCATGATTAAGAGTTAAAGTCATCCATCGGAGGGGATACATGGTTGTTGGTTGGCATTCCGGCACCGAGGAAATGAAGGAGAAGACCGGGCCAAAATCACGAAAGGATATTTCATGAAACGATTAGAACCATCCATTTTAGAGGACGTGTAGAAAAGATTTGGAAGTCATAGAGAGTTTGTTCACCAATATTTGGAAGGTGAAGACTCCGCAAAATCTCGAAAAGGAGATCGTTAGGATTTGATCTGGGTCATTGATCAAGTGACATATCTGGACCGTAGATTCGATTGGTATTATGTCTCAACGTTTCAGGGATTTGAAAGGGAAAGGAGGAGAATTGCATTGTGATTTCCCAAATCGAGAAAGCCAAAGAACTTGGAGGAGTAGCCCTAGGCCACAGAACAGGTTCATGTGGAGAAGGCTTAAAGGAGGAGCCGTTAGGCCTTTTTCGAGTTTCGGCATTTCGAAAGACAAGGAATCGGGGAGAGATCACATGTATGAGTCCTAAACTTATTAAACATGAAAGGTGCATAGTCTAAAGCCTTGGGTCACAACCCGAGGTCACGAGAGACAAAAGGAGTCAAAGAAGAGGTATATGTTGGCTCGGAAGGGAGAAGGGCATCGAAAAGAGTGGTGTGCATGTAGAGATTCTCAAAGCCAACATCAAGGATGAAGGGACCTGTGGATCTGTTCGAAGGGTTCCATCCAAAACCAAAGATCTATTTCATCTCAGTAGGAAAGAATGATCCAGTGACCTGGAGGTCACGGACCCTGTCGAAGGGTGAGGTAGGGGGTCTGCATCAGGTGGTATCAGAGATAATATTTTGAGTTTGTTTATGGACAAGAAACAAAGGAAAAGGAGGAAGGTTGGTGCCATTTTTGGAATCAAGGAAATTTTTCAGTTTTTGTTTGTAGGTGACGCAGTGAAGTCATGCCGCCTAGAAGACACGGAGTGAATGAAGATATGGAAGAAGAAATGAGGTGAATCAGAATGAGATTATATGCCATGGAGACTGCACAGAGAAGAGCACCGGATGTTGGTGATGTCAGTGAGGCTAAAAGTGGAGAGGCATAGGTCAAGGAAAATGCAGCAGAGGACATTGCACAAGCTCGCTTGATACAAGTTGTTTCACGAATAGGAGCCAGAGAAAGGATAGAGGTACCTATGTACGAAGGCAATTTGGAAGTTGAATAATTGTTGGATTGGGTACAAGCCATGGACAAATACTTTTCTTACGAAGATATCGAAGAAGACAAGATGGTGAAGCATGCAGTGACAAGATTGAAAGGCCATGCAGTGTTATGGTGGGATGAACTATAAGCCGAACGTAGAAGAAATGGTAAGCAGAAAATTAAAAGATGGGATAGGATGGTAGCTAATTTGAAGGAAAAATTTATCCCGAAGGATTACTAAATCAATCTTTACAGAAGATTGCAGAATCTAAAACATAGAGGTTTATCAGTGAAGGAGTACACTAAAGAATTTTACCGACTGAACATTAGGGATGGACAGAAAGACAATGAAGACGAGAATACATCCAGATACATCAATGGAATGAGATATGAAATCCAAGAGGAGCTCAGCATGATATATGTTAGTAAAGTCGAGGATGCCTATAAAGCAGCCTTGAAAGCTGAAGAAAAGCTAGCTAGGAGGAAAAGCCAATGAACCAGAGGTGGAAACTCAAGCAGAGGCAAAGGAACCGCCAGAGAAAATTTTTGGAAGTCAAAGATTGAATATGACAAACAACATAGTCACCATGAGAAGGGTGGAAGTTCCAAAGAAGGACAGCACGGTGGGAGAAGTTATTTTCCCATAGGTAGAGGAAGAGGAAGAGCTAAAGGAGGTTTAGTTAAATGCTATACCTATGGAAAAGAAGGACACAAATCTTGGGAATGTCCTGACAGAAAAACAGAAGGCGAAAAAGAACATATTGTTGAAGAGGAGAAGCATGTGGAAGCAGAAGAAGCAGAAGGAGGAAGAAACCTCATGATGAGGAAAGTTCTTCTCAAACCATAAAAGGAACCAGAGGAACTGCTTCAGTGAATAAGCCTGTTCATAACTTCTTGCAAGTTGAAAGATAGAGTTTGCAAAGTGATCATAGACAGTGGAAGCACTGAAAATCTAGTATCCACGGAGATGGTGGGAAAGTTGGAGATGAAGACAACTGCACACCCAAGGCCATATAATGTATCATGGTTGCAGAAAGGGAATCAAGTCATGGTAAGTCAACAGTGCCAAGTTGAATTTAAGATAGGAGGTTACAAAGATGAAATATTATGTGATGTAATTCATATGGATGTCTATCATATTTTATTGGGAAGGTCGTGGAAATATGACCGAAAGGTTATTCATGATGGAAGAAAGAATACCTATACCCTAGAAAGGAATGGTAGGACACATATGTTGTTACCCATAGAATACAAAGAGGAAGAGCTAGAAGCAAGTCCAAGCATACTTTTCATGAGTGGGAGGGAGCTCTTAAAAGAAGTCAAGAAGGAGAAAGAAATGTAGTTTTTTGTAGTGAAGAAGCCTAGAGTTATCCTTACAAATACTTCTGTAGAAGATTTGCCTATAGAAATCCAGTAACTGTTAGAAAAATTTGATGATATAGTCGTGGATGAGTTACCGCACTCATTTCCACCTATTAGGAGCATAAGCCATCATATTGACCTTATTCCAGGAGCTATTTTACCAAATAAAGCAGCTTATAGGTTGACACATAGAGAGAATGAGGAAGTCAAAAATCAAGTCTAGGAGTTGTTGGATAAAGGGTTATTCAAGGAAAGCCTAAGCTCATGTGCAATACCGACTATATTGAGCCCAAAGAAAGATGGAGGGTGGAGGATGTGTACAGATTCTCAATCCATCAACAAGATAACCATTAGATACAGATTTCCTTTACCGAGGATGGATGATTTGATGGACCTTTTAAGCAAACCAAGCTATTTTTCCAAGGTAGACTTGAAGAGTGGATATCATCAAATAAGAATGAGAGAGGGAGATGAATGGAAAACAACATTCAAGATGAATGAAGGATTCTTTGAATGGTTGGTCATGCCTTTTGGGTTGACAAATGCACCAAGTACATTTATGAGGTTGATGAATGAAGTGTTGAAAGACTTCATCGACAAATTTGTCATAGTATATCTGGATGACATACTAATTTTCAGCAAGACAAAAGAAGAACACCTAAGACATCTGACAACAGTGATGGAAAGGTTGCAACAAGAGAAGTTGTTGATAAATCTGAAGAGGAGTTCTTTTATGAAGAAGGAGTTCATATATTTGGTTTCGTAATCTCTTCAAATGAATTGAAGATGGACCTAGGAAAGGTGAGAGCAATCATAGAATGGCCATCATCGAGCAACATATTTGAAGTAAAAAGTTTTCATGGGTTAGCAACATTCTATAGAAAATTTATCAGAAATATCAGTGGCATATGTGCACCCATGTTAGACACTGTGAAGAAGAAACACAAGTCCTTCAGTTGGATGGAGGAATCTGAAAAAACTTTCAAAGTGTTGAAAGAGAAAATCACAGAGCAGCCAATTATGGTCTTACCAGATTTTGGAAAAACATTTTAGGTGAGATGTGATGCAAGTGGATTAGCTATTGGAGCAGTCTTGAGTTAGGACAATAAGCCAGTTGCTTATTTCAATGAGAAACTGAATGACGCCAATAAAACATATTCCACGTATGACAAGGAATTTTATGCGGTGATTCAAGCTTTGAAAAAATGGAGGCATTATCTAATTCCTAAAGAGTTTGTCTTGTACAGTGATAATCATGCTTTGCAATTTATTACTAGGCAAGAAAAGTTGAATCAGAAACATGCAAAATGGGTAGAATTCATGTAGAATTTTACTTTTGTTATTAAACACATTGTTGGAACTGCTAACAAAGTTGCAAATGCTTTGAGCAGAAGAAGTTTGATTGTACAGGAATTCCAGGTGGAAACTTTGGGGTTCGAACACCTCAAGGAGATGTATAAAGAACATGTAGATTTCAAAGAAGCTTACAAGGCATGCAATAATCCTTTGTTGGGAGACTAAATCCCATGGACTAAATATTTGATTCAGGATGGATTACTATTCAAGGGGAGCCAATTATGTCTTCTGAAGTGCTCAATGAGAGACAACCTGCTGAAATAAAAACACAGTGGAGGTTTAGCTAGACACTTTGGTCATGACAAGACATTTGTACAATTGAATAATTCATATTATTGGTCGAGCATGAGAGTAGAAGTGAATAAATTCATTAACAAATGCATAATTTGTCAGTATGCAAAAGGAAGACAACAAAAAACTGGTTTGTATAAACCATTACCAATTCCAGAGAGGCCATGGGATGTAATCAATATGGATTTTGTTTAGGAATTGCCTAGAACTCAGAAAGGGAGGGATTACATATTTGTTGTGGTGGAAATATTCTCAAAAATGGCACATTTAATACCATTCTAGAAGACAAGCAATGCCACATACATCACCAATCTATTTTTCAGAGTAGTAAGACTACATGGATTTCCAAGGAGCATAGTTTCAGACAGAGACACCAAATTTATAGGACACTTTTGGAGAACTCTATGGAAGAGTCTGGGAACTAACTTATCCTTTAGTTCAGCATATCACCCTAAGACATATGGACAAACTGAAGTAGTGAACAGGAGTCTCAGAAACTTACTGAGGATTTTAGTCAATGAGCAAGGTAGACAATGGGATCAGATTCAGGCACAAGCAGAATTTGCATTCAACAATTTAGTGAATAGGAGAACAGGAAAAATTCCATTTGAAATTGTGTATGGTATATAGTCAAGAGGGATTATAGAGATGAGAGATTTGAGTCAAAATGAGTTCAGAAGTGTTGGAGCAGAATATTTTGCAACAGAAATGCAGAAACTCCATGATAGAGTCAAAGAATAGCTACAGGACAGTAGTCGAAAATATAAGAGCAGAGTTGATCAAAAGAGAAGAGAAGTTCAATTCAAAGTTGGAGATGAGGTTTTAGATCATTTGAGAAAAGAGAGGTTTCCAAGGGGAACATATAACAAATTAAATATGAAGAATATTGGACCATGCAGGATTCTCAGAAAATTCGCAACCAATGCTTATGAGATTGAGTTGCCATAAAATGTTGGGATATCGTCAATATTCAATGTTGCAGACTTATATCCTTACAGGAGAGATGAAGTAGGAGGATCAGATGATCAGAAATAAATTTAGTGGGAAGATAAATTACCCACATCATAGAAAGCTCATATGGAGAGAATTATTGAGCAGAGAGATGGAAATAAAACCAGGAGGAAGACATATCTTTAGTATCTGGTAAAATGGAAAGATCACCCAATGGAAGATACAAGTTGGGTCACAGAGCATGATATTTTGAAGCATAGAAAGATAGTGCAGGAGCTCATGGACAGGAGTCCTTAAATTTTTTTAACCAAGGGAGTATGATGCAGGAGTGTCACCTTCAAGGTCGACAACGCACATGTGGAGGCAATCAGAAGAGATTTCAGCAACGCCTGAAATTCAAATTGGGTATTTGTTGGATTACTAAGAGGGGGGGTTAATCAGTAATAGTGCAATTATAATCCTTTTTCTTCAAATTTTATACCAATGTAGAATTATTATCCAATAATGAGAAGTAAGAAATAAACAATCACACACATACACAGTACACGAGTGTTTTACGTGGAAACCCAAATCGGGAGAAAACCACAAAATGCTTTTTCTTATATGTCTTGAATAATTACATTCATTGGAAGCAACAACCTTCTTTGTTTTCCAGCTGCAACTGGAAGGAGGCTCCAACCCCCTAGTTTCTCAGGCTACAACCTGAGGGAAGCTCCAACTCCCCAATTCTCTGGCTACAACCAGAAGGAGGCTACAACCCCCAATGTTCTCTAGCTACAACCGGAAGGTGGCTACAATCACTTGTCCTTGCCCCATCCTACCACCCTGAAGTAGAAGTAGAATGATGGAACCATTGTCACACTATCACTGTGATATATACTATTGTAAACTTGTACCAATAAATCTGAACCATGCATCAACCATGCATCAACTTGTACCTCAACCTGTAATCAACTTGTACCATAAACAAGTGAATCAACCATGCACCAACCTGTAATCAACATGTACCATAAACAGGTGCATCCAACCATGTACCAAGTATGTACCAATCATGTTTCAACTACTCATCAACTATGACTCATCAATATGTACCAACATCATCAACTATACACCTCATGTATGTGTGACAACTCATCAACTACTTGTCTCAACCATGTACTCAACATGTACTACAACCAAAAGCCCTCATCAATTTCATCATCCAAATATGATTTTTAGCTCTGTAATAGACCTATTTTATATGATCGCATTCTTGCAAACCTTCCTTAACTTTAAAAGCAAGAGATTTTCATCAAACTTTTATTTAGTCTCACATGCCTAGTTTTGGATTAGTCAACAACCCTAACTTGAAGTAATCATAACTTTGAACCTGTAATGTATAAATATATGAAATTGATATAGAATGTTCTTCAGTTTTTTTTATTCAATTCCTCCAAGTGTCACTACTTTTAACCTCTCAAAAAAGAGTTATAGAAAAAATGGCATACCTTGCTGAATTTTGGCTTATTCTAGAGAGCGACCTTGTAGAGAGTTCCTTGCCCAAAATATTTGATGAATTGATCTAAAAATATTAAAAAAAACAATAAAGATGGTACCCTAACCATCACATTTAGTGTCACTTAATTTTGATCTGTTATGAAGAAGTTATGACGTTTTTACCCGAAACACCTGATTTTGACTAGTTTCAGGACTGGCCACAAAACCTATATTTCACGGAGTGTAACTCCAAAAATAAAACGACCCACAAGATGAATTTTGTACCATAGATACTTGGATATGTTTTCTCACTTTCATAGCAATTTCTTGGTCTGAATCATTATAGAAAAAACGTTATAGCGAAAATGGTGAGATGACCTGTAAATAACATACCTTAGAAAGAACCATCAAAAGAATTTATCCTTCCTTGCATTTCGGTCTTCTTTTCTTCACCTTCACTTAGAATTCCAATTTAGATATCCTTGGTTACCTTAGACACATATAGATATTAAATATGCTCAAGTGTGATTCAAATGAGAGAGCCTTGGCTCTTATTTATACTCTCCAAGTAGCTTCCTTAAAAACATCTTCTAGGTCACTTGGCCCACTTTCCTTATTTTAGGGTTGGGTCCACTTCTAATTTCTCCATTAANACCTTGAATTATAATATACTCATCACTTCACTTTATTATTTACCTTTTAAAATCTTTTAAACCACTTTGACTACTTTGACCTTTTGGGGCTTCTAGATGACATATGAGGGTCCTCCAACTTCGTAAGGCCGTAACTCTCAAACTGTGAGGAGTTATGTGACGTTATACATACCACTAGAAATGGAATGACATGTACTATCCATATATAATAGTATTATTTGAAAATATATCATAACTCATATCGTTACCCATCAAACAAACTTGGGTCCATTACCCAAACCTAGGGTCTCCAACTTCTCATGGCCATAACTCTCTAACCGTGAGGAATTATGTGATGTTCAACATACCACCAAAAATGACATGACAAGCACTATCCATATAGGATATTTTCCCTGACAAATTCACTTTCCTTCATCTCGTTATTCCACAATTAAGCATGGGTTCTCTTACTCCACAAAGCGTCTTCCCGTGAGGGATTTCACCATAAGGGGACCACTTTGGAGTTCATCCATATTTACTTCTTATCAACCATGAAAAAAAAATAATGAGTCATATTTACATC
>ML779374.1:36850-61020 GCA_009831015.1 Picea engelmannii
CCTGGGGTCTCCAACTTCTCATGGCCATAACTCTCTAACCGTGAGGAATTATGTGGCATTCCACATACCACCGGAAATGACATGACAAGAACTATTCATATAGGATATTTTCCTTGAGAAATTCACTTTCCTTCATCTCATTATTCCACAATTAAGCATGGGTTCTCTTACTCCACAAAGTGTCTTCCTATGAGGGCTTTCACCATAAGGGGACCACTTTAGAGTTCATCCATATTTACTTCTTATAAACCATGACAAAACAATAATAATTCATATTTACATCAAACAGTATTGGGTCCATTACCCAAACCTTTGTGCTATGGGGCTTTCTTCAAGGGTTGACATCAATGACAACCAACCTTAATCAACAGCATTAACTGAGAATTTAATTGGGTTGTTGAGATATTTTGTTGAGAAATTTGAATATTGTAACTTGTTTTAAAAGTCTCTAAGGACTGTAAAAAATAAAAGACATGGAGTGTTGACTTTGTATGATAGTAATTAGCAGTTATTGTAATGGGACAGAGTAGGTAACAATTTTAAGTTTGAAATTATAGATTCCAAAACAGGACGAGAGAGCTCACGGAGCCAGTCCTTAGATATTCTGATTTTCAATTTGTAATATAGATATACAGAGTAGAGTATGAAAGGATTGTAGTAGAAACAGAGTCGAATAGAGTAGAGGAACACCATGTGTATTTTTCATTTTTATGAATGAATAGAACAGACAAAAAGTTGTCCCAAAGTGGACTGTGTTAATCTGAATGTGATTGCATGAATATTTCATTCTGTATGTGGTATTTGTTTCATTCTCATTCCTTTATGAGAATTAGAGAATAAGATTTCATGAACTTGTAATGAAAGTGGATCGGTTTGAATTGTTTCTCTTCTGAACCGTGTATGCAAGGTGTGCATTCTCAAATGCAAGGTGTGCGTTGACTGAGTCTTAGAACAACTCAGAGAGAAGGATTTAGAGAGAGGACAAAGGGAACTTGAGGATCCAAGTGCAAGGAATGCATAGAGGCTAGAAGTGTCCAAGTTTCGAAGGGATAACCTAAGGGAATGCCAAGTGGGTGTAAGGTATTTTTGTTTCAAGAAAATTCCTCGAATCTGAGTTATTCAAGATCTTCGAACGCAAGGTGTGCATAAGAGATTGAATCTTCAAATAGGATGAAGCTCAGGAAGGATAACACTTTTGAGTACAGATATTCAATATGGAATAATTGAAGGCTGAGGTCTTTGATGCTTAGAAAACCTTTTAAGTTTGAGAGATGGGAAAGCTCAGGAGGAGGAGCACCGCAAACTGTCAGATCTAGTACATAGGACCGATATCCATCAGCTCTGGAGGAAGGCACATGAGGTTTAAACCTTGTGTATGGAAAGTGGAATGGACTCATCAGAGTCCCGAAAGCATCAAAACGATCCGTTTTTATAAGAAACGTGGCGAAGATCCAGAAGCCACTGGGGATTTGTTTACTAGGGAATGAGAGTGAAGACTCTCCCAAATCGTCGAAAGGAAGAATGCCAGGATTTGATCATGACCGTTGATCATCCCAAAAAGATGAGGACCATTGATTATGATTAAGAGTTACAACCATCCATCAGAGGGGATACGTGATTGTTGGTCGACATTTTGGCACCAGGGAAATGAAGGAGAAGACTGGGCCAAAATCGCGAAAGGGGATTTCGTGAAAAGATCAAAATCGTCCATTTTGGAGGATGCGTGGCAGAGATTTAGAAGTCACTGGGAGTTTGGTCACCAGGAGTTGGGAGGTTAAGACTCCAAAAAATCTCGAAAAGGAGATCATCAAGATTTGATCTAGGTCATTGATCAAGTGACAAATCTAAACCGTAGATACGAGAGGTATCGTGTCTTAGGGTTTTGGGGATTTGAAAGGGAAAGGAGGAGAACTGCATCACGATTTCCCGAATCATGATAGATGAAGCACTCGAAAGAGTAGCCCTAGGCCACAGGAAAGGGTCATGTGGAGAAGGCTTAAAAGAGGACCCGTTAGGCCCTTTTTGGGTTTCGTCATTTCAAAAGACAAGGAGCTGGGGAGATCTCGCATGTAGGAGTCTCGAACTTTTGAAACACAAAAGGCACATATTCTAAAGACTTGGGTCACAATATGGGGTCATGAGAGAGAAAAGAAGTCAACGCAAAGGTATCTGTTAGCCCGGAAGGGAGAAGGGTGTCAAAAAGGGTGGTGTACACACAAGGCTTCTCAAAGCCAATGTCAGGGACGAAGGGACCTATGTATTTGTTCAAAGGGTTCCATCTAGAACCAGAGAGATATTTCATCTCAGCAGGAAGGAATGATCCAGTGACCAGTAGGTCGCGGACCCTGCCGAAGGGTGAGGTAGGGGTTCTGCATCAATTTCCCTCTGCAAACTCAAGTTTCCCCATTTTTCTCACTCTAGAGTAAAAAGATTCAATTTTTTGCACATATATGCGGGATATAGTTAGACAACTTGTGTATACATAGGTTGCTCCATTACATCCCGCATACATCGGGTTTTGTGCTCAAAAATTAAAAATATTTCGGGTTTCCATGCCATGTCAGGAGATCCATGATCCTTGACCTTCTATATACTAGAAACGTTCCAACTCGACCCTTCAATTCCATTTGGAGGCTATAAATTGATTCACATACAAACCTTGAACACACATCATTGAGAGAAAAGACACTCTGGAGAAATTTCACTTCATAATAAGTCTGCATCCCTTTTTCCTTGAAATTCTGAACTTGTTGTGTTCATCCCCCAAGATCTTCCTATATTGAGAAGTAGAAACTCAATTACTCCTACTACTTGTGATCTTTCCTTTGTGGAAGATTGAAGTGGTGAAGTCCCAACTAGAGGGACTTATTTCCTTGATTTTGATATGTGTCATTACAGAATTTTGTCACCTATGTACTTTTGTTGATTACATTAATAGAAATGTTATTTTCTCATCCAATTATATGTCACAAATATTTACATTACTTTCCATGGGTGTATTTGTTATACATGTTAATGGATTATGATATTTTATATGTTGACATTCTATATAATTTATATATTCTTGTATATTTTGGTTGTTGAGGAAAAGTTGCAGGAATCAAGATTTTGGTCGTGAGGTCAACCGGGGTCTTCTTTGTACATGCGGACGAGGTAGGCTCTTAGCCTTATCTTGTTATCCTTTCTATTTATCTATAATACTTGAGTTTAGAGTTTATTTCTAGGTGTCATTATGGCTATTGTGGTTTACCCCTTTCCATAGAGATTTTCCACGTAACATTTATCTGTATTGAGAAGAATATGACTCAATTTTGATTGTTCCCTCTGTCTTCCTTTCAGGTCCTTATTTTCTCATGCCCTGTTCCAGTCTTATTCCTTCTATTCTTTCCTCTTCTTGTATATACAATTTATGGTCCACAGGATCCCCAATCCCAATCCATCTTTGGATAAATGCTTTTTATTTATAAGATTAGAAAAGACTATATCATTTTTGAGAAAAATCCCACAGAACTATTTTGGGGTTAATTTTAATTGTATCTTTTGAACTTTGAGCTTTTGAGTAAGAGATATTTGAAATTATCATATAAAATTCTATTTTCGATTTTAATGAAAATACTCATTTAAAGTTCTCTCATATGTGGATCATATGTTCTTTTTCTTTTGAATGTGATAAAAAATACTCAAAATTGTGATGGATGTGAGGATCATTTAGTTATTTTCTGCAATTGTATCTACTTTCTTTTGATATTTCTGCAAATATTGTGAGTAAAGTTTCCTGGTCCATCTCTTAGGAACTCTTATTGTATGTACGATATTTAAAAAAAAAATCATGTATTTGAGCGATAAAGAAATATAATTTACCGTCTAGTTTTATCCCTAGTCCAAGATATTCAAGATATATATTTCAGACAAAGAGGAGTACCACCTCTATAAACACAGGGGGATTCATATCCTCGTGAGTTTTTTGTTTCTATCTTAACCAATTCAAACATAAACACCTACATACCTATAATTTCAACCCTCACCTCTCTCGGGAGGATCATCGATGTATCTTCCACCAAGCCCCAAAATATCTCCTCATTTGAGATGTTCTATACCAACAAGGAGTGGATATCATCCTTTGTCGATTCATCACCCTTGTTGAGGCAGAATGGGTCCTAAATTATTTCCATAGTGGCGCATGCAGGGGCCATCTCTCAGGGATGCCTACTTCCTAGAAAATTGTATGGGTCGGGTATTTTAGTCCTACCCTATTCCATGATTGTATCCATGTTTTCAAATGGTGTACCAACTGTCAATTGTACACCCTTAAATCCAAATCCCCACCAACTCCCCTACAACTTGTCATCACAGCAGGCCCCTTTTACAAATGGGGCACAGAATTTAAGACGTGCAACCTCTCATCCAACAATGGACAAAAACACATCGTCATGGAAGTTGAATACTTCACTAAGTGGGTTGTATCCATGCCTACATTCAATAACATGGAAGATATTGCAACCTACTTATTTTTTAACCATGTCATTACCCAATTTGAGGTTCCCCTACAACTCATTTCTGACCATGAAAAAAACTTCGAAAAAAAGATATTTGCGGAGTTATCCTCAACATTAGGTTTCAATCATGAGTTCACCTCACCATACTACCTTCAGTCCAATGGGTAGGTTGAGGTTGTCAATAAATTCCTCAAAATGAAATTACAGTGAACAATCAATCAGTACAAAACCAATTGGCACCACATGTTGTTTTCTACATTATTGGCATATTAGATGGCAGTCAAGATTGCCACTAGGGTCACACTCTTCCACCCGATTCATGGGGTGGAATATGTTCTTCCTATTGAGTATGAGATTCCAACACCACTCCTACTACCTGGCACCACTCCTGTGGAACAAAAAACCATTACCTTAGAGTCCTTTGACGAAGACCACAGGTCCTCCTTGCAAAAAAATGAGGCTTCCAAAAAGTGCTCCAAAGATATTATCGACCGCCATGTTAAACTTCGTTCATTTAATGAAGGAGACTTGGTTTTGGCCTACGACATAGCCCATGATACCCTAGGCCATGAAAAGTTTGAATCTCTATGGTGTGGCCCTTTCATTATCAAAAACTTCCTTGTGAAGGGAGCATACATTCTTTCTCACTGTTATAGCATCAATTTCCACCCTCGAAGCATTGAAAAGGTTATTGGCCTAATCCCTATGCTATTGGCAGACTATTATTCCCCATACCTCCTTGAGACCTTCCAAAAACTAGTTTCGAGGAAGAAGTATGTGCCCTCACATTTATGGTACTGGTATACATGCGGGCCACTGAAGGGATAGTCACGTACATGTCAGAAAATGATTAAAAATATATAATTATTCCTAATTAATAGTGATTTATGGGTTTGGTTAGTTTACTAACTCCTTTTACCCATATTCAATGGTATCTAAAAAATTAGAGACCACATAAAAGGAGCATTTTTCCAAGGAGAAAGGTTATGACAAGTAATGGTTCTTTTCACACATTAAGAAAACCTCTATTTGGATAACCCCACCAAGTATCTAAACCCTTATACATCCTTGTTGTTGCTGGTTTGACCCAAAAACCCTTGTTTCCAACCCCTTTTTTCTGATTACCAACTTATCTTTCCAAGATTTTCCATTTATACTCTCTTTGGGCTTGTGGTAGATTGAAATTTAAGACCATCTTGTATAGCAGGAGCAAGTGTGGAGGAACCTAGGATCTCTCTCGACAGGGAAGCACCGTGTAGGCCAGGTATAAAGTTGTAACCACTTTAACTACTTAATAAAAATAGAAACTCTTTACTTTGAAATATGTTGTAATTGTAATGTTTTGATTGAGATCGTTTTACATATATTTCGTAGAATAATAGTTGTTGATATTTTACTAATAGATTTCATTAGACTAATAGGTATTTATTAGTATAACTACCTCTTTGTATAGTATTTCATATTTAAGGTTTTTGCAATTTTCAAATAAGTTGTTGAAAAGGAGCAAAGAAACTATCATAATCAGGAATGACATCAACTATAGGACTTTGGGTGAGTCAATATTTCCGTTCTTCCCAATAGTTAGATATTTCTTTTGAAATCAATTATTATATCTTTGATGTATCTTCTTGTTGTTAATTTGTTTCTATACGGTCATTGGTACATTGCAGTACAACCCACTACCGTAGGGGATTTTCCCCGAAAGCAGAACTGGCGACCATACCAAGGATCTTTCTCCAAAGTGGGCATCTTTATGGGTTTTTGTCTTTTTTTTTCTTGATTGAAGTATTTTTATTTGTTTCAGACTATCATTTATACTTAGATTGATATCTTATAATAATTTGGGTCTTTTTCCAATTTCACTCTTGCTTTTGTGTTGCCTTTTACTATCTCTTTTTGAGATTTTTAGGCATATACAAATTGTGCTAGTTATCACAATCACATACATATACATGCCCTACCAGTATAGACAGTCATGTACATGTGGGTTTCCTTCATCACAGGAATGCACATCTTTCCATAATATATTTTTTCAAATATTTTTTGTTTGAAAGTTTGTAGGCCAAGTATTTGGGGTATCTTATGAGGCTTCGAGATTATTTGTTTTGTTATTTGAGTTCAATTTTTGTCATTTTTACTCTTTTAAATAAAATAAGAAATTTTTTGTGCTTTTCTTTTTGTGAATCATTTTTTAGTTTTTCAGGGTATTTTGGGAAGTTATTTCTCAAGGTCTTTTATCTGGAATAGTTCTTATTACTATTCTTGGTAAGATTTTATAAGTCTGAATTCTTTCCTACCTTTTGTTTTTGTTATTTCTTGTTGTTTTTTAAGAAGAAAGGTTGTCTTAAATATTTCCTATTTGTTTTTTCCTATTTAAACAAGAAAAATAGAAAAATACTTATAGAAAGTATCCATTAACATTTTTTTTCATCCCTTTCCATTATATAAATGAAGAGAAAAAACTTCTTGTGTTATTTCTTTGTTTATGTTTCTTTTAGATTTCAATTTGTTCTTGCATTTTGAAAGATTTTTCTTTTGAAAAGTTAGTTTAGCTTTGACGAAAAGAATAGTTACTTCCTTTTAGTTGCTCTGCATTGAAAAGAAAATTTTGCATCAATAAAGCATATCATCTAATTTTTTTTTATTACTTTTCATATCATAAAAGAAAAGAGTTTGCTCCATTTGTTTGAAGTGTTTAACACTCATAGTTTTAGTGAAGAACTGCATTTCATTTTTTATTTTTTATTTTTTTTTCTGTTGAGTCTGTAAAACAACATTCAATTTCACCCATCACCCTTACTGAGTAAACAAAAACCCCTATAAAATGAATGTTTAACCAAAATCAATTATACATTTTCATTTTCTAGGGTAAACAAACCAGTTTAGGCTAGGGCCTTGGTTCAGGTTGGAGAGTTAATTTCTCCAAGGCCAAAAACAAACTTAGGAGTCTAAGATATGGAGTGCAAAATCCAATTTTCGTATAAGTATAGTTGGGAAACTCCTTTAACATATGATTTAAACATAAGGCCATGTGAAAGAGAGTCGAGGAGATAATCCCTCAGAAGCCTGACTAAGCGTAGTGGAGGTATCATATTTTGGGGGTTTCGTCAGTGCCTTTACCTCCATGATAGGTGGCGCTTTCGAGGCTTTAGGCTTAGTTACCCTTACCATATGTTCGATACTGAGTATCAAACTTACCCCCCAACCATTAATTGCGAGTTGGTACCCTTATTTGTCATTCCTAGGGATATTAGAGGTGACTACGTGGGTTTCCCGTGGTACCTAGAGAAAACGTGTTATCACACTTTTTAGTACCTATAGAGGGTGCCCCATGAAGCATGGGTACTTACACTAGGAAGGGATGGTTAGTAGAGGTCGGGGTAACTACTTCTCACTCCTTCGTTCCCTGGTTCATAGGACTTAATCAACCCATGCCTTTGTCCATAAGGTCCTTACTTGAATTTGTTGCTATTGTAGTCTTAGGACCTAATCCACCTGATTTAGAGTATTGGCACGGTTGTTTGTGATTTTTATTTCTTTTAAAGATTTTCTAGTGGTGTGCTCTACAATCGTAGATTGCCTAGGAAGGTGTGTCGATAGTCACCTTGAGATGATAACTCATAGTGGATGATAAAACAACTTGTTTCCAGTTGGTCTCGGAGAATTCAAGGTCTTCCACCCAATCAAGTGGAAGTGACTCCTTCACCACCTCCTTTGAGACATTGAATCAATCAAAATGATGCATTTTTTCTCGTTGATCCCTTCGAAACCGTGGACACACATCCTGCAAAAACTAACGCTTTTTTTTTATAGGTCACACGTGTATCGGATATTGAAGCCGAAGGTTTCATTCGGCCATTCAATCCTCCACTAAATGGGCCCCATGATTCAGTTGTTTCAAATATTTTGGCTTCTAGGTTGGATTTCACTGACAATCACCCTCTTCGATGGGCCATAATGGAAGGAACTTCAGAAGTTTCTAGTTCGGGGGCCCTTGTAATCACCACGTCAAAAATCGTGTCGGGAGGAATATTCCCTCCTCTCATATCTTATAACCAAATTAATAAAGTGGTTCAATCCACAATAGTCATGTAAGTTATCATATCAACACCATTGATAGTCGGGTCCACTCAACCTTTGGGTTCAACCTTGTTGTTACCTTCGATATCTAATTCATTTTCATTTGGTATGTCGTTGATATTCATGCAAAACGTATCGATTGGTTCTCAATCGATTCCTCAAGATTATAATGTGGGTACAAGGAGTTCTTTAGTTCTCTACCCATATTTCCATTGGGTCGGAGGTCATATTCCTCCATCGTTCCCCTCCCTTAGAAGAAGACCTTTTCCATCTTTCGAACCTAATCCATTCACATGATGGGGCAGTTCTATGGGAAGTGGATTTCAATCTGCTAGCATGCCATATTCTTCTAACCCATTCACAATAAATGGTGGGTTCATGAGTAATCATTTTCCCTCATCTGGAGTGTTGGTAGGGGTGAACCCTTTCCAAAGCTAGTGGAATCCCATGCAATGGTCCTACTCTTTGCAAGGGATGTCGTAAGGGGGAAACCCCTTTATTTGTTAGAACGTCCCAACGCAAGGATGTTTTCCTTTGAAAGGGGTGCTAGCGGGAGGCAATCCCACTTTTCCATATGAGAACCAGATGGTTGGAGGTTCTCCTCCACTTAACCAGGGTCAACAAGGTTTCACTCAAAACTATGGCCCATCCACAATCTCATCCAAGAAACTTGGTACCAGTACCAATCAAGGGTATTATTTTCCAACAAGTTCTCAACCTGAAACTTCCAATCCACCTAGTTGGAAGTATGGGCCCTAGTCAAGGCTACCTTTTATAGCAACATTGAACTTGTCAAACCTTCCCAATCGTATGAATGATCTAGTTTTCCATGCTATGAACTAGTCATCAGTCCCCACCAAATTACCCTCAGACATCTCTAAGATTGAAGGAAATTATGGTGAATATCCCGATGATCATGTGATGACATTTGATTTATGGTGTTCATTGAACTCTTTGAATGATGATTCCAACCAGATTTGTCTTTTTTAGTGCACTCTTACAGGAGTTGCAATGAAGTGGCGAACTCGATAATGGAGCATTTCCCATGTTACACTATCTGGCTTTGGTTTTCCTCAACCACTTCCAGCTTCCTATATGGTACGATGCCAACACCGACCTCCAATCTATGCTTAAACAATACAAGGCCACTCATATCTTGGATCATATCCAAGAGTGGAAAAGAAGGAATAGGTTGATCAAGGCCAAAATTCATCCTGAATTCTTCTTGGAATGGTTCCTTAAGTCTTTATTGATATACATCTCCAAAGATGTATACATGTCAGGATTCTTTCCAAAGGAAGAGGTGATCTTTAGGGCACATCAACTATATTTGATCTTCTTGTAGTCTTAGATCCTGGTGTGACAAGAACTACAACCCTCCATTTTTATTTTGATTATGTTACTTCGCTAAAAATGGAGCCCCGTTATTTTTTAGCCTAAGAGAAAGCCTCGTAAGTCTCCTTATTCATCTCAATATTCTTATGGTGATTCAGTTTTTACTTAGAAAATGGACAATACTCAGTGTTGGAATCCAAACTTTAATCGACAAAGTTACTTTCAACTCCTCCAAATAGTTTGAAGGAGTTACTTCAAACTCCTCTGACCAAGTTCGGAGCAGTTCCTATATTTCTTTTTGATGCACAACGATATAGCAAGATTTGGGAGAAAATCCTCTGATCATATTGGAGGAGTTACTTCTAACTCTTTTGAACTAATCGAACAACTTACCTCTAACTCTTCTGAAATGATTGGACAAATTTCTCTTACCTCCTCCGATCAAACCTACCCCAACCACCACATTAAATTTCATAAGTAACCATTTCGATATAAAAAGGAGTGGAGTTGAGACTAGTGTTATTCGACCATTTGTAATTGAATGGAAAAAACTGAGGATAAGAGAACTGAGTTGAACATCATTAGAGAATCTCACATATCCATATCCAACACATGTCAACATAATCCAGGTACGGTGTCATCACCTCTCTCCCTTTTTTTAATCTATGGTTAGGTGTTTTTTCATTTTTCTCTAGCTCAATAATCCTCTTTTCCCCCTTTTTCTTCGTCACTTCGTTCCTCGCCACACCTTTCCATTTCCCACCAAATTTATGTTTTATTCTAAATTTGTTCATGGCTATGGGATCCATAACCAGTCGACCTTTTCCCCCCTTCACCAAAATGGAATTCATCCCCATCCTCACACTTAACCATTTCAATCCCCAAACGTGTCCATGTAACAAAGACCTTGATCTAAGAAATCCTAAGGTTCCCTCATACTCCTCCAAGCTAGTTGTAGTTTTCCTAATTGCTCTCCTTGTGGTTAAAAACCCTAACTTCAAAACCAAAGACTTTCAAAATAACTCTCCGAGCATATTGGATAAGTTACTACTAAATTCTCTGATATTCTCGGAAGAGTTGACATTATATCTTCTGCACATTTTTGGATTAAATGGAAATGATCATATTGAAGGAGTTACTTTTAACTCCTTCAATGTGATTGGAGGAGTTCCTAGTAAGTGCTCTAAGCTTCCTGATACAATGATAAATCCTTCTAAATACATATTAGAGAGGTCACTAAAAACTTATCTGATATGCTCAGAGGAATTGCTACTAAATTCTCTGATATTCTTGGAGGGGTTGTTACTAACTCCTCCAATGTGATCGGAGGATTTGTAGCTAACTCTTTCGATTTGTATTAAGGAGTTTTTTTTTTTTATGCTCTAATTTATCCTTTCCAAGTTGATTCCCAATCATTTCACCCAAAAATATCATTGAGTGTTGTCTACTATTAACCTGACATTTGTGAGGAGCAACTTGTCATGTCTTGATAATTTAAGTAATTCTTATAATTTTCCAATCATTTAGCTGTATTTCCAAATAACATGCTCTAAATTGATCATGTCTGCAGGTTCACATGTCACCACAAAAGAATATGGTGATGAAAGAAACATGGGTTGAGCCATCTAGCAGCTCCCAATAGAAAATAGAGATAGAAAGTGTCGGGACTATATATGTTGATACGTCAGGACTTCTAGACAAAGATGGAGAAACCTTAAAATGGGGAGAAGTATATTATATGTTCAATAAATAAAACTTCTCCGTGGAGATAGAGGAACTATATGAGCTCCAGGTGTTTCGAAACATTAGAAAATCAAGAATTTTCAGGGTGGCATCACATCTAGTGGTTTTCCCTTGTGCAGACACCATTTCTTGGATTTTTAAAAATACAGACATAAATAGTCGATATGTATTTAATGCAAGAAGATAACCTATAGCTTCATTCATGCCCAATGATTTAGCTAAGTGTTATCATATTAAAGTTGGGAACAAAATACTAGATGGTCAACTCCTTAGCGAGTTGGATCTCACATCGAAATATGTATTCCCAGCATGGTATAAAGAAGATAATAAGTTCAAGTATCGACCCAAGAGTCGATACCCCATGACCAATTTAAGGATATCCTACTAGTATATGGTATCCATGCTATGTATGTTGTATGGGGAACCAAATGCAACTCACTTTCCCCTATCATACATGCCCCTAATTTATTTTTGTGCAGATGTGGGGGTCTCATTCAACTAGGCAGACATATTGTCTGAAAATATCAAGGATTTCATTTATGTAGTTACACAAGCAAAACCAGGAATCTTTCCCCGTTTCCATATGTCTTCATGTATTCTAGACATAATCTGTATCGCTCACAAGTACCCAAACATGGGATGGAGTTGTTTTCCCGCCGACATCGCTATCCACATCTACTGCAAGGTTCTTTGGGACCACAAATATCGAACAGACTATCAAAGAATATGCGTACACTTCCTTTCCCCATTGTATGAATTCCATTTTTTCACCTTGCCACCTTGTATGACAAACAAGGCCATAACAGTTATAAGAAGGATCAGGGACTGGTATTTAATGGAGCATGATACCTATATAAGAATATATGGTGCGATGAAACCACCCCACTTACTCCCTCTGTTCGTTCCTTAAAAACTTGTGCTTTAAGAAGTGGAATATCAAACTAACATACATGGGGTTGAAGAAATTCTATATAGATCAAAGAAATCAATTTGGCCACCACTACCTCTTTACATTGGAAACTATTTCTCTGAAAGAACCAAGCAAGCCCAAACAGAAGTAGATGTCTTACTTTCCTACCACTTTGGAGAGGAAAGATCTAGGAGACATGATCCTAAGAACATCATCAAAGAGAACTTCAATAGAATGAGAATCACGTATGAGTACACCATTTAGTTATCTGAATAAGAGGAAGTGCATCAAAAACGCCAAAATTTATGACAAAGTTATATTCAACAAGTAGGGCCAACCAAAAGGAAGGATTGCGAATGAAGAAGATGCAAGAGAGGTGACCAGAAAAGAGGCACAATGAGATGAAGTTGAGAGATCTTCCCTCATATATGTCTCAACTCATTCAAGTTACGTAGTAGAGGAGGAAGGATCACCAATAGGTAAAAAGAGAAGAGACAAAGAGAAGGTGTTGAAAAGGAGGAATGACACTAAAAATAAACAAAAAATAGAAGTTGAAAAAGCAAAGGTTGGGGAAGAAAATGAAGTGAAACATAAAGCTGAAACCGAAGAAAAATTTGAAGCTAAGGAAAAATATGAAGCCAAAGAAAGATCTACTGTAGAAAAATAAAAGGAGCTAGCTAAAGTGGAAAGAGTGGTAGTAGAACTAGTAGAGAAAGAAGCAGCGAATAAAGTTGTTGAAGAATAAAGAAAGAAGAAGAATGCAAATGATAGAGAGGGTGAAACACACCTCATGGAGTTGGATATCCATGGAACGCCCACCGCAAATCTAGGATCATAAACAACGAGCGGTGGTTTAGGCCTTGGGTCTTTGGAACCTTTTTGGTCAGCCAAAATATTAGATCTGTGAAGTTTCACATACAATAGTAAAATCGGTATAATTGTGCAAAAAAGAGGGAAAAAGGTTCCAACAACAAAAGGAGCCCCTTTTTCAGTGATTAGTCAAGTTCATGTCATAGGAGATGTTAGGGAAGACCCTCTGGAAACAACTAGGGATGGATTTGCATTTATTCATGCAACTGTATACAATATACAAAGGCTATGCCAGCAGAATGAAGAGAAAGAGGTGAGGATAGGGAGCTAGAAGACAGGATCCAAAAAGTAAATATTGATGAAAGGATTCTTCTCAACTTTAAGGCTAGTGAAAAAAAAGTGAGGAATGTTTTGGAAGGTTCCATCACTGACATGTATACCAATCTACATCTCTTCCAAAATGTGGATGCAACAATTATTGAACAAAACAACCCGATACAAAAGTAGTTGACACAATACAACACTATCCATGAAGGTATAGTGGAAATTGATACCTGAATAATGGATAATCCTGATGCACCTCCATAGTTGTATAGAAACTCAAAACCAACAAGAAATATAGACTTGTATGCATTAGATAATTGCCAACAGGTAGGGAAAAGGGCAGATAAAGAAGTAACCAAGGCAATGGGGGTATGTTCAAGGACTCACAAAGCTTCCCAAGAGATGATAAGGAATGGTCATCTCCCAATATTACATGAACTTGGGAATAATTTTCTCATAGAAGAATTGGTGAATGTAGTCCAAAACAACACGAGTCGAAGGATACAGATAGTTGAAGCAACAACCTTTCTCTCTACCGATCTTATTGACCAACACCTACTACAGTAGGTGAATCTTCACACTATGATACAGGCTTACATGAAAATATTGGAGAAAGATATGAGTTCCCTTGATCATAGCATTTCCATGATCGAAGCAGCACTAGAACAATTATCATACATGAGAATTGAGTCACTATATAACTAGTTGGAGGTTTGGATAGCTTATCTCTGAAGCAAAATTTGTAGGGAAAGGAAAAACGACTATTTTTCTCTCATCCTTTTCCTAACCACCTCAAATTTCATCCTTTATTCCACTTATCATTAGAATAGAGAAGATGAACAATTTGTACTTCCTCTTCAAGAAGAAGGTGAAAGGGCACTAGTTTTTTGTATAAAATAGAGTAGAAACATGTGAAAAAGAGGACTTTTGGATTTTAAACATTGTATAGAACCAAGAACGTTTTCAAGAACATATACACTGTTAATAAATATTGAGAAGCCCCCAGGGCCAACATATTATAGAAGGAATTCTATGTAGAGATGGATTGGAGATTTGAACTACTTCATGTGAAGATAATTGTTGTTTCTATGGATTGTAAGAGTGTTTGTTTGTTGTAGACTAATTCTTATACAATCTTTGTCATTCTACAGTTATTGATATTTCTTTGAATATTTCAATGCCTTGGTATTTGTGGGTTAGTACAATATACATTGTTTTGATCTATACTAATCTAGTTATATACATATGTATGCATTTGTCTCCAATATTTTCCTTTTGTTACAACTAATTGTATAAAAGTTTTGTAAGGCTTTGGTTGCATTATAACTCACCGGTTATTGTAGTGTGCTCCTAGCTAGGATAGGTTAGCATATATTAGTGATAGTTTAGTTGTATTTACATACAAGGTATTCATCTACATATCTGCATTGCAACCACCCACTTCATCGGTACATCGGACTGTAACTGGTACAAAGAAACCAAAATACAATAATAAATGGTAGCCGAGCCAAATTCTAGATAGGACTCCCAATCCAAATGGTGTATAGTCTAATTGGGACGATATATGGGGAGTACCACTTTTTGTTGTTGGGAGAAGTTGAACTTGTCAACAGATCCTTTATGAAATTATACCGGATGCACTGCAACTTGGTTTTGACCCATCAAAAGAAAAATCTATACTACATGTTGATGGCATCGTAGGGTCTGTTAAAAGCACAACCATAGATCTAGTTACGAAATAGATGTAACAGATGACTATTCATCTATTTACAACTGGTCAAACCATTTCTTTGACCATCCCCACCACCCAGTTGTCAGATGTTCATGTTATACAATCGATGGCCCCAAAGGGTTCCCAACAACCTGGAGGGACAGCTAAAAAGGGAAAGGATAAGAAAGGAGGTCGGGGTAATAAAAACGCCAAATATGATGAAAACTTTGGAGGGGAAAAGAAGGATAAACTCCCATGCAATCTTTGTGGGTGTGATCACCTTACCCATCAATTCCAACAAATGGAAGAGGTCCACCACCCGATAACACAGTAGAAACAATACCCTATTGTACTAAAAAAATTGTTTCTGCAAGGGAAGAATATGTAGGGGGGCTCTTCTACTTCATATCCACAAGGGGGAACCTCAAGTGAACCTTTTTCAGATGGATTGTACTTGTTCGTCAATATGGTTAACCACACGAAAGAAGAGGAGGTAGATTTATCGACTAATTCTCGTGATTATGATAATCCTGAGTCAACGTCTAAAGGAAAAGAAACTTCATATACTCATAATTATCTCCATATAGAGAATCCTCAAAAGGAAATGATTCCAAGCATACCAAAAGGTGTGTATATGTGAGCATCACACAACACCAATTCTCGAGCCACTGCTAACTACTCTATTATTGAGGATTTTGCTCAGACACATTATGTGACATTTTCCTTAGAGGTACTCCAAAGTTTACATGCACAATGAGCCACATTGTTGTCCGCAATTGGGGTTGATCACTCATCGAACAAGTTCATTATGAAGTTCAACGCTACTGAAGTGAAGCCTCACATTCCTTATCACATAACCTTCTAAATTAATATTGTGTACACAAAGAACATTATCTGTAGGACCATTGTTGAAGAAGGCACTTCGACATGTGTCATGTACTTGTCTTGTTGGAAAGCCATTGGCTCTCCTGAACTTACCCCTTCTCCTACTCTTTTAACCTCATTTGATGGATTATCTTTCAGACTGCACAACCTCATTTCGTCTTTTCCAGTCCAATTAGGGGGAAAGTCCATTTCTGTAGAAGTTGAAGTAGTCGATGCTTCGCTCGACTATAATATTTTTTTAGGAAGTAGTTGGACCTATGTGATGGTGGTGGTCTTCTCATCTATTTTTTGAGTTTTATGATCTCCCGACGAGGGGAGGATTGTAATGATCAACTGGATTTCATTTAACTATTATGAATCCACAAAAAATCCAGGATCTATGGTCCCATTGATCGAAAACTCTCAGACGACAATTGATAGCATTGGTATTGGAATGTATCCTTCCCTCATGGGAACATTTAATTTTCCACCACTAGTTTCTTATATTCACGTTACCCTGTTTGGCTACCAAAATTTGAGCCCCACAACCTCTATGAGTCATGTTGAAGACAAGCAACCAGTCGTTGCAATTCATGTTGGGGGCACAAGTCTAGTCGTTGCTAGTCATATTAGATGAACGTCACCAACCTCTATTGATCATGTTGGAGACCAGAAACCAGCCTCTGAAATTCATTCTAGGTATATGAAACCAACCTCTTATAGTCTTGTTGGAGTTATGTCAATAACCTTTGCGATTTATGTTGAAGACAAGAAACCAACAGGTGCAAGTCATGTTGGGGGCACGAGTCTAGTCATTGTTAGTCATGCTAAACAAACATCACCAACCTCTGCCAATCATTTTGGAGACCAACAACCAACCTCTGCAAGTCATGTTGGGATTTTGAAGCCAACCTCTGCTATTCATGTTGGATTTATGTCAAAAACCTCTACGAGTCATGTTAAATACCGGTTACCAACCTCCACAACTCATGTTAGGAGAGCTAGTCTAGTCACCGCAAGTAATGTTGGAGACCTGCACTCAGCCTCTGCTAGTCATGTTGAGAACAACGCACCATATAATACAATTCATGCCAAGGGCATTGATATTATTGATAATCCTATATGAATAGGATGTAAGCCCAAGTTCTCTTGTAATCTTTTCTAGGGAGATCACCTTGCTCAATTGTTCCATGTTATTCCGGTGGTACAAATATCGTGGACCTTGTTTGAAAGTCCCTCTAGTTCCAAGTCATATTTGGTTTGCCAACAACCTATTCAACTAGTGGTTGATGAAGTGATCACGTCGATGCAATATTCAGCTGATCCACTCTTCTCTTGGAGAGTGATGAGTCTAAAAAAGCGATCGCACCGATGAAATCTTTGGTCGATCCAACTCTTCTTTTGGGGAGTGTTATGTCTTTTGACTACATCTTTATCATTTCAAATTCAGTACCTTATGAACAAGGAGACATTCCACTCTCTTCGAGTACACTCCCTCCAATTCCTAGGATGGTTTCTTTTGATTGAAATGATCTTGTTGAGCCTCACCTTCCTTCTTCTACACCTTTCCAGTAATGGTTAAAATTAATTCAACGAGAATTCGTCAATGTATTGTAGATGAAGGAAAGTATTTTATCATCCTCGGGTTGGCAAGCTTTGGGTTCTCCCAAGCTTGAATTAGCTACTAGTGAGTTGTTGGATTTCTATAGAAGACCTAGTGAATGTTTGGGGATTCTTCCTTAGTTTCCTATCACTTTAGGTGGGAAGACTATCTTATTCAATCTGTTAGTGGTTTCAGGCCCTTTAGATTTCAATATGCTTCTTGAGCATGATTATGAGATGAATACTTTGGTGTTTATTCTATTTATTGTGATGGATTTCCCTCACAACATAAGCATTGTCACTGTTGGTCAAATTTAATTTGATAATCACCATCCTAGTTCAACTTTAGCTTAGATTTATCCTTTATATGTTACCAGTGCTCAAGTAGACTCTTCCCCGCCACAAGTGAATTATGTGGTGTCTTATCCTCGGTGTTCAATTGATTCTAAGAAGGATCCTTCACATTCATGTTTTCCTTCTCGAGACAAGGTATCGAAAATTAATCAAGTGTTGTATCCAATGGGGGCATGTGAGCCTTCGCTTCCCCTTTTGTCTCAAGTAATTCAGAGTTTTCTCTCAAGTTTTATCTTACTATTTGTGGGACCTTGAGCCCTAATATTCGTGAACCATCGAGTCTTGGTTTTTTGGATGTTGAGTTTCCTTCAGATGAGGCTATCCTTGAAGCTATGATTATGGATTTTTGACCTCTTCCTGAACTTGAATATTTACAACTTGATTACCGAAGAAGCCCTTGAACTGAGCCTAAAAGTGGGCTCTACCTAGAGAGGTAATTTGCATAAGCACAACGTTGTGTGGTACTTTGTACATATTATACTTTTAGGGTTTCTTGTCTCTGAGTTTTGTATTCCATAGAACATGTTATTATCAAAGATTTCTATGTTGGATTTATTAACTTCTACGTAAGTGTTGTTGGCCATATATACAGGACATTGGAAACATTTTCTTTGGTTCATTTTTCCCATGTCAATCCGTTTTGACTTGTAATGATCTCGAAACTAACATTTACTTTAGATTTTCCCCTCCTTGAATCTTTTTCATTATCTGTTTCTTAGTTCATTTGGACTTAGGATCGATCCCACTTAGTTGTGACACAAAACCTTTTTTTTTGTTTAGAAGTTTTGTAGTTCATGTGGTAGGGCCTACCATTCATGGGTTCCCTAGTTAGCACTTGTTTTGCATTTTGGTTGCCATGATAAAATATTTCTTAGTCTTGGGAGTCGTGTTAGTGCCACTGTGAAAATGCATTGGAAAATCATATTCTTCTCAATCTTATTCTAGTTATTTTAGCTCTGGGCTCCCATACTTACATGTTAAGTTTTAATACTACATTGCATTTTGTTGCTTTCACTTTTGAGCCTAATGTCAGCATCAACATGTTGTTTCTTAGCCACTTCCTTATGCATTCTCATCAGTTGCTAGCCTTTCATTTTTTGTTGTTGAAATTTGGCACATGTACCCCAGGAGGAAACATTCCCCCGAGTGTCCATATCCTACACATTCTTTCCTTGCATTGAGCATAGGTATGTTCCTTTCACTTGGAACTAGTTTGCTTCTCCGTGACACTTGTTTCCTCTGTGTATAATAACATTGTTTTATTCTTTTTTTAGTATTTCATAATATGAAAAGGATAAAAAAATCAAATAACAAAAAAAGAGTGTGGGAATGAGTCTTCTACACCATTATTGGAAGTAGTAGAGTCACCTATGAACAATGCACAATGTTTTGAGTCCAGTCTCAACAATTTGGGTTTAGTATGGAATTAGGAAACTTATTCAGTTAAATAGAGTTTTTACTCGAAATGGTTATTCTTCCAGTCACTATGGAGAATGTGTCATTGCCTCCTTCTTCACAGACTTATGTCAATATTAATTTTCATTCCATGTTTCCTAAGTCACATATTCCGTCATGTTTTTGTTTAAAAGAATTTTTATCCCTTGTTGTCCATTCCACAGAATTCCTTGACTTTGCAAGTTGGCCTTCCCCTATGTCAAGTACATCTCAAAATCAAGAGTATCTTTGTCCTATACCCATGTTGGTATAAAGGATCCCCATTGACTTCCTTCCGACTGGATAAGCTCTTATCGACTACAACAAATTTCTATAAGAGTTTGACCTAGAGTCACACCCTAGGCCTATTTACATCATTGATAGGTGACCTTGTGCTCAGTCGATGACATTCCATCATTGGTTGACGACTGAGTGGTTTCCATTTTTTTCGATGGTAAGAACATTATTCACACATTAGGATTTTTGCAATACCTTGGATTCCATTTTTCTCCATTGGTGGTTTCCTCATCTGTTAAGAACCAAATATCAATATAGCATAGAAAAACCTCAAAATAAGTACTCAACGCCTTGAAAAAGAGATAATTTCAAATAATAAGCCTCTTTGATGGGGAAACCTCCTTTAACCCCACATAAATGTTCAAGCACAAGATGACTCCAAATGAAAATGTCTCCTTGGTATATATAGGAGACTAGGAGGTATAATTACAACTAATGGAATAAAGCCGACATAAATAAAATAACAATACTAATGGAATATGCCCCAATTAAGGGGTAATGAGCCAATATTAGGGCTTAACATGCCCCTTCCCTTGAGAAAAGGGTTGTCCACAATGCTTGAGTAACTCTGGATTCTTCTGTATAAAAGACTCACCTTCCCAAGTGGAATCTTTAGCTGGTAGTTTCCTCCATTTAATGAGATACTCTGAAATGAATCTATTCCTCAGCGAGTGAATTCTTGTGACAGTGATGGCTTCAGGCTCCAATATGATTTTTACTTACTCATCAAGTCCTGTAAATATAGTTTGAACTGGGATCTTGTCGCCTATAACCTTCTTTAAGCATGAAACATGGAAAACTGGGTGCTCTCATGAAGATACAGGCAACTCCAATTTGTATGCCATAGTACCAATGTTTTGCAACACATTATAAGGGCCATATTACTTTGGTGATAATTTATTATCCTTCTTGGCTTGCTTGAGGTACATCTGTTTGTATGGTTGTAGTCTTAAAAACAACCAATCCTCTACTTCAAAACTTATTTCACTACAATGTTGATCTGCTTGTTGTTTCATGCGATTTTGTGCCATGGTCAGGTTGTCCTTTAAGATTTGGAGAACTTTTTGTTGATGCTCGATGTGATCTTCCACTTCTTGAACCTTAGATTTTTCTTTTAGAGAAGAAGTGATGGAAGGAGGGTGGTATCCATAGAGTGCCATAGATGGTGTCATTTTTGTTGCAGTATGAAAGGAAGTGCTATACCACCATTCTACCAAGGGTGACCATTTGAACCATTGTGTTTGTTTATCAAAGACAAAGAAACGAAGGTATCCTTCGAGACATTTGTTCACTATCTTGGTTTGTCCATCAGATTGAGGATGATAGGATGAGCTATGAGCCAATTGAGTACCCAAACAAGAAAATAATTCTGTCCAAAAATGTCCAGTGAAGATGGGATCTCTTTTACTTACAATAATCTTTGGGCTCCCATGTAGCTTTTGAACTGTCTCCATGAATGTGGTGGCTACTGTACTAGCTTTGAAGGGATGAGAGAGTGCACAAAAGTGTGCGTACTTGGTCAGTCTATCAACAATCACCATGATGACACTCGTTCCTTCAGACTTCGGTAACCCTGTGATGAAATCCATGGAAACCTCCTTCCAGTGCTATATTGGGATGGCTAATGGTTGTAAAATACCTGGGGTCTTAATTGTTTCCACCTTATTTTGTTGGAAAACCAAACATTCTGCCAAAAACCTTTGAACATCAGTTTTAAGGCCATCCCAAAAAAAATCCTTCTTGACTCTATGGTATGTTTTCAAAAATCTCGAGTGCCCTCCTACTGGAGAGGTGTGAAATTCCAATAGTACCTTTTGTTTGAGCTTGGAGTTCTTACAAAAATATAAGCGATCTTTGTACCATAGTGAATCATTTTTTCATCTAAATGTATCTAATGCACTAGAATCCTGCTGCAACCTTTGAATGAGAGTCCACACTTTTTCTTCATTCTTCCATTCATCCCTTACTTCTATTATCCAATCAGGTTGGATGATCGAGATAGCATAGAGAAAGGCCTCAACATATTCATCCTTTCTTGAGAGTGCACTTGCCACAACATTTTGCTTCCCCTTTTTATAGACAATTTCAAAATCATAACCCAATATCTTGGTTACCCATTTTTGTTGTTCTTCTAAAGATAGTCTTTGTTCCAAGAAGTATTTAAGACTATCATGATCTATTTTGACCTTGAAATTACTACCTATTAGGTAAGGATGCCATTTCTTCAATGCATGTAGTATTGCCATCATTTCCTTCTCATAAATGGGTTTGTGTAAGTCCTTTCCCTTGAGTGGTTGACTTTCAAAAGCCAGGGGCCTTCCTTATTTCATTAGGATAGCACCAATTCCATTTCCCGAGGCATCACATTCCACAATAAAGGTTTTTGTGAAGTCTAGAGTGGTCAAGACAGGAGCTTTGCACATCACCTCTTTAAGTTTTTCAAAATCTTTAGTGTAAGGTTCAAATTAATTCAAGTCTATTAAATTCATAAATTGAAACAGTAAACTTCTACTTCTACGCAGAAAACTCAGTAATTTCTTTAATTCAACATATAAGCATGTTAAATTAATTAATGAACAACAATTTCATAACAGAATAACAATTACTTAACAGAATAATATAAATTTACCTCTTCCTGATGCTAATTTCTCCGTTGACCCGGTTGTCCAGCCTGATGCACTGACCAACTCTACCCAAACCGACTAACCTCCCAGCCAGCTAGGAGCAGCCTATCCATCTCCCTAGCTCCAGGAAATCGAAAGGAATCCTGGCCCCCGTGCCCAAAACCCCCAGTAAATCGGTGCCCCCTGCTTTTGATTCACCGAAAACCCCCAAAGCCGAACTCCTCACACCAAAGATCCCCACAGAAAATCCCCCATCAAAATATATCCTCCTCCCAAAATGCTTTCTCCCTCCCCCCAAAAGAATCCTTCCATCGTAATACTCTCCCCGTCATATTCCCCCTTCACCGACTCTCCCCCCTTTCATTAATTTCCTTATCCATTTATTTATTATCTTATCCCGTTATATGTATTATCTTATCTTATCCCCTTATTAATATCTTATCCTTATATTTAATGTCTTATCCCCTCCTGTATACGTAAGTCTTTAACAAATTAAACTTATTAACCCCTTTAATTCTTTACTCAATTAATTAATGAGTCAATTAATAATTAATTAATCATTGACAGATATGAACAAGTATTTAATAATAATTAATTAGTTAATATTATTTAAGAAATAATTATTGTTTAGCTAACATTTTAGGACAGTCAGATTATCAAATTAATTATAATTAATAATCCTATACATTTATTTAAGGAGGGTCGTTACATTTAGTTGCCTCTGGACTCCATGAAAATGCATCCTTCTTAGTTAGTGTCGTTAAAGGTGCTGCTATTCTTCCATAGTGCCAAACAAACTTGCGGTAGTAACCTGTCAAACCCAAAAATCCTCTAAGATTCTTCAATGTTTTGGGAATCGGCCAGTCTATCATGGCCTTAATATTGTTAGGGTCTACCTTGACGCCTTCATGAGATACAATATGACCCAAATACTCTACCTCCTTCACTCCAAAGAAACACTTGGATGGTTTGACAGATAGTTTTTTCTCCTTTAGTAGTTGTAGCACCTTGTCAACATGTTGCAAATGATCCTCCCAAGACTTGCTATAGATTAGTATATCATCAAAAAATACTAACACAAATTTTCGAAGGAAGGGCTTGAAAATGGAATTCATCAACCCTTGGAATGTGGAAGGTGCATTTGTAAGGCCAAAAGGCATGACCAAAAATTCATAATGGCCTTCATGAGTTCGAAATGTTATTTTTAGGATATCTTCTTCCTTCATTCTAATATGATGATACCCTGAACGGAGATCCAATTTTGTGAAATAGATTGCTCCATGTAGTTCATCTAACAATTCATCAATGACCGGAATGGGAAACTTATCTTTAATAGTGATCTTGTTGAGATTTCTATAATCTGGACACATAGGCCATGAGATATCTTTCTTGAATACCATTACCATTGGTGCAGAGTAAGAACTTTGGCTAGGTCTAATAATACCAGCCTCTAACATTTCTTCAACCATGCACTCAATTTCACTCTTCTAGGCGTAAGGGTATCTGTATGGCCTGATGTTAGGAGGAACACTCCCAGGAATTAGGTGAATTTCATGATCATGATTTCGAGTGGGTGGAAGACCTTT
>ML779374.1:61379-95896 GCA_009831015.1 Picea engelmannii
GTCCCTTACTGTACTTGTTGTCACAATTAAAGCATAAACCTTTTTCTTTTCTTTCCTCCAATTGTTGAGGTGTCAACCTTGTAGGTTGAGGTGTTTTAGAATAAGGAGCATTGTTCTCTCTATAGATGTTAGGATTGGTCCTTTTAGTAGCCATAGCCATATTTTTACATTCAACATTTCTTGCCACCTTAAATGCATTCTCCAATGATTTGGGTTCCCAAAGGTGAACCTCATGTTGAATGTTATCCTTTAAAGTTCCTATGAATACATCAATCAAGTGCTCATGTGGAATATCTGTTACCTTTATATTCAATCTTTGGAAGTTCTCAATGTGCTCGGTAACTGAACCCTTTTTCTTGAGATTTATCAATTGGCTAAAGAAGGTATTGTTCCTTGTATCCTCATAGTGTGCTATCATTTCTTCCGTGAAAATTGTCTAAGTGATGAGTGATTTACGAGAACAAAGCCATCGATACCATACAAATTGATTGGGTTCTAAATATAAAGAAGCAATTCGTACCTTTTGTGTATGTGGCACATTATGTAGATCAAAGAATTGCTCCATCTGAAGTATCCATGTGATTGGGTCCTTGCCATCAAACTTCCTCATATTGATCTTAGGAACGTGGTTGGTCTTCAACCCAAAGTTGGAGTTTCTCCATTCTTGATTCAACTTCCTTGTGTCCTCATCATGAATTTCATGGGATGCATTTTCACTTTTAGGTGTCTTCTCTGTTACGAAATTTTTCAATACTTCCATGATCTCCTCTTTTAAACCATCCATCTTAAGTATTTATTGCCTCCAACTTATCTTCCATCTCTTGTAGTTCATCTTTTGTTACTATCTTCTTTTGTAAATCATTTATGTCCCTACACATTTATTCACCTTCATCAAGAGTCCAAGTAGGATTGTCTGGAGGCTTATTTGGTGTAGAAGTTCCCTTTTTGGGTGGCATGTTGGCCAAGTATAACTTTTGAACCATGATTTTAAGTTGGTTCTGCTAGACAATCTTTCTTTTGTTGTATCTCCTAAGTTTCAGCCATTCTGGGTATGAAACTTTATTTTATGTAGTTCTCTTATATTTCTTCTTTGCAATTCCACAGGTCTAATCAAAATTGGATGTGCCAAGTGGAATTTACAGTAACTTCCCCACAACTTGCTGATTTTTGGCATTTCCAGTAGATCTCACTTGTATAGCGTGCCCTGCACAAAATAATTGATATAAAATTCTAAAACTCATACCATAAGTACTACATATTTTCCAATATCCAATGAAACTGGTATTACTCAATTTGGATACTCTAGGAATAATTTATGATTTTTTTACCTGGAACACCTTCTTGATACTGGTCAATAGGACTAGTCAGATACCCTATCTTCCACAGGGTGTATATACAAATGTAAGATGAACCAGAAGTAGAACGTTTTACCACAAATACCTTACTAATTAATTTGAATATCCTCCATATTTCAGGTTCTGAAACATTACAAAAAAAAATTTATAGCAAAAATTCTGAAATGACTCATTTCAGGATGATTCCATAACCCTATCTTGCACAGGTTGTATCTCCGAAAGTATAAGGTCTCGGGAGCTGAAATTTTAACCCAACGTACCTTTATCCATAGACTAAATATCCTCCAAGCCGTTTCTACTAAAACATTGTAAAAAACATGTTATAGCAAAAATGCCAAGGTATCTCAGATGTAGCAGCGAAACCCCAAGACCTTGAGCTCTGATACCATATGTTAAGAACCAAATATCAATATAGCATAGAAAAACCTCAGAATAAATACTCAACGCCTTGAAAAAGATATAATTTTAGATAATAATCCTCTTCGAGGGGGCAACCTCCTTTTACCCCATATAAATGTTCAAGTACAAGATGACTCCAAATGAAAATGTCTCCTTGGTATATATAGGAGACTAGGAGGTATAATTACAACTAATGGAATAAAGCCGACATAAATAAAATAACAATACTAATGTAATATGCCCCAATTAAGGGGTAATGAGCCAATATTAGGGCTTAACATCACCTTTGTCGAAAGTATTCATTATTTTTTGTTATTCATAGGGTCTTATTCATGTGCTATTTACATCTAGTGCACGCGAAAGACATACTTCATGGTGGTCCTTTTCGCCTGCATCCTTCCAAATCTTTGGTTTTTTTATACTCGTCATGTTGCATGATAGGGGATGCCTCAATTCCCTCCTTCCAATGGATCTCTTCATATAGACTTCAACACAAATTTCTCTAGGAAAGGTATCTAGAGTCATTATTAGTACCTTGGGGCTTAAAGCAATCAGTTGTAGGTTCCCTCGCTATTGATAGTGGAAATAATTCAATGTCCACTGATTGATATATTCTACCAGGTGTTCGGCATTAGAACCTTTATTCACACTTGTTATATTGTACTAGGTACCTTGACACCCATTATTATTATTGGTGGGTTGTCTCACATTTGTTAATGGTATACAACAATGACTAGTAATCAAATGGTATCTCACTGTGTTCAACTTCAACTCCTCTATTCACATAGTGTAGACTCATACCATGACGATTGATTTGAAGACCTCAAGAACATAGTAGCATCACCCTATTTATGTTGTTTCCAGAGTTGTGATTGGGAAGTACCACTTTTCACATCGGTACTCGTGAAGAATAAGTTTTTCAGCTCTTGCCTCCAGATATCCTTCACTTATTCTGAGACATAGATTCACTGTGTATCTTTTTTGTGGATATGATCTCTGATTGACATGGATTCACAGGTATATCTTTCATGGCCATGATCATTTCTTTCTATATATACATGGATCTGCAGTGTACTTGATTGGCGACCATGCTTATCATCACTCATGAGCATGGGTATTCCCACCTCAAGGATAAAATATTCTAACTTGTTTTTGTGTTTGGTTGTTGTCCTTAGATTGGATTCTGACGACCTTCACCTTGGCACACTGCTCTTTTGAATACTTATAATGTATTTCATCCATCAGTAGTTCGTATGACCTCACACATTAGGGGGCATATATGTTATAGCGCCAAATTCCATACTTGAAGCATTAACAAGATTATTGGCCTAATCCCTATCCTATTTACAAACTATTATTCCCCATACCTCCTTGATACCTTCCAAAAAATAGTTTTCAAAAATATGTATGCACCCTCACAGTTATGGTACTTGCATACACACAAGCCACCGTAGGGATAGTCACATAAATGTCATAAAAACCTTTAAAATATATAATTATGCCTAATTGATGGTGAGTTATGGGTTTGGTTAGTTTCCTAACTCCTTTTACCCATACGCAACTGTCTCTAACCAATTAGAGGCCGCATAAAGGGAGCATTTGTCCAAGGATAAAGGTAATGACAAGTAATGGTTCTTTTCAGACATTAAAAAAACCTTTGTTTGGATAACCCTGCCAAGTCTGTAAACCCTTATACATCCTTGTTGCTACTGGTTTGACTTGGAAACCCTTGTTTCTAGCCCCTTTTTTTCTGATTACCAACTTATCTTTCCAAGAGTTTCCCTTTATACTCTCTTTGGGCCTATGGAAGATTGAAATTCAATACCATATTGTATAGTAGGAGAAAGGGTGGAGGAACCTGGGATCTCTCTCGATAGGGAAGCACCATGCAGTTCAAGTATAAAGTTGTAAGCACCTTAACTGCTTAACAAAAATAGAAACTCTTTAATTTGAAATATGTTGTACTTGTAATGTTTTGATTGGAATCGTTTTACATATATTTCATATAATACTAGTTGTGGAGATTTTAATGATATACTTCATTCTAATAACATGTAGTTATTAGTATAACTACCTCTTTATATACTCTTGTATCATTAAGGTTTTTGTAGCTCATAGAGAATTTGTTGGAAAGGAGCGAAGAAACTATGGAAATCAAGAACGACATAAACCATAGGACTCTGGGTGAGTCAATATTTATCTTCTGCCCAATATTTAGTTATTTCTTTTGAAATCAGTTATTATATCTTTGTTTCATGTTCTTGATGTGAATTTGTTTATGTACGGTCATTGATATGTTGTATTACAACCCACTACTGTAGGGTATTTTTCCTGAAAGAACTCACCCCGAAGGACCCTATCAATGGGTTATACTTGAAGAGGTTTTACCCATAAAGTCACAACCCTACTTTGGGTTCCTCTATGTGCATATTTTCTTTTGTATAAAAATTCATAGAGTTTTTAATTTTTTTTACACACTCATCCACATATTTTTTCATATTTGATCCCTTGTATTCTTTTGCTTCATTAGATGAATCATTCATAGGCCTACCACATCAGTTTTTTCGAAGGTGCTAGTCAATGGACTCAAAATATCACTTTGGTGGCTTGGTTCATTTATACTCCTACGCATATACTACTCCAATCTAGCGGTATATGTTTAGGCCCAACTACAAATAACCAAGCAGAGTATGTTGTTGTGATTGGCCTCTTGGTCAATGTTGTTCATGTTCACATTCATCAATCATCACCTCAGTGTATTCTTAGGTTCTCATCTCGTCGTCCTACAATTAAACAATGTATACCATGTATGTGATCCTTTCTTTTCTATAAAATACTAGCAAGCTAGACTTCGATCAATAAAATTTGAATCCATTACATTCACGCACATTCCTAGAAGTCTAAACCAAGATGCAGATCACATTTTTAATGACATTCTAGACTGGCATTTATCGCATTAATTATATCATTGTTTATCTCATTATATTACATCCAATACATATCAAATTAAGCAAGGAACTCATCAATACAACATCAACAACATGTACAAAATACACACCATAACATAAAAAAACACCAATTATATGCATAAAAGTGTGTGTGTGTCATCATCAATGTTACCAATTGGTGCATAAAAGTTTTCCATCACTATGGTTTCACTCAAAGAAATCATATAAAAAAATGTGGGCTTAGCCCATACATATCATCAAGCACCTAAGGTGCCCCTAACTCTATAGATTTGTGATATCATGGTGGAGAGGTTACTTAGAATGAGGTAAATGTGTGAAATAATCATGTACATTGATTGGACATAGGTATGCTTCAAGGATACAAAATTTTTCTACGAAGCTTCAAAGCGATCATTTAAACGAAAAACCAATTTGATCGATATGCGGTTTTTCATTTTGGTTTGTTGAGAGATTTTGGACAAAAGATTAATCAAAAAAGTCCAATGTTTGAGTTCTCTTATCGAAACTATTTCAATGTTCTTCATTTTCCGTGAATTGAAAACCTTTGGCTAAACAAAGAAAAGGAATTGAAGGCCGACGTTGTAAATATTGCAGTGCTCTTCTTGAAATCCAAAGGCTAAAAGAAGAAAATATTTGAAAGATGACGTTAAAAATATTGTAGTCATATTTTGTTTATATATATCTATAATTACTGTGGATGAGATCTTAGAAGGAGAGAGAACACATCCAAAGAATTACAGGATAGTTTCTGCATGCTATCAGTGAGTTACATTTCAAGAGCCTCCATATGGCTTCTTAATCGCTCCCCACATGAGAGCTTCCAATGACCTAGATCTCCTCCGAGGGGAGAACGTATGGCCTAGGAATGGTGGGATATATTAAGGATCGATATGATTACTTCATTAAAGAAGGTTCGTGAAGCTTCTTCAAAAACTATTAATAATTTATACAAAATAATTTTGAAAAAATAAATTATTTACTTATATGCATCTTTCCAATCTATATCTATATATATATCCTACCAAACTTCTGTGATACTTGTAATGCTAATCATTAAGGGAATTGAATTTAACCACACAAATAATTAATTTGTTGAAACAAAAATATAATCCCTCTCATGAATTACATTTCACAATATTTCATATATATAAATTATTTTTTTTACAATCTTTTATATTTTTCAAAATAAATCTTAACAAAAGACCGAGTCAGCGCATTAGAGGTCGTTGGAAACCCTAAGCCGACTGTGGCTGAGCCCGATCGGCATCTGGCCTCAAGGCTGACTCCCCTCCTCTCTCGTCGACCTTGCAGAGGCCGTGGAACCTAGCCCGCAGCATGGAAAAAAGAAACAAGTGGAGGATCGGTGCTCGGACACCAGCAAAAGAAGCGTCGGCCCTGGACAACAGGCGTAGGGCCGCGCTGTGGTTTTAAAACTGGCAGTTTTTTCAAAGGAGTGCCGAGAGCGAGCCAGCGCTCTCCCTTCTGGCCAAAGGAAGCGCCAGGCCTCTTCTGGACTTACGAATTTTTCGTTCCTTTGGTCCAGCGCGCCCGTTTAACCTCCGATTGAGCGACGAAAAATGAAGTTTCAAGATTCGAGCCTCTGAGCCTTCTACGCCCTCCCGTCCAGCCTACGCCTTTTCTCCAGATCATGGCTGCCTCTGGGGAGCCTGATCTGCCTCCGGAGGTTCTTGCATTCAGAAACATGATTGCTGCTGGCCCCAAACGCCCTCCTTCCGCAGCCCAGCAAAAGTTCGTAAAGAAATTGGACACAATCCCTTCGGTGGATCTCCCAAAAGAATAAACCTACAAAGCGGCCTTGAATCTGGCTGAGAGGGGCCTCATAGGACAGTTCACAGGCCTCTGGCCCTCACCCAAAACGGTGTAAGAGTGGACTCAAAGGAACTGGAAGCCATTGATCAAAGAAGGAATCAAAAGCTTTTTTGTAGGTAAGGGTTTCTTTGTATTTGTTTTTGAAAACCTGGAGGATAGAGGAGTAATCTTCAGGAATGGGCCATACTTTATGGGACCCCAGGGCCTTTACCTAAACAAATGGACTCCAGATTTTGATCCTACCCAAGATGTCCCTTCTGCTGTCCCGGTTTGGGTCAGGCTTCCACATTTACCTCTCCACTGCTGAAATCAAAAATCCCTCCAGATTATTGGCAATGCATTGGGAAAATACATAGACCAAGCTGCACGATAGGATCAATATTCTTGTGCTCGTATTTGCGTTGAAGTGGATCTAGAAGAGGGATTACCAGAAGCAATCAAGCTCAATGTAGCAGGGTGGACGCATGTTCAAGAGCTGGACTACGAGCAACTACCTTTTAAATGCAGACATTGCCATGGGCATGGAAACTTTGCAAAGCATTGCAAGAAGAAGACTGAGGAACAAGTAGATAAACAAAATGGGGAACAATGGACCCTAGTCCAGAAAAATGCAAACACAAAAAAAGGCACAGGTAAAGGCAAGGTGGTCGGAGGACCTAGCAGCTCCATAGCAGGCCAAGAAGCGGAAGCAAATCCAAACGGGACAGTAAGTGCATAGAATAATCAAATAAACTCAACCCAAGAGAATATGGACCAGGCAGACACACCACCTACAAATAAAGAGGGAAGGGAGCCAGTTCAGACTGAATCCAATCAAGGCAGCCCCTTCAATCCCTCGTATGCAGAAATTGCAAGGAAAAAACCAGTGGAAAGCTCAGGTTCTTCAGAGGACGAAACATACGAGCAACCCTCGAAAAAATCTGGAAGGAAATCCTGCAAAGAAAAGAGGGAGGAGGAGGCGGAAAGACTCAAAACACAAGGAAGCCAGTCTACAATAGAAATGTCTATTGCGCGAAACATCAGGCCAAGGCCTTCCAAGGGAGGCCTTAACCTCCCCCCATAAGAAAATAATGAATCTCGTCTCTTGGAATTGTAGAGGACTGGGGAATCCCTCCAAAATAGAAGCAGTAAAGGACCTTTTGAAAGAAGACCCCTCAGATATTCTCATGCTCTAAGAGACCAAAATAGAAGGGAAAGCTCTTCTAGAGATCAGCAGTTCAAAGTGGAATAAAAGATCAGGCAAAGCAGTCAGCTCAATGGGAACCTCTGGAGGCCTGGCAACTCTTTGGTATGAAGACCTATTCCATTTAAATAAGCATCATGATACCCAGCACTGGATATTTACGGAATTGAACCACAAAGCAAGTAAGTTGTCCATCTCTCTCTTCAATCTTTATGTTCCTGTTTCCTACTCTGAAAAACGAGAATGTTGGAATTCTCTCGCAATCTTCTTAGAGGAGACATCTCCTAGAAATATCATTATAGCCGGGGACCTAAATATCATAATGAAAGCTAAAGAAAAGAGGGGGGGCATCAACACTAGAGAACCCTTGCTGGCCAAGGTGGAGGAGATCACACAGACTTGGGATCTTCTAGATTTCAGCCCAGTTTGAGGCATTTATACTTGGTCCAATAATAGAGTGGGACTGGAGCACATTTCTTCTCGGTTAGATCGATTCTTGGTACAAAGCTCCTTAATGATGGACAAAAATATCATCACCACCAAAATCCTGCCTAAACTCACCTCAGATCACAAGCCAATACAACTTCTCCTGGAAGAGGAAGAAGACCTGGGCCCTATTCCTTTCCGTTTTAGCCCTTAATGGATCGAGAGAGATGGTTTTATAGAGATAGTGAAAACAGCTTGGGGCACATCCTTTTCTGGATCCTCAAGTTATGTGTGGGAACAAAAGTTGAAAGCTACAAAACAAGCCCTCAAGGAATGGATAAAAAAACCAGCCCCTACTCCCACTGAAAAAAGAAGAGAAGCAGTGCAGTCACTGCAGACCTTGCAAATAGAAATGGAAAGCAAAGACATCATAGCAGAGTTGCTGGAAAAAGAAATAAAAGAGCAACGAACCACATATCAATATTTTCGGAAGGAAGAAGAATACTGGAGACTCAAATCCAGAAGTCTCTGGCTGAAGGCTGGGGATAGGAACACCTCCTTCTTCCACCGGCAATATAGAGAAAGATTTTCCAGGAATCACATAGCAGAAATCAAAACAGTGGAGGGCCAAGTTTGCAAAGGTTTCAATCAAGTCAAAGCTGCCGCAGAAGCCCACTTCAGGAATTTATACAGAGAAGGTACTCAAAGCAGCGAAGAGGAGACTGTCGACTTCCTCTCCAACATCCCTTCTCTCATCAGCCCGGAAGATAACGCAATCCTCTGTAGACCAACAACAGAAGAAGAAATCATTAATGTTATTTGGTCCATGGATGCAGACAAGGCACCAGGGCCTTATGGATTTACAATCCATTTCTACAAAACTTGCTGGAATATTATAAAGGAAGACTTCCAGAAAATGATAAGTGGGTTTATGAAAAAAGCCAAGGTAGGGGGAGGAACTAACTCCACTTACCTGGCTTTAATTCCCAAAGACAAGAGGCCCAAGTCATTTGCAAGGTTCAGGCCCATATCGCTGTGTAACGCCTCCTATAAGATTCTGGCAAAACTCCTAGCAAATAGGATCAAGCCACTGCTAAAAAGATTGATCTCTAGCCCTCAAGGTGGTTTTGTGGAAGGTAGGCATATTCTAGACAATGTAATCCAAGTCCAGGAGACAATACATTCAAGTAAACAGCGTAAAGAGAAGGGAATGTTGATAAAATTAGACATGGCGAATGCGTTTGACAGAGTCAATCACGCATTCCTTTGCAAAGTTCTGCTCACCTTTGGCTTCTCGCCTCATTTTGTCCAGCTAATTAAAGCCTGCATTGACAGTCCATGGATTGCCCCACTAGTCAATGGCCACCCAACCATTTTTTTCCAAGCCCAGAGAGGAATTAGGCAGGGATGCCCTCTCTCCCCTTTCCTGTACATCTTAATGGTTGATTCCCTCAGCCAAAAAACTCACCGCTGAAATATTAGTTGGTAACATTCTGGGTCTCAAGCCCTCCGCTGGAGCAGAACCTCTGAATCATGTGCTCTTCGCCAACGATTCCCTCCTCCTTGGGGGAGCCTCCATCAGAATTGCTAAAGCTTTTGACACAGTCCTCAAAAATTATTGCAGAGTATCGGGAGCCTTAGTGAACGAAAGCAAAAGCGAAGTCTTCAGCTTGAATATAAGTCAGCACGAACTCACTGGCATCACCACTCTCCTGGGGTTCAAAGGTCATACAAAATGGGATAGGTTTAAGTATCTTGGCCTTCCTATAATCTCTGGAGTTAACAAAAGATCACTTTGGAACGATGTCATCTCCAAAATCAAATCAAAAATCTCAGTGTGGGGAGGCTACTGGTTGACTAAGGGAGGCAAAGTAATCTTAATTAAATCCCTGCTGTCCGTGCTTCCAATCTTTCAGGCGGCATTTCTCCTAGCTCCAAGAAATGTGATGGAGCAGATCTCCAAACTCCTTAGAGATTTCCTGTGGCAGGGCGGGAAGGGAAATGAAAAGAAAATGCATTTGGTGAGCTGGGAAGTAGTTAAAAAATCCATGGCAGAGGGCAAGCTGCAAATTAGAGACCCAGCACTTGTAAACTTAGTGCTGGGAGGGAAGATTTTGTGGAAACTGATCCATGAGCCCACGCACCCAGTCAGCGACACCCTGTATGCAAAATACAAGCCCAACAAAACTCTCAGCAACCTCCAAATCGAGAACACGGGTAGCTGTACGCAGGTGTGGAATTTGTGTTGTAAAAGTAGCAACTTCTTTAAAAATTTGCTCTACAGATTGCCTGGCAATGGAAAACGTACACATCTGTGGCTTGATCATATTATGGGAAGGGAACCATTGGCTTAAAATGTGGATATAACAGATCTCATAGACTGGTTGCAGAGAGCAGGAGTCAATAGATTATATGATCTCTCGAAGTGGGATGAGCATGGAGACTGGGCAGGATGGGATTTCCATGGAGTCCCAGCTCGGTTATCATTGCAACTATCCACTTTCGAAGATTTGTTGGAGGACGCCGCCCCTGTCAACAGAACTATGAAAGATAGATGGGGCTGGGGCCAAACAGGCGTATACACCATGATAGAAGTATATAGAAACTTACAGGCTTCAAGAAATAGCAGCCAAACTCCGGCATTCTGGAAAAGCGTCTGGGAACCGCTAGCCTTACCAAAAGTGAACTTCTTCTTCTGGACCCTGGTGCACAACAAAATTATAACGGGAGATAATCTGGAGAAAAGGAACATTGCGGGACCTCACAGATGTGTGCTATGGAACAATAAATCTGAAACAGCCCAGCACTTATTCATGGAATGTAGCTTTGCTAAAGAGGTCTGGGGGCTCATCCTACAGGACCTTCAAATATCTCTTCAGCCACAGAATTCTGTTGCAGAACTCTTCGCCTCTTGGAGTCTCATCTACCCCCATCGAATCCCCTCCAAATCCTTTTGGCGTAAAATCTAGACAGTGATTCCCAAGTATGTATGTTGGAAGCTTTGGTTGGCACGCAATCAGCTGATATTCAAAGAGATGCGGCACTCCCCGATGCAAGTAGCTGCAAAAGCTAAATCCTTCCTCCTGGAAGCGGCTCAACAATAGTATTTTAAAGAGGATCCTTCGTTATTGCCCGAGGAAAAGAGGTGGCTAGGCCCTCTTGTGCCTTACCTAGGTAAGCTTCCACTCTCCCCCCAATCTGTCACAGCGGATTGGCGCCTAAGAGATGATGATGATACTTTCCAGTCATGGTGGCGGTCCCAAAATTTATCCACAATTTTCTTTGACGGGGCATCTAAAGGAAACCCCGATGTTGCTGGTGCTGGGGGGGTCATCTACTCCCTGAAGGGGTCCACAAAAGACTATTTCTGTTGGGGTTTAGGACAGAAAACTAATAATCAAGCCGAGATGCTAGGGCTCATTAAAGCTTGCCACATTGCCAGAGAAAAAGGAATCAAAGACCTTCAAGTATTCAGAGACTCAGAAATAATAATAAAAAACTTAAACAAGGAGACAAGGTTCAGCAACGCCAGCCTAAACAAAACCTTGGACAGATTGAAGAGATTTCTTCAAGACTTCAACTCGTGGAAGTTGTATCACATTCTTAGAAAGTCAAACACTGAAGCTGACCAGATGGCGAACAAAGGCAGCACTCTCATGAAAGGACTGCTAATTGTAAACAATGAAAGATTTGTTCAAACTCCCTGAGAAGGATGAAAAACAAAAGCAGCAACAGTTATAAAATTTTATTGTATTAAGGGTCGCTTCGGCTAAGACCCATTTTCAATTCAGATAAATAAAATCCCATATCCGTTTTAGTTAAAAAAAAAAAAATCTTAACAATATTTCATATTTTTCTAAATTATTTTAAAAATATAAATACCTTGTAACACTACAATTTGTTTTTCATATTTGGTGAAAGGCTTTACATAATCGCTATGCTTTTCAACTATTTTAGATAAAAGAACATGAGGTTTTAAAATTTCAACTTGGAAAACCAAGGCGTGGAGATATACTTTTAGCAAGGATTTGGTTAAAGGTTTATAGACGGTGTATATTCATTCCCTTTGAAATATATAGTCAACAGGGAACGCTACCCAATTCATTTCAACAAACCAAAGGTGTGGTATTTCAATCCACCTTTTGGCCTCCAAAAACTACCCTTGGGCTCCTAAAGCATTTTATAAAGAGACATGTTGGTTCGGTAGTTAGTTTGGAAAGTTTTCTTGCATATTACAATTAAGGTTTTACACACTAGGTGGATGGATCAAATTTTCAACATCACTTTGGATTGATGGCCCTTGTTTCATGTATGTTCCATGGGATGGTCCACTAGAGAAGGCTAAGATAGGGTAGGCTAGAGTAGGCTAAACTAGGATAGGTTAGGCTACCATAGAATAGAATAGAGTAGGCTAGGCTAGAGTAAGCTAGGCTAGGATATTCAAGAGTAGGCTAAGGTAGGATAGGCTATGCTAGAGTAGGATAGGATAGGCTAGAGTAGGCTAGAGTAGGTTAGGCTAGACTATACTAGAGTAGGCTCTGTTATCACTCCAAGAGTCTTTCCCTGACTGTAATGGGAATGAACTTGGTAACTTAAATGTTTAATAATGTTTGGGAAATGGAATCAAGTCAGATGACTAAATAAGACCTCATTCACTCAAGACATGCATAAACTCAACCAAATAAACAAGGCTTCTAACTATCATTGTTCAGAGGGTTTGCAATATAGGTGAAAAGATGAAGAATTCTCACTATGCTGGCAGATTCATACCTAAAACACTTATATATGAATGGCTAGTCATAACAAGGAGAATATACTTGCAATTCTAATTATCAATACAGATATAGGATGACAGCTATCTGGTATTAGGTAAATAGAACAAACGTGAATGAAACATCCAAGTACAAGTATAGAATAGAAAGGAAAATGCAGATCTGAACATGTAATTGCAAAAGAGCTCGTATTAATTTGACAAGAACATGAGAAGCTTGAGTACAAAGTGGCTAAGAGTCCCTAAAGTTGAACCACCATCCTCAGACTGTTTTTCCCCCCTCCTTTACTTTGCCATTTCTGCAATATAAATAAAGAATACATATTGTTATAGATCCTAAGAAGATGGATCTCAAAGCCACCTAGCAAATCTAGACTATTGTGTTGGCAAAAGAATAAGATACAAGATCCTATTTTTGGACTAAGAAAGCTAATCTTCAAATGCCATACAAGCCACTTAAAAGAAAAAATCAAGATCTTCTCGAATATGAAGGTTATTTGATTCAATTTGAAACAGGTTGCTAAGTTGCTAAGTGTCTCGAATGTTGAAAACAACTTTAGTTAAAATCCCTTAGAATCTAAACTGATGATGAAACCTCTACCACTTGTCCTCTGTGGATGCTTTTGACAGTTGTGTTTACACCTCTGAATGGGAGATTTAAATCACAACTTGCTGAAGAAACAAAACTCCCAAAAACATCAGTTCGCAGTTTCAAGCTATAATTCTTCAGCATATGCTCCAAGCTGGAAAGGAGTGCCTGCATTTATAACACTTCAATTGGATTTCCAATCATAGAGCGCATCATTTCAACCAAGTGCCCTCTGTCAATACATACATCCTGCAAAACTTGAGGTGGAAATTTTGTTTCCTGTTGAGCAAAGACTATGTTGTGCTCATAAACTCTAGCTAGAGATACATCATTTGTGGCCCTGCAAAATTTACTTGAGAATCACCTGGCAAGTCTGCCCATTGTGCCTTGCATAAGATGAATACTGAACAGGGTCAACCAATTTAGCATCAACTTTGTCTTTCGATATTCTATCCAATGTAAGAACCTTGTCAGATTCTACCCTTGATGTCTGCTGGGTACTTCTTGTCCAAATTCTGTAGTTGTTCCCAGAAGGGTAGGTCCGTCGAGCCATGGATTTGTCGTTATAACCAAATCTCTACCCTGACATTGAATTTGAAACTATTACTCCACTTGAAGAGACTTGTCGAGCTATTGGGCCATTATAGGATTTCCTGGTTCACTTCCAAAGTGCTCTGTTGGTTTTACTTCATTCAGGGCCTTTACTGCCATACCCAATATCTGCATTTCATCACCCACCATAATACAGAGAATCTATGACTAAGCAGGGGACCTGAAAACATTTCCTACAACCAGCTCATCTCGATCACCTCCCATCCATGAAGAAAACTGTATAAGAGATGCATTATATGACACTCGTTCATTGATCCCAATTGACTTCAGGGCAGTATCAATACGGCGTAAAAAACTTAGGGACACCCTTCCAAATTATTTCATGAAGACAACTCATTCCTGCTCGAATCTCATCTTGTGGAGTAGGAGGAGTATGCTGAATTTCATTTGTGTGGAAGGTAGTTTGAATCTCTCTTAGAAAAGCTTCATCAAGCTCCTGCTTCTCATTAGGGGTAATATCTTTCCCATATAAATGAGACAAGCACTTATGAATCCTAGAATGCTTCTGCAGCAATGATCTGCAGACTGACTGTGTTGGATGTGCTGTCAACACCAAATCAATAGTTTGATTCTTAAGAGCATCAAACACCTCTGCCGGTGATTTTCCTAACTGGTTTACAAGCCTTTTAAAAGTTTCTTCAATGTCTGATTCAGTAGTTGCAATGTTTTCATCTGCAAAACCTCTCAAGTCGTGGATGTGCATGCTTATCAGAGTGCTCAGCTTCTTGTTTTCATATTAATTCTTCTCTATGTCTGTCGTTGTTGGGTAGATTCGCTGGTGATCTACCATTATCGCAACTAGCTCTGAGCTGCGAGCAAATCGATATGAACCGACTTAGGCCGACGAGACTCAATCCCTGGGGCTGTCGAAAAGATAAAATTCTCCACTAAGCTCTCTTCTGGAGATGACTTGGTCCTTCGGTAACTGAACTCTCATCTATCGACATGAAGGAGGCGGAACGGGCACGGGATCTACCCCACCCATCTCAGACGAAAGACTGCTGGAATTGGGCGCCAAATCTGTTAGCCTTTTCCCCATTACTATTTGCAAAACCTAGTAATGGCAATTTTTAGCTTCACACCTATTCAAAATAAAGCGATGATCTGTTGACGAGATCCTTGTCTGGCCTTATCACGCACCATACCAAGAATTTATAACAGCTGATAATTCAGACATTTGGATGATGTTTCGGCATCTATTCACCAACAATCTTGCAATGATGACAAAGAAATGTGCCACTTGTCATGATTTTCGGTGGTTAAAAATCATTCCCAGGCTCGCTTGACATCTGGCTCGTGCGAAAGCACGAAGGTTTTTTTAAATTGAACGTGGAAATGCTTTCAGTGGTTAAGGGCCTTTTGGTAGATGCCTCTTATCCATCGAAAAGGTCGACTTTTAGTGGTTAACAAGTCATTTGATAGACCCCTTTAACCACCGAAACCTATGATTTCAAAATTCGAAAGCCAATACCAAAAGTGATGATTCTTTCAGCATTACATCTCAAAAATAGACCAGCAAATGTACCTTAAAAATTTAGAAACAAATTTTTTTTGACTCATTCCTATCACCTAAAATTCAAAAACTTGACAGTGATATTTTAGGAGATAACATCTAGCTCCTACTCGGGGATAGAATCCTCCCAGTGAGGTTTGAATAACAAGTAGCTCTAGTCGCCTTGTCTATTGGGCTATGGAGTCATTTAAGCCTTTAGCACTGATCCCTTATATACCTGTAGCTTGCCTGTAACTTGTCTGTAGCATGTTTGCTTATACAACCAAAATCTAAAAATAATCTAAGTGCTCATATGAAGAGCTTATTCTTCTATCTTCTCCTACACTAACCAACCATACTGCCTCTTGGTTAAGTAAATGTTGACTTCCATAATAACCATGCAAGTAATTTTAATACTAAAGAAATTTCATATTTATCACTGATCAGTAAATGATGTCTGGAAAGTAACAACCATAATAAGAACTCTTTTTGGAGACCATACTTGCCTGAAAAAATGGGTGAGCTGAAGAAATCTGAAACTTTCAAGTCCTCTAAAAAATATAACTCCATGAAGGTTTCCACTGGATCCTTGAAAAGAAGTTAAGAAACATGCTGCTCCTTGGGAAACAGCTGCACATCTATGGCAGTCTCTTGCTTAGCCATGACTGTTCCTCTGCAAGAAGACTGATCATATTCTTGTCCTCTTGAGATAAATTCGTGATCATCAAAAACTATAATTTCCTTATCAGAATAATGCTCACAACAGGATAACAAAATAGGATTTCCATCACATGGATTAGGATCAGTTGAGAACATATAATTTATTACGCAATCATCAGTCATCATAGGCTCTTCTTGATTTACAAACTGATCATAAGCTTCACATGCATACCTGTCTCTGGAATACTCAGCGAACACTGAAAAATATGACCTTGAAACTGAATTGAACTTACATGTTGGTTGCTGTCCCAAATTTGCTCCAACCTCATTTCTCTCCTCAACCATGGTTGTTCCTTTGCTGGAAAACTGATCACCTTCTTGTTCCCTGTCTATAGAACATTCTACCAATGTTGACGAATTCAGATCTGAATCTGAAATAAGCTCGTATGCTTTCTGTTGTTCTAAATCTCCTTCACACTCATTACCTCCCTGCTCAAAATGTGAACCATACTGACATTGTTTTTTCTCATGTGTAAACAGATTGTCAAAGTCAACCCATTGTCGGATCCTCCTGGAAGCACGGATGCTCTCCTCCACCTCTTGAATGTCTTCAAACAAGTTCCCTAATGATGAAGACTTCCTTTCTAGCAAGAGAAGGACAAGTTCATTATGTTGAGCCATAAGATAGTATACCATGGCAGCAATCTCAGTAGGCCAAATCTCCAATGGGATGTCATAATATGTACTATGGAACCTTCTGTTGAAAACAGTCAAAGATTCTTCATTCTCTCTCTTCAAAGTACAAAAATCGTCTAGGTATTGATCAAGACATTTATTTTCACCCCAATGTTTTGAAAAAACATAATAGAAATCAGTCCATGAACTGACTGAACCAGGTTCCAAAAGTCTAAACCATAAAGAAACCTTTCTAGTTAGAGATTTAGAAAATAATCTCATAACAATATCTTCATGAACAATTTCCAGATTATCAATAAAATTTTCAAAATCCTTCAAATGTTTTTCAGCTGAAACATGACTCTCTCCGGTAAAATGAGAAAGGTACTCAACAAAATATGGAGGATAAGGATGAAGATGAGCTGGTAGCTTGAGAGGTTTAAACACCCTTTGTCTAATCTTAGACTGAAATTCTGTGGGCTGAAAACAAGGTTTAACGAGCTGATGACAAGGTTCGGGAGAAATAGGTGAAAGTAATGAAATTTGAGATGATTTAGATTCAAATTCATTATTCTCATGGTTACAAGGCTGATCAGTTTCAAGAGAGATTTGTATGCAAAGATCATCTTTATGGACAAGCTGAGGGAAAGAAATAGGATCAACATCAACAACATAAGGAGGCTGCAAGATTTCCTCTTCTAAATATGGACTTATAAAAGATGGCTGATAATCTTCGGAGTATACAAAACAAAGGATAATTCTTTTAACATGTGAAGGAAAAAGTATAAAGGAGCTGATAAAGAATAACAATAGTTCGTACATCCAAGTACAAGTATAGAATAGAAAGGAAAATGTAGATATGAACATGTAATTGCAAAAGAGCTTGTATTAATTTGACAAGAACATGAGAAGCTTGAGTACAAAGAGGATAAGAGTCCCTAAAGTTGAACCACCGTCCTCAGACTATTACTTTGCCATTTCTGCAATATAAATAAAGAATACATATTGTTATAGATCCTAAAAAGATGGATCTCAAATCCACCTACCAAATCTAGACTATTGTGTTGGCAAAAGAATAGGATACAAGATCCTATTTTTGGACTAAGAAAGATAATCTTCAAATGCCATACGAGCCACTTAAAAGAAAAAATCAATATCTTCTCGAATATGAAGGTTATTTGATTCAATTTGAAATAGGTTGCTAAGTGTCTCGAATGTTGAAAACAACTTTAGTTAAAATCCCTTAGAATCTGAACTTATGATGAAACCTCTATCGCTTGTCCTCTGCGGATGCTTTTAACAGCTGTGTTTACACCTCTGAATGGGAGATTTAAATCACAACTTGCTGAAGAAACAAAACTCCCCAAAACATCAGTTGGCAGTTTCAAGCTATAATTCTTCAGCATATGCTCCAAGATGGAAAGGAGTGCCTACATTTATAACACTTCAATTGGATTTCCAATCATAGAGCGCATCATTTCAACCAAGTGCCCTCTGTCAATACATACATCCTGCAAAAATTGAGGTGGAAATTTTGTTTCCTGCTAAGCAAAGACTATGTTGTGCTCAAAAACTCTGGCTAGAGATACATCATTTGTGGCCCTGCAAAATTTGCTTGAGAATCACCTGGCAAGTTCGCCCATTTTGCCTTGCATAAGATGAATAATGAACAGGGTCAACCAATTTAGCATCAACATTGTCTTTCGATATCCTATCCAATGTAAGAACCTTGTCAAATTCTACCCTTGATGTCTGTTGGGTATTTCTTGTCCAAATTCTGTAGTTGTTCCCAGAAGGGTAGGTCCGTCGAGCCAAGGATTTGTCGTTATAACCAAATCTCTGCTCTCACATTGAATTTGAAACTATTACTCCACTTGAAGAGACTTGTCGAGCTATTGGGACATTATAGGATTTCCTGGTTCTCTTCCAAAATGCTCTGTTGGTTTTACTTCGTTCAAGGACTTTACTGCCATACCCAATATCTGCATTTCATCACCCACCATAATACAGAAAATCTATGACTAAGTAGGGGACCTGAAAACATTTCCCACAACCAGCTCATCTCGATCACCTCCAATCCATGAAGAAAATTGTATAAGAGATGCATTATACGGCACTCGTTTATTGATCCCAATTGACGTTAGGGTAGTATCAATACGGCATAAAAAACTTAGGGACACCCTTCCAAATTGTTTCATGAAGACAGCTCATTCCTTCTCGCATCTCATCTTGTGGAGTAGGAGGAGTACGCCGAATTTCATATATGTGGAAGGCAGTTTGAATCTCTCTTAGCAAAGCTTCATCAAGCTCCTGCTTCTGATCAGGGGTAATATCTTTCCCATATAACTGAGACAAGAAATTCTGAATCTTAGCATGCTTCTGCAGCAATGATCTACGGACTGACTATGTTGGATGTGCTGTCAACACCAAATCAACAGTTTGATTCTTAAGAGCATCAAACACCTCTACCAATGATTTTCCTAACTGGTTTACAAGCCTTTTAAAAGTTTGTTCAATGTCTAATTCAGCAGTTGCATTGTTTTCATCTGCAAAACCTCTCAAGTCGTGGATGTGCATGCTTATCGGAGCGCTCGGCTTCTCGTTTGCATATTCATTCTTCTCTATGTCTGTCGTTGTTGGGTAGATTCGCTGGTGATCTACCATTATCGCAACCAGCTCTGAGCTGTGAGAAAATCGATATGAACCGACTTAGGCCGACTAGACTCAATCCCTGGGGCTATCAAAAAGATAAAATTATCCACTAAGCTCTCTTCTGGAGATGACTTCGTCCTTCGGCAACTGAACTCTCATCCGTCGGCCTGAAGGAGGTGGAAGGGGCACGAGATCTACGCCACCCTTCTCAGACAAAAGACTGCTGGAATTGGGTGCCAAATCTGTTAGCTTTTTCCCCATTACTATTTGCAAAACCTAGTAATGGCAATTTTGAGCTTCACACCTATTCAAAATAAAGCGATGATCTACTGACGAGATCCTTGACTGGCCTTATCGCGCACCATACCAAGAATTTATGATAGTTGATTGTTTAGACATTTGGATGATGTTTCGGCATCTATTCACCAACAATCTTGCAATGATGAGAAAGAAATGTGCCACTTTTCATGATTTTCGGTGGTTAACAATCATTCCCAGGCTCGCTTGACATCTGGCTCATGCGAAAGCACGAAGGTTTTTTTAAATTGAACGTGGAAATGCTTTCAGTGGTTAAGGGCCTTTTGCTAGACGCCTCTTATCCACCGAAAAGGTCGACTTTTGGTGGTTAACAAGTCATTTGATAGACCCCTTTAACCACTGAAACCTGTGATTTAAAAATTTGAAAGCCAAGACCAAAAGTGATGATTCTTTCAGCATTACATCTCAAAGATAGACCAGCAAATGTACCTTAAAAATTTAGAAACAATTTTTTTTTTACTCATTCCTATCACCTAAAATTCAAAAACTTGACAGTGCTATTTTAGGAGATAACATCTGGCTCCTACTTAGGGATAGAATCCTCCCAGTGAGGTTCGAAGAACAAGTAGTTCCATTCGCCTTGTCTGTTGGGCTATGGAGTCATTTAAGCCTTTAGCACTGATCCCTTGTATACCTATAGCTTGCCTGTAACTTGTCTGTAGCCTGTTTGCTTATACAACCAAAATCTAAAAACAATCTAAGTTCTCATATGAAGAGCTTATTCTTCTGTCTGCTCCTACACTAACCAACCATACTGCCTCTTGGTTAAGTCAATGTTGACTTCCATAATAACCATCCAAGTAATTTTAATACTGAAGAAATCTCATCTTTATCACTGATCAGTAAATGATGTCTGGAAAGTAACAACCGTAATAAGAACTCTTTTTCGAGACCATACTCGCCTGAAAACATGGGCGAGCTGAAGAAATATGAACTTTCAAGTCCTCTGAAAAATATAACTCCATGAAGGTTGCCACTGGATCCTTGAAAAGAAGATAAGAAACATGCTGCTCCTCGGGAAACAACTGCACATCTATGGAAGCCTCTTACTTAGCCATGACTGTTCCTCTGCAAGAAGACTGATCATCTTCTTGTCCTCTTGAGATCAATTCGTGATCATCAAAAACTATAATTTCCTTATCAGAATAATGCTCACAACAGGATAACAAAATAGGATTTCCATCACATGGATTAGGATCATTTGAGAACATATAATTTATTACGCAATCATCAGTCATCATAGGCTCTTCTTGATTTACAAACTGGTCATAAGCTTCACATGCATACCTGTCTCTGGAATACTCAGCGAACACTGAAAAATTTGACCCTGAAACTGAATTGAACTTACATGTTGGCTGTTGTCCCAAATCTGCTCCAACCTCATTTCTCTCCTCCTCAACCATGGTTGTTCCTTTGTTGGAAAACTGATCACCTTCTTGTTCCCTGTCTCTAGAACATTCTGCCAATGTTGACGAATTCAGATCTGAATCTGAAATAAGCTCGTATGCTTTCTGTTGTTCTAAATCTGCTTCACACTCATTACCTCCCTGCTCAAAATGTGAACCATACTGACATTGTTTTTTCTCATGTGTAAACAGATTGTCAAAGTCAACCCATTTTCGGATCCTCTTGGAAGCACGAATGTTCTCCTCCACCTCTTGAGTGTCTTCAAACAAGTTCCATAATGATGAAGACTTCCTTTCTAGCAAGAGAAGTACAAGTTCATTATGTTGAGCCATAAGATAGTATACCATGGCAGCAATCTCAGTAGGCCAAATCTCCAATGGGATGTCATAATATGTCCTATGGAACCTTCTGTTGAAAACAGTCAAAGATTCTTCCTTCTCTCTCTTCAAAGTACAAAAATCGTCTAGGTACTGATCAAGACATTTATTTTCACCCCAATGTTTTGAAAAAACATAATAGAAATCAGTCCATGAACTGATTGAACCAGGTTCCAAAAGTCTAAACCATAAAGCAACCTCTCTAGTTAGAGATTTAGAAAATAATCTCATAAAAATATCTTCATGAACAATTTCCAGATTATCAATAAAAATTTCAAAAGCCTCCAAATGTTTTTCAGCTAAAACATGACTCTCTTCGATAAAATGAGGAAGGTACTCAACAAAATATGGAGGATAAGGATGAAGATGAGCTGGTAGCTTGAGAGGTTTAAACACCCTTTGTCTAATCTTAGACTAAAATTCTATGGGATGAAAACAAGGTTTAACGAGATGATGACAAGGTTCAGGAGAAATAGGTAAAAGTAATGAAATTTGAGATGATTTAGATTCAAATTCATTATTCTCATGGTTACAAGGTTGATCAGTTTCAAGAGATATTTGTTTGCAAAGCTCATCTTTATGGACAGGCTGAGGGGAATAAATAGGATCAACATCAACAACATAAGGAGGCTGCAAGCTTTCCTCTTCTAAATATGGACTTATAAAAGATGGCTGATAATCTTTGGAGTATACAAAACAAAGGATAATTCTTTTAACATGTGAAGGAAAAAGTATAAAGGAGCTGATAAAGAATAACAGTAGTTCGTACAGTAAACTGATGAAATGGTACCTAGATTTTGAATTCAGCCTCTTCATCATCTATTAGTTGGATCCTCCCCAGTGGAGTCTTGAACGTGGAGTCGCCAGGAAAAAGATTACAGTCGATTCTAATGTCTATCTCTTGTTTTCCATCAAGAAACAGATCTATGTCTTTTTCCCAGGGAAACTCTGCTTTCACTTTCGTGTCCCCGGCAATGGCGCCAATTTGTTATCACTCCAAGAGTCTTTCCCTGACTGTAATGGGAATGAGCTTGGTAACTTAAATGTTTAATAATGTTTGGGAAATGGAATCAAGTCAGATGACTAAATAGGACCTCATTCACTCAAGACATGCATAAACTCAACCAAATAAACAAGGCTTCTAACTATCATTGTTCAGAGGGTTTGCAATATAGGTGAAAAGATGAATAATTCTCACTATGCTGGCAGATTCATACCTAAAACACTTATATATGAATGGCTAGTCATAACAAGGAGAATATACTTGCAATTCTAATTATCAATACAGAGATAGGATGACAACCATCTGGTATTAGGTAAATATAACAAACGTGAATGAAACATCCAAGTACAAGTATAGAATAGAAAGGAAAATGTAGATCTGAACATGTACTTGCAAAAGAGCTTGTATTAATTTGACAAGAACATGAGAAGATTGAGTACAAAGTGGCTAATAGACCGTAAAGTTGAACCACCGTCCTCAAACTGTTTTTCCCCCCTCCTTTACTTTACCATTTCTGCAATATAAATAAAGAATACATATTGTTATAGATCCTAAGAAGATGGATCTCAAAGCCACCTAACAAATATAGACTATTGTGTTGGCAAAAGAATAGGATACAAGATCCTATTTTTGGACTAAGAAAGCTAATCTTCAAATGCCATACGAGCCACTTAAAAGAAAAAAATCAAGATCTTCTCGAATATGAAGGTTATTTGATTCAATTTGAAATAGGTTGCTAAGTGTCCTGAATGCTGAAAACAACTTTAGTTAAAATCCCTTAGAATCTGAACTGATGATGAAACCTCTACCACTTTTCCTCTGCGGATGCTTTTGACAGCTGTGTTTACACCTCTGAATGGGAGATTTAAATCACAACTTGTTGAAGAAACAAAACTCCCAAAAACATCACTTGGCAGTTTCAAGCTATCATTCTTCAGCATATGCTCCAGGCTGGAAAGGAGTGCCTGCATTTATAACACTTCAATTGGATTTCCAATCATAGAGCGCATCATTTCAACCAAGTTCCCTCTGTCAATACATACATCCTGCAAAACTTGAGGTGGAAATTTTGTTTCCTGCTTGAGCAAAGACTATGTTGTGCTCAAAAACTCTGGCTAGAGATACATCATTTGTGGCCCTGCAAAATTTGCTTGAGAATCACCTGGAAAGTCGACCCATTGTGCCTTGCATAAGATCAATACTGAACAAGGTCAACCAATTTAGCATCAACATTGTCTTTTGATATTCTATCCAATGTAAGAACCTTGTCAGATTCTACCTTTGATGTATGTTGGGTATTTCTTGTCCAAATTCTATAGTTGTTCCCAGAAGGGTAGGTCCATCAAGCCATGGATTTGTCGTTATAACCAAATCTCTACCCCGACATTGAATTTGAAACTATTACTCCACTTGAAGAGACTTGTCGAGCTATTGGGCCATTATAGGATTTCCTGGTTCTCTTGCAAAGTGCTCTGTTGGTTTTACTTCGTTCAGGGCCTTTACTGCCATACCCAATATCTGCATTTCATCACCCACCATAATACAGAGAATCTATGACTAAGAAGGGGACCTGAAAACATTTCCCACAACCAACTCATCTCGATCACCTCCCATCCATGAAGAAAACTGTAAAAGAGATGCATTATACGGCACTTGTTCATTGATCCCAATTGACTTTAGGGCAGTATCAATACAGCGTAAAAAACTTAGGGACACCCTTCCAAATTGTTTCATGAAGACAGCTCATTCCTGATCGCATCTCATCTTGTGGAGTAGGAGGAGTACGTTGAATTTCATCTATGCGGAAGGCAATTTGAATCTCTCTTAGCAAAGCTTCATCAAGCTTCTGCTTCTAATCAGGGGTAATATCTTTCCCATATAACTGAGACAAGCAATTCTGAATCCTAGCTTGCTTCTACAACAATGATCTGTGGACTGACTATGTTGGATGTGCTATCAACACCAAATCAATAGTTTGATTCTTAAGAGCATCAAACACCTCTACCGGTGATTTTCCTAACTGGTTTACAAGCCTTTTAAAAGTTTCTTCAATGTCTGATTCAATAGTTGCATTGTTTTCATCTGCAAAACCTCTCAAGTCATGGATGTGCATGCTTATCGGAGCACTCGGCTTCTCATTTGCATATTCATTCTTCTCTATGTCTGTCGTTGTTGGGTAGATTTGATGGTGATATGCCATTATTGCAACCAGCTCAGAGCTGCGAGCAAATCGATATGAACCAACTTAGGTCGACGAGACTCGATCCCTGGGGCTGTCAAAAAGATAAAATTCTCCACTAAGCTCTCTTCTAGAGATGATTTGGTCCTTCGGCAACTGAACTCTCATCCATCAGCCTGAAGGAGGCGAAACGGGCATGGGATCTGCCCCACCCTTCTCAGATGAAAGACTGCTGGAATTGGGTGCCAAATCTGTTAGCTTTTGCCCCATTACTATTTGCAAAACCTAGTAATGGCAATTTTGAGCTTCACACCTGTTCAAAATAAAGCGATGATCTGTTGACGAGATCCTTGCCTGGCCTTATCGTGCACCATACCAAGAATTTATGATAGCTGACAGTTCAGACATTTGGATGATGTTTCGACATCTATTCACCAACAATCTTGCAATGATGACAAAGAAATGCTCCACTTGTCATGATTTTCAGTGGTTAACAATCATTCCCAGGCTCGCTTGACATCTGTCTCATGCGAAAGCACGAAGGTTTTTTAAAATTGAACATGGAAATTCTTTCAGTGGTTAAGGGCCTTTTGCTAGACGCCTCTTATCCACCGAAAAGGTCGACTTTTGGTGGTTAACAAGTCATTTGATAGACCCCTTTAACCACCGAAACTTGTGATTTAAAAATTCGAAAGCCAATACCAAAAGTGATGATTCTTTCAGCATTACATCTCAAAAATAGACCAGCAAATGTACCTTAAAAATTTAGAAACAATTTTTTTTTGACTCATTCCTATCACCTAAAATTCAAAAACTTGATAGTGCTATTTTAGGAGATAACAGGCTCGATTAGAGTAAGAATAGACTAGGCTAGAGTCAGCTAGAGTAGGCTATTCTAAATTTAGTTGAAGTGGTCAACTTCCGTATATGCGCATATACAGAAGTTGACCACTTCATATATGCACATATACATAAGCTAACTACTTTCATATATGCGCATATACAGAAGCCGATCACTTCCGTATAAGAACATATACGAAAATGGTCGGTGTAACACCCCCATGGTGGGGCGTAAAAATTTCATTCTCTTTATAGGAACAAATGCTCTCTCTATGATATCTAATTTGGAAAGTCAGGGAACTAGCCCCCTTCTTTCTTTGATGACCATCGTATATGACTGCGAGTTATGTTCAAACGCCAATCACGCGTTTGTGGGCGCAGACATGGTGGTTTGATTCCAACCGTTTTTCTCCCTGCAATTCACCACAAGCCACCACGTATCTCATTCTCAATACCATGGTTTTGATTTTGGCCCACCCTCTAACTTTCAAAGTCCAAGAACTTTCTATCCCCATAATTCAACGTGATCTTTGATCTCATGATCTTGATGGTACCTATGACCTGAATGCTTAGATCTGCCTCTTTTTAAATCAAAAGATGTGATTTGCTTCGAGACTTCGGCGTTCGGAGTTTTCAACTCCCAAACCTTTTTTTATCTATAGTGGCTATCTCCCGGAGTGGAAGATCCGATGACACCTGTCCCTCACAAACAGGCGATTCAGATGAACTTTGGCTCTCTGGCCTTCGAGAGTTCTTGTTTAGTGCCTTCTCTTTCTTTCAGAGTGATTTATCCCATAGTGGAAGATCTTTTTCCACGCATCCTCTCAAAATCCATGGCTCTAGCCCGCTTAAGAGCTTCCACCTTCGGAGATCTCATATCTTAGTTTTACTCCCTCTCTGTTTCTCTCGGAACATTTTACCTGGAGTCCGCGATATGATGACATGTTTCCTCCTGTAGATCGACATTTTCTGGCTACTTCAGTTGTTTAGGCTTTGGCTATTCCAAACTCTTCTCCTTCATGTCCTCCCAGAGTACTTCCACCCATAGTTCATGATATGTCACCACGTGCCCTTCTGGATCTAATGGTCCAGGTACCCTTCGACTTTTCGACTCTTCAGCTTTTGGGACTTCGGGATTTTGTCTTACTCCTCACCTGGAAACCTATGAAGTGATGTTCCCCAAAATCTTTGATCTATCGACACGTATTTCCTGTCAGCCAACGGACAGGATCTACTTCGTCTCTTTGACTCTTCAAGTTTCGGGAGTTTCAAGCTTCTACGCACTCGTTTCTTCCGAAGTGCATTCACTCGGAGACTCCTATCTATCAACATGTATCTCCTGTCGGTCACAGACAGGATATACTTCAGGTATTTACCTAGATTCCATAGACTTATGCCACCTATTCTTTGGATCCAACGACTAAACTTTACTTCGCTCTTTACCTGGAGTCCACAGATTCACGCCACCTGTCCTATGGATTTGATGCTTGTGATCTACTTCGGGTCTTCAGATTTTGGAGGTTTCAAATCTCAACTAAAACTCTCGATATGATTATCTGAAGCTCACAATCTGTCCCCATGTGTCCCTCGGGATCCAAAAATCCAGATTTCCTTCAGAATTCGGGTTTCGAGAATCTCAAATCTCAATTGAAACTCTCGAAGCGATTATCCAAAGCTCACAATCTGTCATCACATGTCCCACGGGATCCGACGGTCCAGATTTCCTTCAGAATTTGGTTTTTAGGAATCTCAAATCTCAATTGAAACTCTCAAAGTGATTATCTGAAGATCACAATTTGTCACCACGTGTCCCTCGGTGTTGCGATCCAACGGCTATTGACACTCTTCCACCTGAGCTTCCGATTTATCTAACTTAGAAGATTTTATAAGTATTCAAAGGAATCAACCTTTGTTCCTCCTATGAGTCAATCTCTTGGACCTCATCTGCACTTCTTAAAAGTGCTATCACTTCTGAGCTTGATATCCTTGAAGGTTTTGTTTTCCCCCGCACTACTCGCATTTCAGGGATTTCATCAAATTCAGGTCAAGTTTCAATGACGATCCACAGTTCAAAGTAATTGTAGGGCCCCAACATGCATTCTCTTTATCAGAGAGTTCAACCCGTGCAATCTAGAAAGTACTCGCCCAACTCGGTCCAACCAAAGTCATTGATCTTCCAGTTCGATGAGATCAATGACTATGGTGAATTGGGGGGCCACGAACTAGCACATCCGCTACTTTCACCCTCATGCTCTGCAATGATTCCCCACCCTCGATCTCCATTCACATATCAATAGTTCACAGTGATTGCGGGGTCCAACCTCGACAATATGGGAAATGCTCGCTCATCTCTAGTCCAATCCTAGTCAGTGATCTTCCATTCCAAAAGAGATCAACGACGTGGGTTGATTATGGGGCATGAAATAGCAGGTCCACTAATTTCACCTTCACACTCTACAATGATACCCAACTGTCGATTAAATCGATCGGTTGGTGTTTGTTTTGTTAACCCCAGTGGGTGTCTGAATCGATCTGATGACCGGGATGACCTCTCCTTGCGTTAAATGTCTTGCTCCCATCTCCACTTTCAAAGTCTTAAGTCATCAGTGGTTCAGGTAACTCGACTATCATATAATTTTAAATCTCAGAGCTTCGAGCTCCAAGGTTTTAAAACCTTCATTAGCTAACTCCTTTTTGTGCAGGGTTCCTAGACGTAGGTTACGTGGGTCTTCAGATAACTCTTGGGATATAATCCTCTCTCTTAGTTGGGTTTATGGTTAAGGACTTATGTGTAACTTCAAAGTCTCCTGGTCTACTAGTCTGAAGGGAACTCCTTCCTAACTCATAGGGCTTTAAGCTTTGATTCAGGGAAAAGTAAACCTATGAGATTACCAAACGGTAGCTATGCCTAGAGGCATGCTCTGACTCTGGAACGGTGATGTAATTCCCTGGAGAAATCACCTTCAGGGATTGAACAAGAGCATATGGAAAATCAAACAGAAGTATAAGTTCTCAATGAAATGAATGTATACTTATAAACTAATCATTTAATACAAGAACCATTTGTAGACATATATATACTCACATGCATCCATTATTTACAATTCAAAGCACAAGGCAAGAAATCACTTATCAAAACCATAGGGTGTGATGCGACTGCTAAAAGAGGTGCTCATTTCCACCCAACCATAGGCTTAGTCACTCCCCATGGATTTATCATTGCCCACCCCGAGCTTAAACCACGATGCTTTGAAATTCAATCTCTTACTTCCATCTCAACGGAAGTTAGGGACGAAGGTTACTCTCATTCTCCAAATATAGAAATATATAAGGATGAAGGTTACCCTCCTTCTCCTGGCTTAGTCTCTATTTTCTGTGATAAGAACTCACTTTCCTCTTTCATTCCTCCCTCGGACCAAAGAGCTTCGACTCTCGTCTCTACACTCTTCACAGGTCTTCCTCTTCCCACCACGCTTCCTTTATTGCCTTCCTCAACAAGCTTGTGTGTGGTTCGAATTCCCAGTATGTGGTCAGGTCTGAAAGCCTTACCAATGGGAGGTCTACCCCATCCCCTCACTAAATCTTGAGAAGGTATTCCCACCTACCAACCCGACTGTAATTCATTCCTGGGTCAGAGGGTTGTTCTGATCTGAGAAATTAATTCTAGCATGGTACTAGTTCGGTGGAGGTTAACGCAACCATTCCTGGTCCCCTCCACCACCTTTTCATAGCATCTGTGGTTTCTCTTAGGACATCCCCTCTTTCAATAGTCATGCAACATGTAACCATTTTCTATTAACATAACATAATTTACATTCATCGACCTTCTACACAAAGGTCCATCAAATCAAACATTCAGACTTTTAAGTTTTCCATAGTTCCTTGGCCAATATAGTTATATTTACAACTAGGGGAAACATGGTGTCACAATTCCCTCCCCCTTAAAGGAACATTGTCCTTGATGTTCTATCTATCAACATGACATGTATGTACAGGAGTAAACAAAATCGGATATGCATGTCTCATGGCATCCTCCATTTCCTACGTAGCCTCATCTGGGCCAAAGTGTTTCCACTGCACCTTGACCTGTGCAATGGTTCGGTTCTTGAGTGAGGTTTCCTTCCTGTCTAATATGCATTGGGGTTCTAGTAGGAAATGTCCCTCTGACTCCACCTGTATCATAGACCAGTCAATTATATCATTAGCATAATGTACATATTTCTTCAATAACGAAACATGGAAAACATTATGTGCCTTTACTGTGGGAGAAAGTGCTAGCCTATAGGCTACAGATCCCACTCTATTTAACACTTCAAATGGTCCACAATATCGAGGTGCCAACTTGGCATAGGATCCCATTCTCAGGGAACTCTTCCTGGGTCTAACTCTGAGATAGACATGGTCTCCTGCCTTGGACTCTCTGGGAGTTCTTTTTCTATCGGCATAACGTTTCTGTCTATCCTAAGCAATCTTCAGATTTTTCTTTATCTGAATCACTTGTTGTTCCATTTCTTTCAGCATGTTGGGTCTAGTTGTAATTTTTTCCATTGGATTACTCCAGCTGATTGGAATCTTGCACTGTCTACCATAGAGGGCTTCAAAAGGGCTCATCTTCAAGGATTCTTGATAATCGTTGTTGTAGCCAAACTCTACCAATGGTAGGTATTCTTCTCGCTTCTTAGGTTGATGCATTACACGCATCCTTAGCATGTCTTCTACTATTTGGTTCACTCTTTATGTATTTACATTAGTTTGAGGATGATAGGATGTGTTGAACAAAAATTTATGGCTTTCCAAAATCTTGAAGTAAATTTGGTGTCTCTGTCAGATACAATTTCCTTGGGCATGCCATGCAATATGAATATCTCCTTCATGAAGATGTTGGAAATATTTATTGCCTTGCAAGTTGACTTGACAAGGATGAAATGAGCAGACTTACATAGTTTTTCCACCACGACCATGATGGCATAATTTTTCTTGGCCAACTTTGGTAATTCGGTGATGAAATCCATGGAGATGGTTTCCCATTTCCATTCTTGGATTGGTAGGGGCTGTAGAAATCCTGTTGGATGTCGGTGTTTTTCCTTAACTTGTTGGCATTCTAGGCACTAGGCTAGATAGTCAGCCATGTCTTTCTTCAATCTAGGTCAATAGAATTGATTCCCAGTGATCGTGATTATTTTTTGATATCCTGGGTGACCAGTATATAGTCTCTTGTGTATTTCATCCATTATGAACCTCTTCAAGTCATCACAGTTTGGAATATACAGTCTATTTCTGTAAGCCAACATGCCTTCATCGAGCATCTAGTAGCTTTCATACTTTATCCATGTAGGCTCTTGCCTTAGGTATGAGGTCACAGTCTTGAATAATGCATTTGTTTCTTGTGCATTCTTGACTCTTTCCCTGACATTATTTTCACATGTGCTTACCGCTTCTAGATGAATTGTTTTATACTTCTGCTAAGGGCATAAACCACCCTATTTTTCTTTCCTTTTATCTGTTTGATTTCGAAATCAAACTCACTAAGGAGAGACATCCACCTAGCTTGGTTGGAATTAAGTTTTGGTTTATCAAACAAGTGCCTCAATCCGCAATGGTCTATCATAAGCACAAATCTCCTACCCAGGAGATAGTGCCTCCACATTTTTAAAGTGTGTACTATGGTAGCCAACTCTAGGTCATGGGTCATAGGTCCTGGGCGTGTAGATTTCAATATGCTTCTTGAGCATGATTATGAGATGAATACTATGGTATTTATGATATTTCTTGTGATGGATTTCCCTCACAACATAAGCATTGTCACTATTGGTCAACTTTAGCTTAGATTTATCCTTTATATGTTACCAGTGCTCAAGTAGACTCTTCCCCACCACTAGTGAATTATGTGGTGTCTTATCCTTAGTGTTCAATTGCTTCTGAGAAGGATCCTTCACAATCATGTTTTCCTTCTCGAGACAAGGTCTCAAAAATTAATCAGGTGTTGTATCTAATGGGGGCATGTGAGCCTTTGCTTTCCCCTTTTGTCCCGACTAGTTCAAAGTTTCCTCTCAAGTTTTACATTACTATTTGTGAGACCTTGAGACCTAATATTGGTGAACCATTGAGTTCTTGTTTTTTGGATGTTCAGTTTTCTTCAAATGAGGCTATCCTTGAAGCTATGATTATGGATTTTCGACCTCTTCCTCAATTGGAATATTTACAACTTGATTACCGAAGAAGCCCTTGAACTCAGCCTAAAAATGGGCTCTACCTAGAGAGGTAATTTGCATAAGCACAAGGTTGCGTGGTACTTTGTACATATTATACTTTTAGGGTTTCTTGTCTCCAAGTTTTGTATTCCATAAAACATGTTATTATCAGAGATTTCTATATTGGATTTATTAACTTCTGGGTAAATGTTGTTGGCCATATATACAGGACATTGAAAACATTTTCTTTGGTTCATTTTTCCCATGTCAATCCATTTTGACTTGTAATGATCTTGAAACTAAAATTTAGGTTATATTTTCCCCTCCTTGAATCTTTTTCATTATCCATTTCTTAGTTCATTTGGACTTAGGATAGATCCCACTTAGTTGTGACACAAAAAAAAAAAATTTTTTTTAGAAGTGTTTTAATTCTTGTGGTAGAGCCTACCGTTCATGGGTTCCCTAGTTAGCACTTGTTTTTCATTTTGGTTCCCATGATGAAATATGTCTTAGGCTTGGGATTTGTGTTAGTCTCGCTGTGAAAATGTGTTGAAAAATCATATTCCTCTAAATCTTATTCTAGCTATTTAATCCCGGGGCTCCCATACTTACGTGTTAAGTTTTAATACTACATTGCATTTTGTTGCTTTCACTTTTGAGCCTAATATCGGCATCAACATGTTGTTTCTTAGCCACTTCCTTATGCATTCTCATAAGTTTCTAACCTTGCATTTTTTTTTGTTGAAATTTGGCACATGTACCCTATGAGGAAACATTCCACCGAGTGTCCATATCTTGCACATGTTTTCCTTGCATTGAGCATAGGTATGTTCCTTGTGCTTGGAACTAGTTGTTGGATTACTGAGAGGGGGAGTGAATGAGTAATAGCATAATTATAATCCTTTTTCTCCAAATAATCCAATTGTTATATCAATGTAGAATTATTATCCAATAATGAGCAATAAGAAATGAACAATCACACACATACACAGCACACCAGTGTTTTACGTGGAAACCCAAATCGGGAGAAAACCACAAAATGCTTTATCTTATATGTCTTGAAGAATTACATTCATTTGAAGCACCAACTTCCTTTGTTTTCCAGCTGCAACTGGAAGGGGGCTCCAACCCCCTAGTTTCTCAGGCTACAACCTGAGGGAAGATTTAGCTCCCCAATTATGTGGCTACAACCGGAAGGAGGCTACAACCCCTTATGTTCTCCGGCTACAACCGAAAGGTGGATACAACCACCTGTCTTTGCCCCATCCAACTGCCCTGAAGTAGAAGTCGAATGATGGAACCACTGTCACAATATCACTATGAGATATATCGTTGTAAACCTGTACCAATAAATCTGAACCATGCATCAACCATGCATCAACCTATACCATAAACAACTACATCAACCATGCACCAACCTGTACCAAACAACCTGTAATCAACCTATACCATAAACAAGTGCATCCAACCATGTACCAAGTATGTACCAATGATATGTCAACTACTCATCAACTATGACTCATCAATATGTACCAACATCATCAACTATACACCTCGTGTAGTGCCAACTCATCAACTACTTGTCTCAACCATGTATCCAACTTGTACCTCAATCAAAATCCCTCATCAATTTCATCATCCAAATATTATTTGTAACTCTATAATATACCTGGTGTATATGATCACATACCTGCAAACCTTCCTTAACTTTAACAACAAGAGACTAGCATTTTCATCAAATGTTTCTTTAGTCTCACAAGACTAGTTTTGGATTAGTCAACAACCCTAACTTGGAGTAATCATAAATTTGTACTTGTAATGTATAAAGATATGAAACTGATGCACAATGTTCTTCAGTGTGTTTTATGCAATTCCTCCAGGTGTCACTACTTGGAACCTCTCCTAAAAGTAGTTAGAGCAAAAATGGCATACCTTGCTGAATTCTAGCTTATTCTAAAGAGTGACCTTGTAGAGTGTGCCCCGCATGGAATATTTGTTGAATTGATATTAAAATGTTAAAAATAATACTAAAGAATTTAATATAAACAAAAAATTTGTTTTCAAGGAATTTGGATTTGTTATGAATAAGTTATGAATTTTGTTACCGGAAACACTTGTTTTAGACTAGTTTCAGGACTAGCCACAAAACCTATTTTCCATGGAGTGTAAGTCCAAACATACAAAGACTAATAAGCTGAAGTTTTTACCATAGATACTTGGATATGTTTTCTCAATTTCATAGCAATTTCACATTCTGAATCATTATAGAAAAAAAGTTATAGCGAAAATGGTGAGATGACCTGTAAATAACATACCTTAGAAAGCACCATCAAAAGAATTTATCCTTCCTTTCATTTTTGCCTTCTTTTCTTCACCTTCCCTCAGAAATTTGGCTTAGATATCCTTGGTTACCTCAGACACCTATAGATATTCAATATTCTCAAGTGTGATTAAAATGAGACAGCCTTGCGTCTTATTTATACTCTCCAAGTAGCTTCCTTAAAAACATCTTCTAGGTCACTTTGCCCACTTTCCTTATTTTAGGGTTAACCCACTTCTAATTTCTCCATCAAATTTATTATTTAAATA
>ML779374.1:100205-111848 GCA_009831015.1 Picea engelmannii
TATATATATATTGAACTAATACAGATTTTCAAGTCTGCTCTCGGGATATTTGTTCCAGTGTTTGTCTTACCTGATGCCTTGGATAGATTTCCCCACGAAGGCACCCTTTCGATGCCACTCCCTTACCTTCTAGAAGACCTTCCAGTCTGATTTTTAAAAACCTGGTGTAAATTGCCTGAGGACCCAAAGGAGGATGTTATAGTTTAAGTCTTAAAATCTTGCACGAGGGAGAATGGTCCTCATAGACTCCATCATTTCGGCATTTCGATACCCGGAATACCCAAGGGAAATTTCCCTTGCACTCGCAAGTCCCGAAACCCTGACTCGCGAAATCCCAAAATATTAGCGTGGGGATAAATTAAGAGTTTTCGGAGTTTCGACACCCAGAGTATCTAGGTGTGAATTCTCTTGTAATCGCGAGTCCTGAAACCCTGAGCCATGAAATCCCGAAATGACAGTGTGTGGATGAGTTAGGAATTTTTGGTGGTTAGGTACCCAAGATACCCTCCCTCTTTCTAAATGCACGAATGAGATCCTTTCGGAGGATCTAGGGTCGGTTACAACCATAAAATTGAATGAAAGAATGCAGGGAATAATGCCTCGACCCCTTTTTAACCTTTGCAAATAACGAAGAAATTGGGATCGTCGATCCCAAGACCCATGGGAGTGCATGGACCATCCATCTGTAGAGTACACGTGGTGTCCGATAAGCATTTTGGCATTTTGGCACCTAGGGAACTAGAGGGTAAGAACCCTTGTCCTCACGATTCGCGAAATCCCGACATACGAAACCCCGAAATGAGGGCGTGGACAAGTTAAGATGATTCAGTATTTCATCAACCAAGATACCTAGAGGCAAGTCCCTTGTACACGCCAATCCTAAAATCCCGATGAGTGAAATCCTGAAAGGACAATACGTGAACATGTTACGATATTTCGGAATTTCGAAAATAGGAATACTCAAGGGCGCATTCCCTTGTACTCGCAAGTCCCAAAATCCTGAATTGCGAAGTCCCGATATGGGATAGTGTGACTTGGATCTACATTTTGGTGTTTCGGTACCCAGGACCCCCAAAGGACAGTTTTGTTCTATGTGTCTACTAGATGCAAAACCCCGAGATGGCCTAGTGCGCATAAATCTGATACTTCGGTATTTTGGCTTCCGGAGTGCTGAAGGGCATGAACCCCTTGACATCTTATGATGCAAAATCCTAAAAGGAGAAACCATGAAATAAGCTTAGAAATGAATACCAGTTTCAGAGTTTTGGCTCTCGGGAAACCTAAGTGCGATACCTCCTCTCTGCGCATATCCCAAAATCCTAGCATACGAAACCCCAAAATAATAATTGCACGGATGAGGTGGGGTGCTTCGGTATTTCGACACTCGGGATACCTAATGGTAAGTTTTCTTGTGCTTGTCAGTCCCAAAAACCTGATTTTTGAATTATCGAAATGGGCTAAGCGACATATATATATATGTAAGTAGGATTCGGAGTTTCGGTTCCCAGGAAAACCAGGTGCGAGACCTCCTATCATTGCATACCCTAAAATCCCGATGGAGGAAACCCTGAAATGGTGAAGCATGTTTAGAATTGGAATTTTTGGATTTTCATCTCCCGGGAAACCCAGATGTGAAACCTCCTATCATCGCATCCCCTGAAGTTCTGGTAAGAGAAATCCCGAAGGGTAGAGTGCTCAAACTTAACCTAGGTCGATGTTAATCATGTTAAGCGGTTAGATCCATTTCGGATTTTGTCCCTTCGAAAGACAAGAGAGAAAGGGGAATACATGCACTGTGATTTCCCAAATCGCGAAAGCCGAAGAGCACCTCCTCGATAAGGCCTGTGGTTATAGTCGCCGATCATATGAGTGCGGTTAAGGGATAGCAGGGTCTGTATAAGGTCCCTTAGGGATTCGGGGAATTATGTTCATCGGAGAAAAGATGAAGAAGGCCGAAAAATTTTGATTTTCGTAGAGGGTGTGTTACAAAGTGGTATCAGAGCATGGTTACAACACTTGGCCTGCTTGGGTTCATGAATGGGTTGCGCAGAGACTCCATTCAGAGTACTGTTAAAAGGAGTAACTCCTTATCTTGACCCCCTCAATTAAAAAGTCAAAGTTAAGAATGAAAACTCCTATTGTGTGTGTGCATGAGAAAAATATGAATTACATCTACTGAGAGACTGTCCACACCGAAAACAGAATATTCGGAGAATTTACAGCATCCAGGAAGCTACCACCGTCAATGATGTTGCTAGGAGTGTGCCACAAATCTATGTAGCCTTGGATAATAACCAAGTCGACCACCAAGCTTCAGTGGTGGAAATAGAATGTATGATTTCCAACCATCTAGTGTCTATTCTGATTGACCCTGGTTCAAACTTGAGTTATATATCCCCTAAGACTGTTGATAAGTGTGAACTATAGTCACATAAACCTACCAAAACATGGTTGGTACAATTAGCCATTGGCACCAAGAGAAGGGTAGCAGAGGTCATACTAGCCTGCCAATTAATGTTGGGTGGATTCCCCACCCAAGCAACCCTTAACATATTATCCCTAGGATCATATGATTTGTTGATTAGTATGGATTGGCTAGCCACCCATAAAGCTAGAATAGACTGTTATCATAAGACCTTAGAATGTGTAAGTAAAGAAGGAAAAAGGATAACCCTTCAAGGGATCCAAAAACATGTCTCATTGAGACAAATACCATCTTTACAAATGAGAAGGTATTGCCGAAAAGGATGTCCCCTATATGCAATATAGGTTTTGAAAACAATTGAAGGTGACAAACCAAGCCTTGAAGACCACCCTACCCTGAGAGAATATAGAGATGTATTCCCGAAAGAGGTACCGGGTATACCTCCGAGAAGGGACATTGACTTCTCGATAGAACTTGCACCGGGAGCGGTGTTAGTGTCTAGAATGCCCTACCAGATGAGCACACCTAAACTAGATGAACTTAAATTGCAATTGAGAGAAATTATGGATAAGGGCTATATACGGCCCAGCATGTCTCCATGGGGAGAACCAGTCCTATTTGTGAAAAAGAAGGATAGTACCCTTAGACTATGTATAGATTATAGACAACTCAATAAGGTAACTATGAAGAACAAGTACCCCTTGCCCAGGATCGATGATCTGTTTGATCAATTGGGGGGTGCGTCCATTTTCTCAAAGATTGACTTGAGGTCAGGATACCATCAAGTCCAAATCAAGGGTGAAGACATCCATAAAACTACCTTCTGGATGAGGTATGGTCACTATGAGTTTGTGGTAGTGCCATTTGGGTTAACCGATGCCCCTGCCACTTTCATGTGCTTGATGAACAATGTACTCAGCAAATTCCTAGACAATTTTTTGTTGGTTTTTATTGACGAAATATTAATTTACTCCAGAAATGGAGAAGAGCCTGAAGTGCATCTTAGGCTTGTGCTGCAAGTGCTAAGAGAATATTAGCTCTATGCCAAATTCAGCAAATGTGAATTCTTCCAGAAGCAAATACATTACTTAGGCCATGTCCTATCTGAAGAAGGAGTAGCAGTAGACCCTAACAAAATCAGGTCTATAATGGAATGCCCTACCCCAAAGGATGTTTCGAATATCAGATCCTTTATGGGATTAGCAGGATACTATAGGAGATTTATAAAATGATTCTCCAAGATTGGGTGTCCAATCACTGCCCTCCAGAAGAAGGGGACAAAATTCACATGGACACAAAAATGTGAAGAAATATTTCAAACCCTGAAACATCTACTGACCCACGCACCCGTGTTGAAGATCGTCAATCCCAAAGCTAACTTCCTTGTGTGAACAGATGCCTGTAAAGAAGGGCTCAGAGGAGTCCTTATGCAAGGAGGAAGTGTGGTCTTCTACGAATCTCGAAAATTGAATGAGCACGAGGTAAACTATGTGACCCATGATCTAGAGTTGGCTGCCATAGTGCACGCCTTGAAAATGTGGAGGCACTACCTCTTGGGGAGAAAATTTTACTTATGATAGACCACTGTGGATTGCAATATTTGTTTGACCAACCAAAGATCAATGCCAGACAAGCTAGGTGGATGGCCCTCCTCAATGAGTATGATTTTGAAATCAAACATATTAAGGGAAAGGAAAATAGGGTGGTCGATGCCCTTTGCCAAAGCATGAAAACAATTCATCTAGCAACAGTAAGTACCTACGAGATGGATGTCAAGAAAAGAGTCAGAAATGCACAAGAGACAGACACATTCTTCCAGACCATGACCTCATACCTACAGAAAGAACCCACAGGGATAAAGTATGGAGGCTACCAGATGATGGAAGGAGGGTTGCTCACTTACCGAAGCAGATTGTATATCCTAGATTGTGATGACATGAAGAGGTTCATACTAGATGAACTACATAAAATACCCTATATTGGTCATCCAGGATACCAGAAGATGATCACGGCCACCAGGAAACACTTCTATTGGCCTGGATTGAAGAAGGACATAGCCGAGTACCTAGCCAAATGCATAGAATGCCAACAAGTAAAATCAAAACACCGACACCCAGCAGGATTATTACAACCTCTACGAATCCCAGAATGGAAATGGGAAACCATCTGCATGGATTTCATCACTGGATTACCAACCTTGACCAAACAGAATGACACCATCATGGTAGTGGTGGATAAATTGAGCATGTCCGCTCATTTTATCCCCGTCAAGTCGAATTGCAAGGAAATAGACATCACCCAGGTATTTATGAAGGAGATATTCAGACTACATGGTATGCCAAAAGAGATCATGTCTAACAGGGACACAAAATTCACTTCCAACTTTTGGAAATCACTAATGGTGGGTTTAGAGACCAAGTTGTTGTTTAGCACCACCTATCACCCTCAAACCAATGGACAGATGGAAAGAGTGAACCAAATACTAGAATACATGTTAAGAATGCATGTAATGCATCAACCCAAGAAGTGAGAAGACTACCTGCCATTGGTGGAATTCACCTACAACAACGGCTACCAAGAATCCCTAAAGATGAGTCCATTCGAAGTCCTCTATGGTAGGTTGTGCAACACTCATGTCAGTTGGAGTAATCCCGTAAAAAGAATTTCTTTTGGACTCAACATGTTGAAAGAAATGGAACAACAAGTGACTCAGATAAAACAAAACCTGAAGGTCGCTCAGAACCGACAGAAAAGTTACGCTGACAAAAAGAGAACTCCAAGAGAGTTCAAGATGGGAGATCATGTATATATCAAAGTTAGACCCAGGAAGAGTTCCCTTAAAATGGGAGCTTGTGCCAAGTTGGCACCTCAGTATTGTGGACCCTTTGAGGTTCTAGATAGAGTGGGACCTGTAGCCTATAGGCTAGCACTTCCTCCCACAGTAAAAGCACATAATGTTTTCCATGTTTCATTATTGAAGAAATATGTACATGATTCTAATCATATAATTGACTGGTCTATGATCCAGGTGGCACCGGAGGGAGAATTCCTACCAGAACCTCAATGCATACTAGACAGAAAGGAAACCCCGCTCTGAAACCGAACCATTGCACAAGTCAAGGTGCAGTGGAGACATTTTGGCCCAGATGAGGCTACATGGGAAATGGAGGATGCCATGAAACAGGGATATCTGATTTTGTTTACCTCTGTACATGCATGTCATATTGATAGATAGAACATCGAGGATGATGTTCCTTTAAGGGGGAGGGAATTGTAACACCCTATTTCCCCCCAATATGTAAAAATAACTATACTGGCCAAGAACTATGACAAACTCCAAGATGTGAATGTGTGATTTGAATCGACCTTAGTATACAAGGTCGACGAATGTAAATTAACATTTTATATATATATATGTGTGTGTGTGTGTGTGTGTGTGTGTGTGTGTATGTTGTAGGAATGTTGGGAGGGGGATGTGATGAAAAAGAGACCACGATGGCTAAAGAAAGGTGGTGGAAGGCACCTGGAATGGTGGCGTTAACTTCCACTGAAACTAATATTGTATTTGGTCTTCACTGGCCTGGAGAACCAAGAGCAGCTCGCTGGCCCCAAAATGAATTACTCGCTAGGTTAGTAGGTGAAGAGGATCCTCATGGGTTAATGAGGGATGGGGGTGGACCGTCCATCTATGGAGGCCTCAAACCTGACCACCATGGGGAAATTCATGCCACACGCAACCTCACCAAAAGAAAAGGCAGGTAAAAGGTGTGGAAGGGGGGTGCAAGGGGGGGATCAAAGGAAAAAGATCGAAAGAAATCTGGAACAAAATACAGAGTAAGTGATAGCAGAGAAGAAGGACAGTAACCTTCATTCTCAATCACTGAAGAACAAATATAGAGAGTCTCAAGCATCATAGTCTAGATTGGGGGTGGCTAGTGGTAAATCCATTCGGAGTCGCTGAGCCTACGGTTGGGTGTAAACGAGCACCCCTCTCAGCAGTTGCATCAAACCCGGTGTTTTTTTGATAAGTGTTTTATATATTATATCTTGAAATTTATATGCTGACATGTATGCTCATAGTCTGTGTAATTATGAATGGTTTCAGTATAAGACTGTCTACATGGTGTTTTGATCAGAAATGATGGTTGCATGCTTTTATTGGAAAGATCGCGTATGGTTTATGTTATATATATATATATTGAACTAATACAGATTTTCAAGTCTTCTCTCGGGAGATTTGTTCCTGTGTTTGTCTTACCTGATGCCTTGGATAGATTTCCCCATGAAGGCACCCTTTCAAGGCCACTCCCTTACCTTCTAGAAGACCTTCCAGTATGGTCTTCAAAAACCTAGTGTAAAATGTTTGAGGACCCAAAGGAGGATGTTATAGTTTAAGTCTTAAAATCTTGCACGAGGGAGAATGGTCCTCGTAGACTCCAGCATTTCGGCATTTCGATACCTAGAATACCCAAGGGCGAGTTCCCTTGCACTCGCAAGTCCCAAAACCCCGACTCATGAAATCCCGAAATATTAGCGTGGGGGTAAATTAAGAGTTTTCGGAGTTTCGACACCCGGAGTATCTAGGTGCGAGTTCTCTTGTACTCGCGAGTCCCAAAACCCTAACCCGCGAAATCCAGAAATGATAGCGTGTGGATGAGTTAGGAATTTTTGGTGGTTATGTACCCAGGATACCCTCCCTCTTGCTAAATGCATGAATGAGATCCTTTCAGAGGATATGGGGTCGGTTACGACCGTAAAATTGAATGAAGGAACACAGGCAATAATGCCTCTACCCTTTTTTAACCTTTGCAAATAATAAAGAAATCAGGACCGTCGATCCCAAGACCCATGGGAGTGCATGGACCATCCAGCTGTAGAATACACATGGCGGTCGGTAAGCATTTCGGCGTTTCGGCACCCGAGTAACTAGAGGGTAAGAACCCTTGTCCTCATGATTCGTGAAATCCCGACATACGAAACCCCGAAATGACGGGGTGTGGACAAGTTAAGATGATTCAGTATTTCGGCACTTGAGATGCCTAGAGGCAAGTCCCTTGTACACGCCAGTCTCAAAATCTCGATGGGTGAAATCCCGAAAGGACAATACGTAGACATGTTATGATATTTCAGCATTTCGGAGATCGAAATACTCAAGGGTGCATTCCCCTATACTCGCAAGTCCCAAAATCCCGACTTGCAAAGTCCCGATATGGCATAGTGTGACTTGGATCTACATTTTGGTGTTTCGATACCCGAGACCCCCAAAGGAAAGTTTTTTTTCGTGTGTCTACTAGATGCAAAACCCCAAGATGGCCTAGTGCGCATAAATCTGATACTTCGGTGTTTCGGCTTCCGGAGTGTCGAAGGGCATGAACCCCTTGACATCTTATGATGTGAAATCCCAAAATGAGAAACCCCAAAATGATCTTAGAAATGAATACCGGTTTCAAAGTTTTGGCTCCCGGGAAACCTAAGTGCGAGACCTCCTGTCTGCGCATATCCCGAAATCCCAGCATACAAAACCCCGAAATAATAATAGAACGGATGAGGTGGGGTGCTTCTGTATTTCGGCACCCAGGATACCTAACGATAAGTTTTCTTGTGCTCGCCAGTCCCGAAAACCCAGTTTGTGAATTCCTGAAATTGGCTGAGGGACATATATATATANNTGTATGTATGTATGTATGTATGTATGTATGTATGTATGTATGTATGTATGTATGTATGTATGTATGTATGTATGTATGTATGTATGTATGTATGTATGTATGTATGTATGTATGTATGTATGTAGGATTCAGAGTTTCGGTTCCCAGGAAAACCAGGTGCGAGACCTACTATCGTCGCATACCCTAAAATCCCGATGGAAGAAACCGTGAAATGGTGAAGCATGTTTAGAATTGGCGTTTTCATAGTTTTGGCTCCCGGGAAACCCAGATGTGAAACCTCTTGTCATTGCATCCCCCGAAGTTCCAGTATGCAAAATCCTGAAGGGTAGAGTGCCCGAACTTAACCTGGGTCGTTGTTAATCGTGTTAAGCAGTTAGATCCATTTCAAATTTTGGCCCTTCGAAAGACAAGAGAGAAAGGGGAATACATGCACTGCGATTTCCCAAATCGCAAAAGCCGACGAGCACCTCCCCGATAAGGCCTGTGGTCATAGTCGTCGATCATATGAGTGCAATTAAGGGATAGTAGGGTCTGTATCAGGTCCCGTAGGGATTCGGGAAATTTTGTTCATCAAAGAAAAGATGAATAAGGCCAAAAAAAAATTATTTCCGTAGTGGGTGTGTTACAAAGTGGTATCAGAGAATGGTTACAACACTTGGCCTGCTTGGGCTCATGAACGGGTTGCACAGAGACTCCATTCGAAGTATTGTTAAAAGGAGTAAATCCTTATCTTGACCCCCTCAATTAAAAAGTCAAAGTTAAGAATGAAAACTCTTGTTGTGTGTGCGTGCATGAGAAAAATATGAATTATGCACTGGTTATAAATGAATATAAACATTGACTAACAACCATCGTTTTTCCTTTTGCACACAAGAGGAAGATCAACCGCGGGAAATTATCAACGTATAGAATGGTGACTCACCATAAAGTGGGGGCGGGCTCCCACAATATAGATGAAAAGGCGACGAAAAGAGGGTGGTAGGGACACCTCCAGATTTAGCCAAGACTGTGAGGAGCCTCATGGTCGAATTACAAAGCTGCAAGGCTGACAATGAGAGGATGATGAAAGAACAAGAAAAGTAAACAGAAATTAACATAGTTTTACTGCAGAGCTTATCTGACCTACAAAGACAAATGCAACATGAACATGAGGTACAGAAACATGGTCATATAAGTGGCCACACAAAGAGGAGCACCTCAAAAAAGGTCCATCCCAGAGGTAAAGGACAAGCTGCGAACGATTCCTCTGGGAAGGAAGCTGGCAGTTCGAAGGGATCTTCTAGTAGCAGAACTAGTTCTTATTCCCGAAGGAGACAGAAGAAGCAAAATCTTTCCAAGGGTCATAAATTTGAAGAATTCAGGAAGGCCAAACCACCCTCCTTCGTGTTGGCAAATATTGAACAAGCAGCGAATGCGTGTTGATGGTTGTTATCATTGATGGCAAGTTTGCAGACAACGAATGGTTGTTAACATTGATGGATTTGTATCAGTCAAATTGCAACAAGATCACAGTTCAATCGTAACCATTGAATCCAAAACAGATCTGGACCGTAATTTATAGTCCTTGTTGGAGAGAGGATCTGAGCCGTCAGATCGGAAGCTAATACCCGTCAGTCGTCAGATCTACAGAAGTTGCGAGGGAGATAAGTCATCGGGGATCGGGACTTTGAAATGTCCAATTCACTCGACAACAAAAACCTTGAAATTGCGATATGCGATTTCACGATTTGATCGTAGCCGTTAAAGAAAGCTTGAGATATGGACTCTTGATTTTGCTCATCGGAGAATCGGGAATCGGAGTTTCACGAGTCTCGTGAACAATGACAACGAAAACCCCGAAATCACGATATGAAATTTCGCTATGTAATCACAGCCGTTGGATAAGAAGTGCTCTAGACCATTGATCACAGCCCCTATCGGAGTATCGGGGATCGAGACTTTGTAATGCCAAAATCTCTTGACATCAAGAACTTCGAAATCGCGAAACGCGATATTGCAATTCAATCGTAGTCGTTGAGCCAAGATTGCATCTGAACCGTTGATCCAACTCACGACAGCAGACCACGTCAGCAAGGGACATGTGGCACAACCAGGGAATGACAGGTGGTAGGCAGATTCAACACTTCAGGCACATGTAAGTCACGAATCAGAGTGACACGTGGCAGGATCTAACACGTGTCAAACCACGTGTGACGTCAGCAGAGGCATCGGCGATCGGGACTTTGAAATGACAAAGTCACTTGATATCGAAAGTCTCGAAATCCCGAAGGGATCCGGACCGTACATCTGAGGGACAGGTGTCGAAGATCAAGGTGCCGTCGGCATTTTTTTCATCGGGAAATCGAGGATTCCATTGACAAGAGTTTCGTGCAAGTCAGAATCGCGATCCATGAAAACCCCGATGAGTGGGGGCCAGATGTTAGCACAGCAGCGAAGGAGGACGGTGGTGTAGTGGAGGCCAGCTGTCAGAGATAAGGATGTGGTCACGGAGTGATGGTCATGTTGACCGGGGGCTATGCTCAGGAGGGCTAGCATATGAAAGGAGCCATCCGGAATCGGAGAATCGCGAGTCCAGAGGACTTGTGAATTTTGACATCGCAAATGCCAAAATCGCGATGAGTGAAATCCCGATTAGATCTGGACCGTTGGGTCAAGTATTGATCTGAGGGTTGTTGTTCCTCCTCACACAATAACGCTTCAGTTATGAATCAGTTAAGAGAAACAGACTGATGATGACAAATTGGTTATCGTTTCAGTTGCCAAGACAGATGTCCTTGTATTATATATTTGAAGGAGAAGTGGAATCATCAAGGAGTGGTGCATAAAAGAAAATGGGCGAGACTGGAGCAGTTTGGTTGTTCTGAATGGAAAATGAGTAAACAGAAAGAAAAAGAAAAGGAGCAGAGGCATAGCAAGAAATGAAGCAAATGTGCAGAGTGAGATGAAATGCAGAACAGATGCCGAGAAAAATGACCGACAGAACAGAAGCAGAGCAGAATGACAGAGAAGGTGATGCAGAGCAGGCATGCTAAACAAACAAATGAAGAAAAGAATTGCAGAACAGTTTGTTGAAGATTAGATACAGAGAAAGATTGGTAAGACTGGATTTATCTGAGTAGTTGTCTGTGTATTCATTATTGATTATAAATTAGGGAGGTAGGGAGGTGCTAGGGAGGACTGTTGTCCTCAGAAGTTCAAGTGGGTGCTTGAACATAGGAATTTGTAGCTTCCATCTGGTTGTAACCAGAGAAACTACGGTGGCAGGGTGGTGCTAGGGAGAACAAGTGTTTTGTGTTATACAGGTTGGAGCCTGTGTAACTGGAATTTGGTGCTTCCATCCAGTTGGTGCTGGAACATTCAGGAAGTTGGTGCTTCCATCCAGTTGGTGATGGAATATTTAGGGAGTTGGTGCTTCCTTCTAGTGGGTGCTAGAGAAACCAGAGAGTTGGAGCTCTCAAACAAGTTGCATCTTGTAAAACAGAGGTAGCAGCCTCACATTGAGCTGGTGCTCAATTGTAAATGATGTACAGAACAGAAAAAGACTGCCTA
>ML779374.1:115978-133103 GCA_009831015.1 Picea engelmannii
AGAAATTTCAGATGGAGGATTCCTCTACAGTCAGCACACCTATGGTGGTTGGTTGCAAGCTGAGCAAAGATGATATCTCACCTGATGTTGATCAAAGGACATATCGTTCAATGATAGGCAGTCTTCTGTACATCACAGCATCCTATCCTGATATAATGCAAGTTGTTGGAATGGTAGGACATTTTCAGTCTGCTCCTAAATAAAGTCATTTGTCAGCTGTCAAAAGAATATTCAAATATCTGAAGGGAACAATGACATATGGACTGTGGTACCCTAGAAATTAGAATTTCCAGCTAAATGCTTATTCAGATGCTGACTGGGCAAACTGTGTTGATGAGAGAAAAAGCACCAGTGGAGGAGCATTCTTTTTGGGTGACTCATTAGTTGCATGGCTTAGTAAGAAGCAGGGATCTATTTCATTATCCACTACAGAGGCAGAATACATTGCTGCTGCTACNTGCTGCACACAGATCTTATGGATGATACAAACTCTTGTAGATTTGAAGGTAACCTACACTGACCCTATTCCAATTCATTGTGATAACACCAGTGCCATAAGTGTCTCCAAGAATCCTGTTCTTCATTCCAAAACTAAGCATATTCGTATAAAGTATCATTTTCTTAGAGAACAAGTATCAAACAGAATTGTTCAACTGAACTATATACCCTCTACAGAACAAATTGCTGATATTTTCACTAAACCATTAGCTGCGACCCCTTTTTGACATCTTCGTCAAAAGATGGGGGTTACAAACTCTTGTGTCTAATGTGTGCACCTGGTCAGGGGGAGTGCTTATTGAATTTTCGGTGAATTTCCTAAATGCTTATAGATGATAGGGGGAGTATGTTCTGCAATAAGATCAGTGGAAGAATGTTTCTTCCTTGTCATTGATGTCAAAGGGGGAGAAGGGAGTCGAGTTCAAAATGTTTCGAATGCAGAGGAGAGTTGAGCCTGAATGCATGTGTTGCCATCAATGCCAAAGGGGGAGATTCTTGGCAAATATTGAACAAGCAGCGAATGTGTGTTGATGGTTGTTGTCATTGATGGCAAGTTTGCAGACAGCGAATGGTTGTTAACATTGATGGATTTGTATCAGTCAGATTGCAACAAGATCATGGTTCAATCGTAACCATTGAATCCAAAACAGATTTGGACCATAATTTACAATCCTTGTTGAAGAGAGGATCTGAGCCGTCAGATCGAAAGCTAATACCCATCAGTTGTCAGATCTACAGAAGCTACGAAGGAGATAAGTCATCGGGGATCGGGACTTTGAAATGTCCAATTCACTCGACAACAAAAACCCTAAAATCGCGATATGCGATTTCACGATTTGATCGCAGCCATTAAAGCAAGCTTGAGAGATGGACCATTGATTTTGCTCATCGGAGAATTGGGAATCGGAGTTTCACAAGTCTCGTGAACAATGACAACGAAAACCCCGAAATCACGATATGTGATTTCGCAATGTAATCACAACCGTTGGATAAGAATTTCTCTGGACCGTTGATCACAGCCCCTATCGGAGTATCGGGGATCGAGACTTTGTAATGCCAAAATCTCTTGACATCAAGAACTCCGAAATCGCGAAACGTGATATTTCAATTCAATCGTAGCCGTTGAGCCAAGATTGCATCTGAACCGTTGATCCAACTCATGACAGCAGACCACGTCAGCAAGGGACACGTGGCACAACCAAGGAATGACAGGTGGCAGGCAGATTCAACACTTCAGGCACATGTAAGTCACGAATCAGAGTGACACGTGGCAGGATCTAACACGTGTCAAACCATGTGTGACGTCAGCAGAGGCATTGGCGACCGGGACTTTGAAATGAAAAAGTCACTTGATATCGAAAGTCTCGAAATCCCGAAGGGATCTGGACCGTCCATCTGAGGGACAAGTGTCAAAGATCAAGGTGTCGTCGGCATTTTTTCCATCGAGAAATCGGGGATTCTGTTGACAAGAGTTTCGTGCAAGTCAGAATCGTGATCCACGAAAACCCCGATGAGTGGGGGCCAGATGTCATCACAGCAGCGAAGGAGGATGGCGGTGTAGTAGAGGCCAGCTGTCAGAGATAAGGATGTGGTCACGGAGTGATGGTCACGTGGACCAGGGGCTATGCTTAGGAGGGCTAGTGTATGAAAGGAGCCATCGGGAATCAGAGAATCGCAAGTCCAGAGGACTTGTGAATTTTGACATCGCAAATGCCGAAATCGTGATGAGTGAAATCCCGATTAGATTTGGACTGTTGGGTCAAGTATTGATCTGAGGGCAGTTGTTCCTCCTCACACATTAACGCTTCAGTTATGAATCAGTTAAGAGAAATAGACTGATGATGACATATTGGTTAGCGTTTCAGTTGCCAAGACAGATGTCCTTGTATTATCTATTTGAAGGGGAAGTGGAATCGTCAAGGAGTGGTGCATAAAAGAAAATGGGCGAGACTGAGCCAGTTTGGTTGTTCTGAATGAAAAATGAGTAAACAGAAAGAAAAAGAAAAGGAGTAGAGGCATAGCAAGAAATGAAGCAAATGTGCAGAGTGAGATGAAATGCAGAACAGACACAGAGAAAAATGACCGACAGAACAGAAGCAGAGAAGAATGATAGAAAAGGTGATGCAGAGTAGGCATGCTAAACAAACAAATGAAGAAAAGAATTGCAGAACAATTTGCTGAAGATCAGATACAGAGAATGATTGGTAAGACTGGATTTATCTGAGTAGTTGTCTGTGTATTCATTATTGATTATAAATTAGGGAGGTAGGGAGGTGCTAGGGAGGACTGTTGTCCTCAGAATTTCAAGTGGGTGCTTGAACACAGGAAGTTGTAGCTTCCATCTGGTTGTAGCCAGAGAAACTACGGTGGCAGGGTGGTGCTAGGGAGAACAAGTGTTTTCTGTTATACAGGTTGGAGCCTGTGTAATTGGAAGTTGGTGCTTCCATCCAGTTGGTGCTGGAACATTCAGGAAGTTGGTGCTTCCATCCAGTTGGTGCTGGAATATTTAGGGAGTTGGTGCTTCCTTCTAGTGGGTGCTAGAGAAACCAGAGAGTTGGAGCTCTCAAACAAGTTGCAGCTTGTAAAATAGAGGTAGCAGCCTCACATTGAGCTGGTGCTCAATTGTAAATGATGTATAGAACATAAAAAGACTGCCTATCATTTCGAAGAAGAAGAGGTTTTCTCCCTTTATGGGTTTCCTCGTGAAAATCTGTCTCTGTGTGTATTTTATGTGTGACTGATGATCTTTACTTTTACTGTCCATATGTTGTATATTGTTGATGACACATGAAGAAAGATTAATAATGTTTTAAAAGGTATAAAATTGTTTAAGCTCGCAAACAATTGATTCACTCCCCCCCTCTCAGTTGCTTTAGTATTCCAACACTTCGACGGTGAAATAAAGAAGGGAGAGGAAGCAGAGGCCTAGCTGCTTGGACTAAAGAAGTATTTCAGAGTCCATGACTTCTCAGAAAATTTGAAGGCCCGAGTGGCCACCTTGAACTTGAATGGAAAGGATTCCATTTGGTGGGAAGACCTTAAGAATGTGAAAGGGGTTCGTGAAGAGGACGTGTCTTGGGAGCAATTTGAGAAATACTTCCGGAAGAAGTATTTATCGAAAAAAAAATTCGACGAGAAGACTAAAGAGTTTTATGAACTCAAACTGGGGAAACTCACTATAGAAGAATATGTCAACAAATTAATTGATTTGTTGAGGTATGTACCTTATATAAAAGAAGAAAAGGAAAAGGTGCAACGCTTCATCAGCGGACTACCTAACAACTATCAGAACAGAATTGAATTTGATGATCCAAAGACCCTAGAAGGAAATATCCAAAAGTAAACCTATTGTCATGAACAATTTGGACATCGAACAGAACCTCGCGAAGGATGGAAACAGAAGAATAGTATGAGATTTTATAAAAACGGGATTAAATCCCTAGGATTTAAGAACTATAAGAAGAACCCAAGGATGAGCTTCCCAGCCCAGAGCGTACACCAGCAAAACTTTCCCTCCTTGAGCGGAAATAAAACTTCTGGATCTCTACTAGCAAAGGATGATAACCCAAAGAGAGAACCTTTGAAATGTTGGGGTTGCGGAGAAGAACATCTATTGAGAGACTGTCCACACCGATAACAAAATAGTCGGAGAATTTATAGCATCTAGGAAGCTACCACTGTCAATGATGTGGCCAACAGTGTGCTACAAATCTATGCAGCCTTGGATAATAACCATGCCAACCACCAAGCTCAAGTGGTGGAAATAGAAGGTATGATTTCCAACCATCTAGTGTCTATTCTGATTGACCCTGGTTCAAACTTGATTTATATAGCCCCTAAGACTGTTGATAAGTGTGAAATACAGTCACATAAACCTACCAATCCATCGTTGGTACAGTTAGCCACTGGCACCAAGAGAAGGGTAGCAGAGGTCATACCAGCCTACCAATTAATGTTGGGTGAATTCCCCACCCAAGCAACCCTTAACATATTACCCCTGGGATTGTATGATCTGCTGATTGGTATGGACTGGCTAGCCACCCATAATGCCAAATTGGACTATTATCATAAGACCTTAGAATGTGTAAGTAAATAAGGAAAAAGGATAACCCTTCAAGGGATCTGAAAACCTATCTCAATGAGACAAATATCAGCTTTACAAATAAGAAGGTATTACCAAAAAGGATGTCCCCTATATGAAATACAGGTTTTGAAAACAATTGAAGGCAACAAACCAAGCCTCGAAGACCACCTTACCCTGAGAGAATATAGAGATGTATTCTCGGAAGAGGTACCAAGTCTACCTCCGAGAAGGGACATTGACTTCTCGATAGAACTTGCACCAGGAGCGGTGTCGGTGTCTAGAACACCCTACCAGATGATAACACCTGAACTAGTTGAACTCAAATTGCAATTGAAAGAAATGATGGATAAGGGCTATATCTAGCCCAGCATGTCTCCATGGGGAGCACCAGTCTTATTTGTGAAAAAGAAGGACGGTACCCTTAGACTATGTATAGATTATAGACAACTCAATAAGGTAACTATAAAGAACAAGTACCCCTTGCCCAGGATCGATGATCTGTTCAATCAATTGGGGGGTGTGTCCATTTTCTCAAAGATTGACTTGAGGTCGGGATACCATCAAGTTCGAATCAAGGGTGAAGACATCCATAAAACTGTCTTCCGGATGAGGTATGGTCACTATGAGTTTTTGGTAGTGCCATTTGGGTTAACCGATGCCCCTGCCACTTTCATGGGCTTGATGAACAATGTACTCAGCAAATTCCTAGACAAATTTTTGTTGGTTTTTATTGACGATATATTAATTTACTCCAGGAATGGAGAAGAGCATGAAGAGAATCTTAGGCTTGTGCTACAAGTGTTAAGAGAACATCATCTCTATGCCAAATTCAGCAAATGTGAATTCTTCCTGAAGAAAATACATTACTTAGGCCATGTCCTATCTGAAGAAGGAGTAGCAGTAGGCCCTGACAAAATTGGGTCTATCATGGAATGGCCTACCCCAAAGGATGTTTTGGATATCAGATCCTTTATGGGATTAGCAGGATACTATAGGAGATTTTAAAAAGGATTCTCCAAGATTGGGTGTCAAATCACTGCCCTCGAGAAGAAGGGGACAAAATTCACATGGACACAAAAATGTGAAGAAAGATTTCAAACCCTGAAACATCTATTGACCCATGCACCCATGTTGAAGATCGTCAATCCTGAAGTTGACTTCCTCGTGTGCACAGATTCCTATAAGGAAGGGCTCGAAGGAGTCCTTATGCAAGGAGGAAGTGTGGTCTTCTACGAATCCTGAAAATTGAATGAGCACGAGGTCAACTATGTGACCCATGATCTAGAGTTGGCTACCATAGTGCACACCTTGAAAATGTGGAGGCATTACCTCCTGAGGAGAAAATTTGTACTTATGACAGACCACTATGGATTGTGATATCTATTTGACCAACCAAAGATCAATGCCAGACAAGCTAGGTGGATGGCCCTCCTCAGGGAGTTTGATTTTGAAATCAAACATATTAAGAGAAAGGAAAATAGGGTGCTCGATGCCCTTAGCTGAAGCATGAAAACAATTCATCTGGCAGCAATAAGTACCTGCGAGACAGATGTCAAGGAAAGAGTCAGAAATGCATAAGAGACAGACACATTCTTCCAGACCATTTCCTCATACCTACAGCAAGAACCCATAGGGATAAAGTATGGAGGCTACCAGATGATGGAAGGAGGGTTGCTCACTTACCGAAGCAGATTGGATATCCCAGATTGTGATGACTTGAAGAGGTTCATACTGGATGAACTACATAAAATACCCTATACTGGTCATCCAGGATACCAGAAGATGATCATGGCCACCAGAAAACACTTCTATTGGCCTGGATTGAAGAAGGACATAGCCGAGTACCTAGCTAAATGCATAGAATGCCAACAAGTAAAAGTAGAACACCGACACCCAATAGGATTATTACAACCTCTACCAATCCTAGAATGGAAATGGAAACCATCTCCATGGATTTCATCACTGGATTACCAACCTCAACCAAACTGAATGATGCCATCATGGTAGTGGTGGATAAATTGAGCAAGTCCACTCATTTTATCCCTGTCAAGTCAACTTCTAAGGAAATAGACATCACCCAGGTATTTATGAAGGAGATATTCAGACTACATTGTATGCCAAAAGAGATTGTGTTTGACAGGGACACGAAATTCACTTCCAACTTTTGGAAATCACTAATGGTAGGTTTAGAGACCAAGTTGTTGTTTAGCACCGCCTATCACCCTCAAACTGATGGACAAACGAAAAGAGTGAACCAAATACTAGAAGACATCTTAAGAATGCATGTAATGCATCAACCCAAGAAGTGGTAAGACTACCTGCCACTGGTGGAATTCGCCTACAACAATGGCTACCAATATTCCCTAAAGATGAGTCTGTTCGAAGTCCTCTATGGTAGGTCATGCAACACTCCTTTCAGTTGGAGTAATCTCGTAAACATAATTTCTTTTGGACCCAACATGTTGAAAGAAATGGAACAACAAGTGACTCAAATAAAACAAAACCTGAAGGTCACTTAGAACCAACAGAAAAGTTACGCCGACCAAAAGAGAACTCCCAGAGAGTTCAAGACGGGAGATCATGTATATCTCAGAGTTAGACCCAGGAATAGTTCCCTGAAAATGGGAGCTTGTGCCAAGTTGGCACCTTGGTATTGTGGACCCTTTGAGGTTCTAGATAGAGTGGTACCTGTAACCTATAGGCTAGCACTTCCTCCCATAGTAAAAGCACATAATGTTTTCCATGTTTCATTATTGAAGAAATATGTACATGATTCTAATCATATAATTGACTGGTCTGTGATCCAGGTGGAACCAGAGGGAGAATTCCTACCAGAACCTCAATGCATACTGGAAAGAAAGGAAACCCCGCTCTAGAACCGAACCATTGCACAGGTCAAGGTGTAATGAAGACATTTTGGCCCAGATGAGGCTACATGGGAAATGGAGGATTCCATGAAATAGGCATATCCAATTTTGTTTACCTCTGTACATACATGTCATATTGATAGATAGAACATCAAGGACGATGTTCCTTTAAGGGGAAGGGAATTGTAACACCCTGTTTCCCCCCAGTCTGTAAAAATAACTATACTGGCCAAGAACTATGGCAAACTCCAAGATGTGAATGTGTGATTTGAATGGACCTTAGTATACAAGGTCGACGAATGTAAATTAACATTATATATATATATATATATATATATATATATATATATATATGTTGCATGGCTATTGGGAGGGGGATGTGCTGAAAAAGAGACCACGATGGCTAAAGAAAGGTGGTGGAAGGCACCTGGAATGGTGGCATTAAATTCCACTGAAACCAATACCGTATTTGGTCTTCACTGGCCCAGAGAACCAAGAGCGACTCGCTGGCCCCGAAATGAATTACTTGCCAGGTTGGTAGGTGAAGAGGATCCTCATGGGTTAATGAGGGATTGGGGTGGATTGTCCATCTGTGGAGGCCTCATACCTGACCACCGTGGGGAAATTCATGCCACACGCAACCTCATCGAAAGAAAGGCAGGTAAAAGGTGTGGAAGGGGGCCGCGAGGGGGGGATCGAAGGAAAAATATCGGAAGAACTCTGGAACAAAATAAAGAGTAAGTGATAGCAGAGAAGAAGGAGAGTAACCTTCGTTCTCGATCGCTGAAGAACAGAGACAAAGAGTCTCAAGCATCGTGGTCTAGGTTGGGGTTGGCTAGTGGTAAATTCATTCGAAGTCGTTGAACCTACGGTTGGGTGGAAACGAGCACCCCTCTCAGCAGTTGCATCAAACCCAGTGTTTTTATGATAAGTGTTTTATATCTTGTATCTTGAAATTTATATGTTGACATGTATGCTCATATTCTGTGCAATTATGAATGGTTTCAATATAAGACTGTCTGCATGGTGTTTTGATCAGAAATGATGGTTTCATGCTTTTATTGGAAAGACCGTGTATGGTTTATGTTATATATATATATATATTGAACTAATACAGATTTTCAAGTTTTCTCTAGGGAGATTTGTTCCCGTGTTTGTCTTACCTGATGCCTTGGATAGATTTCCCCATGAAGGCACCCTTTCGAGGCCACTCCCTTACCTTCTAGAAGACCTTCCAGTCTGGTCTTCAAAAACCTGGTGTAAAATGCCTGAGGACCCAAAGCAGGATGTTATAGTTTAAGTCTTAAAATATTGCACGAGGGAGAATGGTCCTCGTAGACTCCAACATTTCTGCATTTCGATACCCGGAATACCCAAGGGCGAGTTCCCTTGCATTCGCAAGTCCTGAAACCCTCACTTGCGAAATCCTGAAATATTAGCGTGGGGGTAAATTAAGAGCTTTCAGATTTTCGGCACTCAGAGTATCTAGGTGCGAGTTCTCTTGTACTCGCGAGTCCCAAAACCCCGACCTGCGAAATCCCGAAATGACAGCATGTGGATGAGTTAGGACTTTTCAGTGCTTAGGTACCCAAGATACCCTCCCTCTTGCTAAATGCACGAATGAGATCCTTTTGGAGGATATGGGGTCATTTATGACCGTATAATTGAATGAAGGAACACAGGCGATAATGCCTTGACCCCTTTTTAACATTTGCAAATAACGAAGAAATCGGGACCATTGATCCCAAGAACCATGGGAGTGCATGGACCGTCCAGCCATAGAGTACACGTGGTGGTCGGTAAGCGTTTCAACATTTCGGTACCCGGGGAACTAGAGGGTAAGAACCCTTGTCCTCACGATTCATGAAATCCCGACATACGAAACCCCAAAATGACAGGGCATGGACAAGTTCAGATGATTCGGTATTTCGGCACCTGGGATACCTAGAGGCAAGTCCCTTGTACACGCCAGTCCTAAAATCCCGATGGGTGAAATCCTGAAAGGACAATACATGGACATGTTATGATATTTTGGCATTTCAGAAATCAAAATACTCAAGGGCGCATTCCCCTGTACTCGCAAGTCCCTAAATCCCGACTTGCGAAGTCCTGATATGGCATAGTGTGACTTGGATCTACATTTTGGTGTTTTGGTACCTGAGACCCCCAAAGGACAGTTTTGTTCTCTGTGTCTACTAGATGCAAAACCCCAAGATGGCCTGGTGCGCATAAATCTGATACTTCGGTGTTTTGGCTTCCGGAGTGCCGAAAGGCATGAACCCCTTGACATCTTATGATGTGAAATCCCAAAAGGAGAAACCCCAAAATGAGCTTAGAAATGAATACCAGTTTCATAGTTTCGGCTCCCGGGAAACCTAAGTGTGAGACCTCCTGTCTACGCATATCCCAAAATCTTGGCATATGAAACCCCAAAATAATAATAGCATGGATGACGTGGGGTGCTTCGGTATTTCGACACCCGGGATACCTAACGGTAAGTTTTCTTGTGCTCGCCAGTCCTGAAAACCTGGTTTGTAAATTCCTGAAATGGGCTGAGCGACATATATATATATATATATGTATGTATGTAGGATTCGGAGTTTTGGTTCCCAGGAAAACCAGGTGAGAGACCTCCTATCATCGCATACCCCAAAATCTCGATGGAGGAAACCCTGAAATGGTGAAGCATGTTTAGAATTGGCATTTTCGGAGTTTCGGCTCACGAGAAACCCAGATGTGAAACCTCCTTTCATCGCATCCACCGAAGTTTCGGTATGCGAAATCCCGAAGGGTAGAGTGCCCAAACTTAACCTGGGTCATTGTTAATCGTGTTAAGCGGTTAGATCCATTTCGGATTTTGGCCTTTCGAAATGCAAGAGAGAAATGGGAATACATGCACCGCAATTTTCTGAATCGCGAAAGCCAACGAGCACCTCCCCGATAAGGCCTGTGGTCATAGCCATCGATCATATGAGGTCGGTTAAGGGATAGCAGAGTTTGTATCAGGTCCCGTAGGGATTCGGGGAATTCTGTTCATCGGAGAAAAGATGAAGAAGCCTGAAAATTTTTTGTTTCCGTAGTGGGTGTGTTACACCTTTGAATTGAACTCTCCTCCATTATCAGATCTCAAGCATTTGATTCTTGAATCCATCTCATTTTCAACCATTTCCTTATAGATCTTGAAGTTTTCAAAAGTTTCTGACTTGTTCTTGAGAAAGAAAACTGCAGTCATTCTTGTATAATCATCAACTAATAAGATAAAGTATCTCTCACCTTTTAATCCCTTTGTTGTAGTTGGTCCAACTAGATCAGTATGCACAATTTCTAGTGGTCTTGTTGTTGAATATTCCTTTGATTTGAACCTGGTCTTTGCTTTCTTTCCTTGTTGACAATTCTTGCATAAAGTGTTGGTTGGTTTCGTGATCTCAGGCATTTCTCTGACTGCTTCTCTTCTGTTGACTTTGACATGGTTATCAAAATGCATGTGACCCATTCTTCTGTGCCATAGCCAACTTTCATCTTCCTTTCCTAGACAACACTTTTCATTTCCAATTTTGCTTAACACATATATGTTGCTTGAAGTTCTTGCAGCTGTAGCGACCAATTTCCATGAACCTTCTTTTCTTATCTCACACGTTTGTGAATCGAAGGTAACTTTATGACCTTGATCACACATTTGAATCACACTTAAAATATTATGTTTCATATCTTCTACTAGTGGAACAATTTCTGCCTTTTCATTCATGTTCCCAATTCAGACTGTGCCTTTTCCAATGATTTTGGATGAATCATCATTTCCGAAGGAGATTGATCCATCTCTTTCCTTTCAACATACCAACCACGTTTCTTCTGTTTATCTTGTAGAGAGACTGTGCATTCTTCATTGCTATACTGATCTTTCTTTCTTCTCCATGTCATTTTCTGAGGTTCCTGTTTGTGATTCTATTGAGGTTCTTTAGGAGGGGATGTCATTCTGCAATCTTTGACCATGTGTCCAAAATTGTTACATTTGTAACATTCCACTTCAGTGCTCAAAGTTTCAAACTTGTTGTAACTTCTTCTCTGTGTTTCACTAGGTCTTCTTGAATAACCCCTTTGTGTATGGCTCTCAAAGTATTTATTGTTCCTGTTGTTAGCTCTGCAATTTACAGCTTTATGTCCAAAATTATTGCATGTATAGCATAAACCAAAAAATATAATTTGATACATGGTAGTTGAAAATCTTTTGAAAGGAGGTGCTCTTATGAATCCTTCTTCTTTCTGAGGCCTGTCTATCTGTTGTTGATTTTGAAATCTAAATCTTCTTGGTGGATGAATGTCCCTGTAATCTTCCTTGTATATCTTCGTATCCCCTTTGATTGTTTCTGAATAACCTTTTGGATTTGTTTCTTGCTCTGTTGTTTTGGATCTTGATCCATTTTCTGTTTGATTGTATCCAAGTCCTAACTTGTCCAGATGAGATTTTTGACTACTGATAATGTCATTCAAAACTTTTGAGCTATTCTTCATATTTTTCTTTTGAATATCCTTTCTTAGTGTGACAATCTCTACTTCCAAGTTTCCAATGATCTTGTCCTTTTCTTATAGTTGTTCTTTGAGTGCTTCTTCAACTCTTTTATCTTCTTCTATTTGAACCTTCAATTTTGTGATCATTTGTTCTAGTACTTGGGTGTCTTCTTTCTTATCTAGTTATGCCTGTAGTTTCTTCTTTTTCTTCTTTTCTCTTCTGATAACTTCTATGGAACACATTAATTAATCTTGGAAGTCAACTTCTGCCTCTTCAATTTCTTCTTCATATGCTTCTTCATATTCTTCTTCAGAGTCTTCTACTATCATGAATAGAAATCTTCCTGTTTCACTGTCACTGAATTCATCTTCATCTGATGATGAGATGTCTTCTTTGGTGCAAAATCTTTTCTTGAAAACTTTCTTTGTAGTTATTTTACCTTTATATGTTTGTCTATCTTTTGAGTAACCTTCATCATTTATTTTTTCATTGTGAGGACATTTGTTAGAAAAATGACCAATACCATCACAATTAAAACAACTTAAAACGAGCTTACCTCTATACTTACCGTTGGTTCCCTTGTTCAGTCTTTTGAAGAAGTTGGCCACTTCTTCATCGTCTTCTGAGACGTCATCGTTTATGCTATATTCTTCCTCTTTCCTTTTCTTTTTCTTTGATCTTTTGGATGCTTTGAAGGATGCTTCTTTTACATCTGGATTTTCCTGTTCAATTCTCATTTCATATGTTGTGAAGATTCCATGCAGTTCATCCATGCTTATTGAGTTTAGATCCATTCTTTCTTCTAGTGATAATATCTTAGGGTTGAATCTCATAGGAAGAGATCTTAATACCTTTTTAACAATTACATATTCTTCAATTTCTTCTCTCAATCCTATAATTGCATTCACTGTTTCATCAACTCTTAAGAAGTAGGATGCAATATTCTCATATTCCTTCATTTTTAGTTGTTCGAACTGACCTCTCTAAGTTTGAAGTTTTGCTACTTTGACTTTTGTATCTCCTCCATAAATATTTCAAAGCTTGTCCCAAATCTCTTTGGAGGATTTACAATGTGCAACTTTGGTGAATATTGTTTCACTAGTACCATTCAAAAGTGCATTTGTGACTTTGGAATTATTCTGACCAAGTTTCACTACTTTGTCATTTGTTGGTGGAACTGCTAGTACTGTGTATCCATCTACAATTGATTGTCAAATTTCAAATCCCTGTGCATGTCTATATGTCTTCATCCTTATGCTCCAAAAAGAATTCTTTTGTCAATCAAACTGTGATAGTCTATTTTTATATGAGTTGGTACTCTCCATGATCTACCTTTCAGTGGTTAAACTGATTTCCAAAGGAACCTTCTCTAATACCAATTGTTGGATTGCTGAGAGGAGAGGTGAATCAGTAATAGCATAATTATAATCATTTTTCTCCAAATAATCCAAGTGTTATATCAATGTATAATTATTATCCAATAATGAGCAATAAGAAATGAACAATCACACACATACGCAGTACACCAATGTTTTACGTGGAAACCTAATTCGGGAGAAAACCACAGAATGCTTTATCTTATATGTCTTGAAGAATTACATTCATTGGAAGCACCAACTTCCTTTGTTTTCCAGCTGAAACTGGAAGGAGGCTCCAACCCCCTAGTTTCTTAGGCTACAAACTGAGGGAAGCTCCAACTCCCCAATTCTATGGCTACAACCAGAAGGAGGCTATAATCCCCTATGTTATTTGGCTACAACCACCTGTCCTTGCCCCATCCAACTGCCCTGAAGTAGAAGTAGAATGATGGAACCACTGTCACACTATCACTATGAGATATAACACTGTAAACCTGTACCAATAAATCTGAACCATGCATCAACCTGTACCATAAAAACGTGCATCAACCATGCACCAACCAGTACCAAACAACCTGTAATCAACATGTACCATAAACAAGTGCATCCAACCATGTACCGAGTATGTACCAATCATGTTTCAACTACTCATCAACTATGACTCATCAATGTGTACCAACATCATCAACTTGTACCAACATCATCAACTATACACCTCATGTATGTGCTAACACATCAACTACTTGTTTCAACCATGTACCCAACTTGTACCTCAATCAAAATCCCTCATCAATTTCATCATCCAAAAATGATTTGTAACTCTGTAATATACCTGGTGTATATGATCACATACCTGCAAACCTTCCTTAACTTTAACAACAAGAGACTAGCATTTTCATCAAATGTTTCTTTAGTCTCACAACACTAGTTTTGGATTAGTCAACAACCCTAACTTGAAGTAATCATAACTTTGTACCTGTAATGTATAAATATCTGAAATTGATATACAATGTTCTTCAGTGTGTTTTATGAAATTCCTCCGAGTTTCACTACTTGGAACCTCTCAGAAAAAGAGTTATAGCAAAAATGGCATACCTTGTTGAATTATGGATTATTTTAGAGAGCAACCTTGTAGAGCGTGCCCCGCACAGAATATTTGTTAAATTGAATAAAACTATTACAAATAATACTAAATACCTTACTATAACCAACACATTTGGTCTCACAGAATTTGGATCTGTTAATTTGGATCTACCACAAACACATGTTTTAGACTAGTTTCAGGACTAGCCACAAAACCTATTTTCCACGGAGTGTAACTCCAAAAATACAACAAACCACAAGAGGAATTGTTTACCATAGATACTTGGATATTTTTTCCCAATACAATTGCAATTTCATGGTATTAATCATTATATAAAAAATGTTATAGCGAAAATGGTGAGATGACCTGCAAATAACATACCTTAGAAAGAACCATCAAAAGAATTTATCCTTCCTTGCATTTCGGCCTTCTTTTCTTCACCTTCCCTCAGAAATTCGGCTTATATATCCTTGGTTACTTCAGACACATATGGATATTCAATATGGTTAAGTGTGATTAAAATGAGAGAGCCTTGCATCTTATTTATACTCTCCAAGTAGCTTCCTTAAAAACATCTTCTAGGTCACTTTGTCCACTTTCCTTATTCTAGGGTTAACCTATTTCTAATTTCTCCATTAAATTTATTATTTAAATAATTTATTTTGTATTCACTTTGAATTATAGTACACTCATCACTTCACTTTATTATTTACCTTGTAAAATATCTTAAACCACTTTGACTACTTTGACCTTTTGGGGCTTCTAGATGACATCAGAGGGTCCTCCAACTTCGTAAGGCCATAACTCTCAAACCATGAGGCGTTATGTGATGTTCCACATACCAAAAAAAATGGAATGACATGTACTATCCATATATAATAGTATTACCTTCAAATATAGAAAAAATCATACTGATATCCATCAAACAAACTTGGGTCCATTACCCAAACCTAGGTTCTCCAACTTCACATGGTCATAACTCTCTAACCATGAGGATTTATGTCACGTTCCACATACCACCGGAAATGGAATGACAAGAAATATCCATATAGGATAGTTTCCCTGAAAAATTCACTATATTTCATATCATTATTCCACAATTAAGTATGGGTTCTCTTACTCTGCAAAGCATCTTCCCGTGAGAGCTTTCACCATAAGGGGACCACTTTGGAGTTCATCCATCTTTACTTTTTATCAACCATGACAAGACAATAATGAGTCATATTTACAACAAACAATATTGGTTCCAATACCCAAACCTCTATGTTGTGGGGATTTTTTCAAGGGTTGACACCAATGACAACCAACCTTAATCAACACTAGTTTGCTTCTCCGTGACACTTGTTTCCTCTGTGTATAATAGCATTCTTTTATTCTTTTTTCAGGATTTCATAATATGAAAAGGATAAAAAAAATCAAATAACAAGAAAAGAGTGTGGGAATGAGTCTTCTGCACCATTATTGGAAGTAGTAGAGTCACCTCTGAACATTGCACAAACTTTTGAGTCCAGTCTCAACAATTTGGGTTTAGTATGGAATTAGGAAACTTATCCAGTTAAATAGAGTTTTTACTCCAAATGGTTATTCTTCCAGTCACTATGGAGAATGTATCATTACCTCCTGCTTCATAGACTTATGTCAATATTCATTTTCATTCCATGTTTCCTAAGTCACATATTGTGTCATGTTTTTGTTCAAATGAATTTTTATCCCTTGTTGTCCATTCCACAACATTCCTTTACTTTGCAAGTTGGCCTTCCCCTATGTCAAGTACATCTCAAAATCAAGAGTATCTTTGTCCTATACTCCTATTGGTATAAAGGGTCCCCATTGAATTCCTTCCGATTGGATAAGCTCTTATTGACTACAACAAATTTCTATAAGAGTTTGACCTAGAGTCACACCCTGGGCCTATTTACATCATTGATAGGTGACCTTGTGCTTAGTCGATGACATTCCATCATTGGTTGATGACTGAGTGGTTTCCATTTTTTTCAATGGTAAGAAAATTATTCACACATTAGGATTTTTCTAGTACCTTGGATTCCATTTTTCTCCATTGGTGGTTTCCTCACCTTTGTCAAAAGTATTCATTATTTTTTGTTATTCATAGGGTCTTATTCATGTGCTATTTACATCTAGTGCACGCGAAAGACATACTTCATGGTGGTCCTTTTCTCCAGAAGATACATAAGATACACAATACAAAAGAGACACGGATTTACGTGGTTCACCCAGTGTGGGCTACGTCCACCAGAGAAATTGCCAGGTCCTTCCTTTATTATTATCCAGCAAATGAAGGGATACAACCTACAACAAAACCCGTTGTAACTTCCTCTTCTTTCTCTCACAGTCTCCTCTCTCAGAATACAATATTCGCCATCAACCATCACCGCAATACATTTCCCACAGAAAAGAGGGTTGCCTTCTAGGGAAAAAAAACCCTAAAATAATCTCTACCATTAGATCTGTGACCTTATAATGAATGGTCCAGATTTACAATGAAATTACAATATACATTTACAAGGCAATTTTTCCTTCGGGGGCTTCGCCCCCGAACCCCCACTGGGGGCCCGCTTGCCCCCAGACCCCCCAGCTGAGGGGATATCCCCCTTGGACCCCGCAGATGGGTTACCCCCCCTCTGAACTCCCCCACGTGGAAGAGTGTACATACTTCTGGGGTGTAAATACTTCATGGGGTATAAACATGGTTGAAAGTAAAAGACC